>CM026208.1:6675789-7088289 GCA_014839995.1 Xenentodon cancila
TATGTATGTATGTATGTATGTATGTATGTATGTATGTATGTATGTATGTATGTATGTATATTTGTCATCTTCTCCATTTATGTATGTATGTATTTATTTCGGCCCTGGATAGACTGGCGACCTGTTCAGGGTGTACCCCTGCCTTTCGCCTGATATGCATCGGGATAGGCTCCAACAGACCCCCGTGACCCGGAAACGGATAAAGCGGGTACAGATAATGGATGGATGGATGTATTTATTTCATGATGTGTATGTATGTATGTATATATGTCATCTTTTCTATGTATGTATGTATGTATGTATGTATGTATGTATGTATGTATGTATGTATGTATATTTGTCATCTTCTCCATTTATGTATGTATGTATGTATGTATGTATGTATGTATGTATGTATGTATGTATGTATGTATGTATATTTGTCATCTTCTCCATTTATGTATGTATGTATGTATGTATGTATGTATGTATATTTGTCATCTTCTCCATTTATGTATGTATGTATGTATGTATGTATGTACGTACGTATGTATGTATGTATGTATGTATGTATGTATGTATGTATGTATGTATATTTGTCATCTTCTCCATTTATGTATGTATGTATGTATTTCATTATGTGTATGTATGTATGTATATATGTCATCTTGTCTATGTATGTATGTATGTATGTATGTATGTATGTATGTATGTATGTATGTATGTATATTTGTCATCTTCTCCATTTATGTATGTATGTATGTATGTATGTATATTTGTCATCTTCTCCATTTATGTATGTATGTATGTATGTATGTATGTATGTATGTCTGTCATCTTCTCCATTTATGTATGTATGTATGTATTTCATTATGTGTATGTATGTATGTATATATTTCATCTTGTCTATGTATGTATGTATGTATGTATGTATGTATGTATGTATGTATGTATGTATATTTGTCATCTTCTCCATGTATGTATGTTCAATTCACTTCAATTCATTTCAATTCAATTTTATTCATATAGCATCTATTACAACACAAGTTTTCACTCTGCACTTTACAGAGACCCAGAACACAACCCCCGATCAATTATTACATAAACAACGGCAGGTAAAAACTCCCCTAGTGGAAGAAAAACCTCAATCCAAACAGTGGCAGTGAAAAATTCTTCTTTTATGACGAAAGAAACCATGAGCAGGACCTGGCTCATAAGGGGGGACCCTCCTGCCGAAGGCCAGCCAGCAAGAGCAGGAAGTAAAGAGAGAATAGAGACATAGACACACCGTCAAAGGTACAAGACAGGATCCAATAGTAAAATTATCTATCAGCAGCAGAACTAAGACTTTTGTGTATATATGGATAACATATGGATAGATTGGTGATAGATCCACAGGGATGAGGACTGCAGGTCAGGATGTCAGCAAATATCCAACAGAGACATCCACACAAACAGGTGAAGGTAACACTGGGATGGTCAGAGGTGGGACTGCAGGTCAGCAATCAGCTCCTGAGCATCTGGTCCGCAGGACATGTAAAGAAGAGGAAAAGAGAGGGGACAGACAAGCACAACAAACCACAAGAACAATGGACCACAATTATGCTTATGAGATACTGTTAATAACTGAGGGTTGAGGTGAAGAAGAGACAGAGATGGCAAAGAGAAACAGAGGAGGTGAAGGGCACCACTCAGTGGATCATGTTGGTGTCCACCTGCAGCAGAGGCCTATAGCAGCATATCTACACCGAAGCTGTTTAAGATGAGCTGCTCTAGTCTGGTATGTATCTATGTATGTTCATATGTGTGCATGTGTTTTTGTATGGCTGTATAAATGCATACATGCTAATCATCTTGTCCTTGTATATATGCATGCATACATAGGCTGTATTTCATTGTTTTTACTAAAAAAAATCTATTCTTTTCATATGTACAGAAGATATTTATTGCGTGTATGTTTGTGATCTAGTGTTTTCACTGTATGTAAAAGTAATAAGGTCAGAAACGACTCAGTTTGCTGAGATATTTATTTACACATTAATCTAGTGGCCATTATATGAAAAGAAAGAACATTTTTACAGTTTATTTACATTAACTGTAAGGCATTTTGAAAAAAAAAACTGTACAATGATAAAAGACAATAAAATAAAAGCTAAATGAATTTACATGAAAGTATAAAATACAGCTGAAAGAAAACATCAAATTTAAATTAAAGAATGTTTGGAACTTTTTCTAACATTATTCTCTTCTGCTCCCTAGATATTGATCAGTAATGTGGAGTGGGGAGTCCAAGAAAGATTACAACAACCCACTGAGGACTCTGGGTAATTACAAAGAAGTCATCATCTGCTCAAGACTATATTGCACTTTCACTTAGAAGTCCACAAAATCACAACTTTTCCTTGGTAAATAATTTATTTATTTTATATGCCTGATTTCTCAGCTGTGCAGCTCAGTTGGTAACACTGAAAGGTTTTAAATTACTTAAAATATGTTTAAATTTGATTTGAAGGAAAATTAAATCACTTTTAGGAAGTATCTGGTTTTCAGTCTCCCATCGTTGGTATCAGTGAAAACCAGTACAAGCAACTCCCATCTGGGTCGATCAGTCAGCTGCATCGCTGTACGGGCCGGTCGCACGTCAAAGCGGTGCCACCAGCTCACACAGCTGCAGCCGACATCGCGGCGGAGGCGACTGAGGCGACAATGCAATGATGGAAGAGAAAATGAAAGCATGACCAAGTAAGAGACCAAACTGGAGTTGTTCCGATTCCAGCATCGGAAATGCCATTTCTATCAAAAAAATAAATAAGGCGATCTAGATCTGTGTTAAAAGATCGTATTGGGGACAGACATAAATACTCAATTAGAATCCGAATGACTGGTTGTGGTAAAACTGTAGGATTCATCGTCCTGGAAGACCCAGTTGGTCTTTTGGACTTTCGTCCGATGATGCTGCTTCACCGATCATTTGGAGTGTCTGTTTGCAGCGTCAGAAAACCCTCTTGACACTGGTCTTCCTCAACTGTACGAGCCCCGGGACAGAATTAAATGAATAAATGACACTGGAACATCTTTAGACCAAACAACTGTGAACCTTGACGCCTGCAGGGAGGCCGTGTTTGTTCCCGATTCTCACTGAACAGCTGAGATCTCCTTACTTTGAGCTTCATGTTAAGGTGGAAAAAGAATACGTTATATTCATAATTATTTGTATAAGTGACCCTCTACCCCAGTTCAAATCACATCTGTTTCAAACTGCATACAATTTATAATCTCTCCTTTATTTTATTTTTATATTGTTTTCTTATTTAACTGTAAAGTGTCCTTGAGTACCTTGAAAGGTGCTGTTAAATAAAATGTATTAATATAGAGAGGTTGTTGCAGGATCATTAAAGAGCATCACCGCAGCCCGATTAGAGTATCTGTATTAAATAAAATACCCCTCCAAAGTGCTCCAGGTGGATTATAAACCACTGAGGCCTTCTGACGATGTTCTTCCTCGTAAGGACGTTTCCGGTTTTAGCTGAATTAAACTGGAGCGTGACGTTCGTCTCCATCCTCATCCGTGTGCCTGATGGATGCGTTCATTACAAAGTTTCCTGTAACCCCTGAAAGACGGCCGTCGCTGCAGCTCCTGTGACGTCATTTTTAGCTTCTGAGCATGCTCAGTGAGGGTTGCTGGGTTTTTTTGGTCATGAACGTTTTCCTTACCGTTTCTCCAGGGCTCATCTTCACCAACAAACTACTGACAGTAGAAGAAACGAATACATTTCACCAGTGAACGCGCCGTCACGAAGCGATCCCTGCACGGAAATCAGGGTGTTGAGGGAAAAGGAGGTGCTGGTCTCCGTCCCAACATCAGCTGATCAGCTGGAGCATCCCCGGAGAACGTTCTACATTAACCTCTCTGTCTGATACGTAGTTTTTCTAGCTGAAGCACCAACAACTTTCCTGTGTATTCTGATGGAGATAGTTTTCTTACAAACGTGTGGCCATACAGACGTACAACAACGAACTTTCAGTAACGGAGCGACTCGCATCCACGCCCCAGATAAGCTCGCCAGAGAAGATGCACCACGATGACCACTTGGAACTAAACTACAGAAGGCCGTGACTCGTAGCTGCTGGTCTCCTCTCCTCCCAGCTTCATCTTCTCTGGTGTGGGTCCCTGCGGTTGCCATGGCGGCTTGGTCCATATCTTTGGGTAAGTGTTCATCATCAGTGTGTGGAGTCATGTGGAGGCGAGAGACATTTAGTGTTTAAAAATCAAAGGAGTGTTTGAGACATAAGTAAAGCATGTTCAACATGCTGAGTGTCGGAATAAAATCTGGAGTTCTATTTAAACCCAGAGACCAGCTGGAGCGCTGCCGCTCGTGACGCACAGTCCATCCGCCGAGTATTACAGCTGCGCCGGACCGTCCCCACTCATTAACGCAGGGTAGGCGACAGCTCGGACCACAGGCCCCCGTGTGGTCAGACTTTGCACTGCTACCCAGAGTACATGTTTAGTTTGATTAGTTGGCCGAACGAGCAGCTACAACAGAACGTCTTAAATCTGACGAACCCATAAAGACTGGATGAAGGGTGTTTTTTTTTTGTTTTTTGTTTTTATAAACATAAGCTTAAAATAACCTGATGGGGGTTTTTTTTGTAATTTTCACTAAGTTTTTTTTAAATATACCTTTTAGGTCTGATGACGTTGTGCATGTTGCCTCCAGTCTGAATAGGTTACTCAGTCTTTTAGTTCCTACGTTGTTAGTCTGTAACACACCTAAAAACAAGTACAAATATCCACTGTGGTCTCTTAACGTAAAAACAAGTGAATATTTTGTTAAAGTCCAGTTGGGAAAAGTCGGCAAATGCACACATTTTTCACTCGGAGTGCGTCGGACTGCAGCTTCGTCTTTTCCCACCTGATTATTAAAGAGCACCGAAACTCAACCTTTTTAGTTTTTACTCCTTTTTCTTTTAAATAAAGAAAATGATTTATAATTTCACAATGATTTATTCTCTAGTGACTGATCAGCCAAGTGCTGCAGATTTTGTTTGACAACTTTTTTTTTTTTTTTTTTTTCTCTTTGCTGACAATAGTTGAGAAAATGTGCTGAAAAAATTCCTTAATTCCAGGTTGTTTAAATGCTTGGAAAAAGAAGGCTAAACCATGGTTTTGCTTTAAAAAAAGGTCACTGAGCACCTGGTCACTGGAGATGTTCTTCAGGATAAAGTCCTCGACGTGAACAAGAACGATTCGAACCTCCAGGTGGAAGCAGGTCTGACGTGAACGTAGCACTGAGGAAGCAAAAGACTAAAACGAGCCTCATTCTTCACAAAAATGTCCTCAAAGCCGAATGCGAAGGCCGTTTGTTCCGGTCCTAAATCTACGTGATCAATGGAAATCGATCTAACCTCCTCACGCAGAGGCAGCTTCAGTGCTGATCGTATAAAGTGTCCCTAAAACAGCGTCAGACCGCTGGGACGGCCCTCACACCTCCACAAACGGCATCCACCTACTCACATCTGAAGGACGAATAATTCATTACTTTTTAAGCCCATTTAACACCTTTAGAAAATGTGTCTGGAATAATTAAACTCCTGCCGAAGCCGCTACATGATTAAATATGCACCTGACAGGCTTTTGGTTTGTGAGAGTCGTGGTGGTGCAGACTCAGATCTGGTTCACGAGAAGCAGCAAAACCAGAAGACGCGTGAAGACAAAAGAACCCACGAGGACGCACACGAAGACGTCGCTTCTGAAGCCTGCAGACAATCAGCAGCACCTACAGTTGAAGTCTTGGACATCAGCTGAGGACGATGCTCGGCGTTGGGGGCACGCCAACATCAAGGTCAGGCTTGTCCAACACGTGAGATGACCGACGTCTCGGCTGAAACGTGCTGGTGAAGTCTCACCCCGCGGTGAGACGCTGACGACAACCACCCCACGCTCCTGCTCCGGTCCCGGTCCCGGTGCGTTTCTCAGGGAAGTCCGGAGCCGTGGTTCAGGTCTGTGGAGCCAAGAGTCGCCGCCGGTGGGACAGCCGATGCGGTTAGCCACCGTTAGCTTCTCAGGGCCGGGCTGCTGTTCTTCTCCAACTCTTTACCTCCATCCTTCATCAAAGCAGAAAACACCTGCAACACAGCAGACAACCGTCAGTCACCACGGCTGACGAGCAGATGTCTCCCCTGGACTGTAAAAGAGGCGGACCTGAGTCCAGCGGCGGTTCCTGCTGATCATGTGCGTGTTGGCCATGGCGTTGAAGAGCGTGTGCGACGGCAGGTCCTCTGGGAGACGCGTGAGGAACTGAGCGATGTGGATGAAGTCCATCTGCAGCAGGACGTCCTCGAAGAGACGCAGGATCCCCAGTCCCGTCCGGAACAGGCTCTCCTCGCCGTCCCGGCAGAAAACATCCCACACTCGACACGCCACGTCCAGAGGGAGGGACTTACTGTACAGAGTGAAGATCCTGGACACACCCACAACAGATTTGCCCACATGTGGCAGCCGAACAGACATGGAGATAAATATGATCCTATGTGGATCAATTATGGTTGGACAGTTTTCTCATCGTTTTCATGATTTTCTTCTTCTAATCTTGTAAAATCCAGTAAACAGTTTGGAAGCATGAAATGTGCTAAATGAATAAACGTGTCCTGTGGTGGGTGGTTCCCAACATGAATCAAAAACACTGATTTAATTTTCTGCTTGTTTCTCGGTGTCTCTTCACCCCCAACGTCTGTCCTGGACAAGAACGAGCGACGAAACTGAAACCATGATCCCATTTTTAACGATGCATCATAAACAATGAAGTTCAAGGTCTCAAATGCTCAGAAGCCTGGAAACACGACCGGAGCGCCGGGTGACTCACCAGTCGATCAGGTAGAGGTCGGGGGTCAGGTTGTTGCTTTGGAAGTGGTTGAAAAGACGTGGCAGATTCTCCTCGAAGAAAATCTCAAAGGCTGCAAAATACTTCAACATCTGGCCCGGATGGAGAGAAAAGAGATCAGCTGGTGTTCATCTCAGAAAAAACATGACTGAACTGATCTGTCAAGCTGCCCGCAGCTGGTCAAAAGCAGACACAAATCTTTCTTATTTAATCATTTCCTAACGAGCTCGGAGCATCGGATAGTTCTAGATCCTCGTCAGCAGCAGATTTATCAGAAACTTGTTCATCAATATTCGACTTTCTTACTTCAACATATTTTTAAGACTTTGGTTAAAATGTGTTGAAGTTAAGAGTTCTGGGTCTGGTGAAGAAGAGGACTGTGGGTGCGCACCAGTTCATGGTCCACTCTGAAGAAGGCCATCTGACAGGGTTTGTTGAGCAGGTTGGCGAACGTGATGAAGGCTTCAGCCTCCTCCAAGTTGAGGATCAGAACAGCAGCGATGAACGACATCCCCTGAACCTGAAACACCACCGACACCGGATCAGCTCTGAGGCAGGAGGTCTGATGTCAATGACAAAGACTCAACTTTTGCTGTTACACGACAGCAGAACCTGAATAAAACCCAGTTTTAGACATTTTAACAGTCAATCTTCTCCACAGCTGATCGTGAATCAGTTCCTACTCATCTGGGCCCCGTGAGTTGGTGGGGTCCACTGACGCGACAGAGCTGGGGGTCCAGACCTCCCAGACGGAGGGCGACCCACTTTTCCCCCCTGTGGACCCGACGTGTTTTTGTGAATATGTCTCAATACGGCCCAGGGAAGGTTCTGTTTTTCTACATTTGATTATTCTGTTAGTAAATCAGCTCGTGTTCGGAGTCCCCTGATTCTCTGTGGTTCCTCCCTTCTGTCCTGTGCGTCCTGACACTTTGGATAATTTTGCTTTATGATTTCAAAAACACATTTGATCTTTTTCAAAGAAGCATCGACTCTTGAAGTTGGTTCAAACATAGATTAAAAACTTTTACAAAGACATCAAACCTTCACGGTGTATTAGAAATGATGATAAGACGCTTAAACTAACAGGCTCTTATTTCTTTCAAGTATATATTAATTTTGACAGTTTGTACAAAAAAAAAAAACAGTTGTAATTATTTTGATGGAGAAAAGAGCAACTTACGTAGCCGATGTCGGGTCTGTAACAGGTGTACGCCCCCAGCACGCTGTGGAGGAGGTCGTGGTACGGACCCCCCTGCAGAGACAACAGTCATGAACTCAGAGTGGTTTGTTACACCTCAACTGCCTGCCGCAGGTGCGTGTGCACGCCTCCCGCTGCCTGCCGCAGGTGCGTGTGCACGCCTCCCGCTGCCTGCCGCAGGTGCGTGTGCACGCCTCCCGCTGCCTGCCGCAGGTGCGGGTGCACGCCTCCCGCTGCCTGCCGCAGGTGCGGGTGCACGCCTCCCGCTGCCTGCCGCAGGTGCGTGTGCACGCCTCCCGCTGCCTGCCGCAGGTGCGTGTGCACGCCTCCCGCTGCCTGCCGCAGGTGCGTGTGCACGCCTCCCGCTGCCTGCCGCAGGTGCGTGTGCACGCCTCCCGCTGCCTGCCGCAGGTGCGTTACCTTCTGGAAGATGAAGAGTGACGGGAAGGTTCTGGATATGTCCAGTTTGATGAGGTCCAGACTGGACTCCCTGTCAGCCAGAGACGCTCCTCCATCTGCCAGAAAAACACCAAGGAACAACTAGTTTTCATTTATGATTTTTACATTTTATTTCTAACGTGAAACGTTCAGCTGACTGTTGAGGCGGGTTCCCCTTTACAGGTTACTGAGTTCATTAGAATTGTTCGTTTTTAAACCTTTGAGTGTGTTTTGGGTTTCTGAAGCGACTGATAAAATCGTTTAGCGAGGTATTCCACCGACTCTCGTATTTCATTTTATTTAAAAATAACAAATGGTTTTCTCTGAAAAAAAGTGAAATGTCTGAACGAAACAACCTTTGAGGCATCTGTCACCACAGCAGATTTAAAACATTTACCTCCAACAGCATTGAAAGTGCCAACGTTTGGAAGTTTAAAGGAAAATTCTGGAGTTAATCAACCCTCCGTCTATTATTTGATGATAAAGAGTGGAAACTTGCGTTAATTTAATGTTCTTATTTCTTTCTTTTGGCTGCAGAAGCGAATACAATAAACAGTCTTGTAGAAATGCGCAAGTGATTAAATACAGTTTAGGTTGCGAGGGCGGCGCCAGTGTGACGTCACAGGTATCAGAAAGCCACTGGGGAAATGCCGTACCGCTCTCGCTTTCGTTGACCGAGCTGGTCTCGCTGTAGCTTCTCCACTTCTCTTTGGCTCTGGACAGGAAGATCTCGTAGAGCTCTGCAACGAACACAAAACGCATTAGGGCTCAAGATCACCCAGAAAAAAAAACACTTGAGTGGTTTCTACAAGTTGGAGATAGGTGGACGGAAAATAAAAATCCATTTAAACCAAAGACCTTTTCCAAGAAGATACACATTTTTAAAGAAAACCTCCAGAAATGTTTTTTTTAAAAAGCATCCACGTCTGTGTTTTTCATCCTTTGTTCCATAATCATGGAGCTGCAGCAGGCGGGGACACAACATCAATCAAAGAAGACGGCGAGTCAAGTGTCCAGTGTGTTTGTACCCGGTGTGATGTTGAGCTCGTTGCCGATGGCGAGGCTCCACACTCTTCCTCTGACGCTGGGAGGAAGTCCCTGCCACCAGAGGTCCCTGACCCGCCTCGTTCCCTTCCTGCATGCACAACGAATATAAACATGCAGCACAAACAGCCTCACACACACACACACACACACGTCGGGACGTACACAGTGTCCCAGTGTGGCAGGATCTCGTTGTTCCAGATGACCATGGCGTTGGAGATGCTGTCCTCCTGTCTGTGTCTCTCCTTCATCTGGCGCTTCTTCTTCTGGGCTTCTTTCATCTCTGACAGGATGATCAACCTCGTTTAGTTGCACACATGAGCCAACCACGTCAAAGCACAACATCTTTGCTTGTTATTGCCGTCGTTTACCTCTCCTCTTGGCTCCTGCCACCATCTCCTCATACTCCTGTTTGTGTCTCTGAGTTTCCTCCTCAGACTTGGCCGGCAGGTTGCTGGTGGACAGATAGAGACATCTGAGCAGAGCCACTCCTCTAGGACGAGGACTTCTTGAACTAAAAGCTGGTTTATTTTTAGTTGACAGCCCACAGAACAGCTGCAGACAGATGTTCACACCAGAGAAACCCCCCACCCCCCACCTCAGCATCAATGCAGCTTTCTGAGGGTCCAGAAAATACTTATTCAATTATATCACATAATTTTTAGATGTTTCTTAAAATGTGCATGTTTACAGCTTCAACTCTAAACTTTAAATCTAAAGCTGAGGATTTAGAGATCACTGAAGTTCAACAGCTCCAGGGCCGTGTAGCGTCACTCACGATGGCCGGTCCTCCAGGATGAGAGCTGTGGTGGACAGAGGCTCAAACTCCAGGTTCTTTCTCCTTCCTGCAGACGAGGGCCGCTGAGGACACGAGGACACACCAGAGTCCTTCTCCTCCTCCTGCCGAGGACATGAAACAAAGAGAAGATCAGTCAGAGAGAACTGGAGTCCAGCATCTTCTCTCAGCTGCAACTGTCCTGGAGATCCGTTGGTCTGAGAACGTCACATCCAACTCTGTTATCTTCTCTTCAACAGTTGGTCTTCAGGTTTATAACCAACAGAAATCTAATCGGCCGTTGAACAATAGATGTTCGAATTCCATGTTTTACTCACAAAGACACAGAAAAAGTGAGAGATTTTACCATTTTATAAAAAATATCATCTCATTGATTGAGTTTGATGTTTGTGAAGCTTCTCAAAAAAGTTGGGATGCAAACAAAACTCCTAGAGGACCATCTACAACTAATTACCTGTCAAAAGACATGATTCGGAAAAAGATATTAGACAGGTGGAGCCTCAGAAGTGCGCAGAGGTTCAAAGTATGAAACCATGGAAGAATAATGTTCACAGCATGAAACTGTGAAGTCTAAATCTTATATGGCGTTATTATCTGAAGTAGACAAATTATTCAGACAAATACCGGAAACAAAATCAAAACCCAGAGCCGGATCTCTACGAGCTCCGGTTCCTCAGACAGCACTGCGATAGAAACATGAAATCACATGGACCCAAGGTCACGTCCAGGACTCTGTAAACACAATCATCCGTGACGGCCACTAATGCAGGTTAAAGCTCCGTCATGAAGAGAAGACGACGCGTGAACATGATCCAGAAACACTGCAGCCCGACGCATTAGCGGAAGCCACAGCTGTAACATCTGGAAACATTAATCCTTAAAAAGGTATATACATGTTTTAGAGCAGCAAATGCTGCCATGGCCTGTTTCAGGGACGATCTTGGATGCTTCAGAAAGATGACGCTGAACCACACGCTGCGTCTGTTACAAAAACACGGCTTTGTGGTAGAGTCCAGCTGTTGAACTCCTGCCTAAACTAAATAAAAACATTACCGGTGCAAAGATGCTTCAATCTTATATCAGACGATGGGACGACATTCCTCTCCCAAAACCATCCTCTCCCAGACGTCTATGGACTGCTGTTCAAAGAACATGGGACGGGTTTGGTCTCTGACGGTCGAGCGGTGAAACGTGTTTGTGTGTGCAGGCTACAGATTAATCAGCTTATTCATCAGGACATCTGCTGTCCACGACACAACACACCAACCTGTCAGTTCGGCCAGCAGAGGGAGACAGCGTTCAGTCGGAGACGCGTAGGGTGGCACACTTCCACTGTCACGTGTGTTACATCATCATGTGACTGATCCAGTGACTCCCAGTAAACCGACAAAAATAAAACTATCACAGTAATGCTGCCAAGCTGCTGCGAGTGGCTGGAAAACACAGAGGTCTGCAGTTCTTTCAGCTTCACCCAGAAGATGAAATAAAAGCTCTTTACCTGCCTGAACTCAGAAACGTGTACGAGTACGAGACACAAGTTTTTCCGTCTTCAAGGCTTCACAATTTAAATGAGTTTCTGTTGTGCTGACAGGAAACAGCTTCAAAACTGATAACAAACAAAAGAGAAGTTGGTACTCTTCAACAAGCGTGCATTAGTGCGCCGTTGTAACGCCCTGAACTGGTCTGGGTCTGCGTTTCCATTTAAACATCGGAAACATCTGGGGGCCAAAACGGCAGCAGTGAATCTTGCTGCTAAAAATAACATTTTCAGTTTATGCATTTAAACACTTTCATTTAAAATAAAATTAAAAAAGGGGAGGGGTTATTATGAACAAAACCATTGCTAGAGAGAAAAGCAGCTCTGAACAATTAAATGTTGACAGTTGTTTTGTCAGTTCCAACTTTCTGTCTGTGTTTTCTGAGGGGGCGGGGCTACAGAGGCGCCAACTCCTTTTGCTTGTAATTTACAAGCACTGAACAAGGTGCCATCCACCACTTTTCCATCATGACGTTTTTGACTCGACCTGCCTCACCTCAGTCATTTCCCATTACAGGTAAGGTGGGTGGGTCCTCGTTCTCGCGCCACATTGCCCCACAGACCACAGAAACGCGTGGACCTCCTCCTTGCACCACGGAGTAGGTTTGCTTGTCATTTTCGTTGTACCAAAGTTTAGTTGTAAGGTAAATATAGCGGTCAATGTTGCCGGGTTTTAAATATGGCGGGTGTGAAGGAGTTGCTCTCAAGGCTCATAGACGTGAGACCTGCAGCCTGGTGACGTTGCATTTTCAGCCCAACTCAGCTCGGTTGGGACCCGGCCAAGTAGGGATCAAACAGACCTGAGCCAGATCTGCTCTAAAGTTGAACATTTTAAACTGGAGGTCAATGGAGATTGACGTGCTTTTGTCGAGGAACTGCAACCAATCTTAGTTCTCCAACATGTCATTGTTATCAACAGAACTTCGGTTCTTCTTCGCTGCTCCCTAAGCGAGTACAGGAAGTTAGACATTTCTTCCAACCTCAGCAGGTGAAGCAGAAGCAGGACGTAAGTGGTTGGAGACCAGAGTTGGCATGAGTGTTAAAATAACACAAGCAAGATTTTACGCATTTAAGAAGCCATTGCAAGTAAAAGCAAACGTCAAGTCAAAGGAAAGAGGGGCGTGCTCTCTGCAGCCCCGCCCCTAAACGTCAAACCAGATATTATACTCAGCTTTTTTGTTTCGCCCTGCAGAAGTCCAACTCTCACGCTGGAAACTGTAATCAGCTTTCCAGGGTGAGGTCACAGCTCTGTGCGCTTTATGCTCTATTGTGCTGCTTTTCTAAACAAAACTGGGAAAAGGATGTTATGGATCCAACTTGTGCGCATGTTGAAACAGGAACGGGCCGGGCACAGAACTGCTGCCACCAAGTTGGACGCACTGAGTAGAAAACGCTGCCAAAACTCATGGAAAGAATTTCTGAAGACTCGTCCTTCGTTTCCCCGGGTTTGTGTCTTCACACATCACGTTTTTGTTTCCAGTTACAGCCACGTGGAATGCCACTGGCAGCGCCGCCTCCAGCGCCGCCTGCTGACCGCACGAAGCAGCTCATAAAACATTCTCTATATTTAAAACTTGTTTGTTTGAAACTCAACTACAGTTATGAAAAATTGTTTTTGAAGGTGTGAAGATGACTCTGAACTGAAACTAGATACGTGGGGATGAAGTTCACCGTTTTAGGGATCGAGTCTCAGACTGACAGGATCTTGGTCTCAATCCTCTAACAGATGCTGCATGCAACACAAGCTGTATTTAAAGTAAACATTTCAAGTGAAGGCAGTCCTCCTCCTCCTCTATTCTTCCTCCTTCGCAGTTTTGTGTCTGACGTGTCAACCCACTCGAGCCAAACCACATCTGGCGAGCTCCTTTTCTGCTGAATCATCTGACTTCTGGCTGCCACCATGTGATCAGAGCGAGTGCAGAGGCCAGCAGCTGTCAGGCAGTTTCTCATCTCAGCGGCCGTCTGCGCTGCCGTCAAACTCTGCAGAAAGGTCACACCGGGAGCTACCGCGGAGCGGCAGGGCTCTGGCGCCTTGCTCAAGGACACTTCAGCAGGAACTGGACTAAAGAGTGAGTGAGGAGGCTGCGGTCTGCATGTGCTCGCTGAATATCTGATTAAATCCAACCAGAAGGAAGCTGCTGATGGTTTGTGTCTGTCTGTCTGTGTGCAACAACCTCTTTAAGAACAAGTCTGACTTTCAGAGTTGGTGGGAGATTCGGAGTCGTCGGCAGCGTCTCTCAGCCTTCAGGAGGCTGAGACTGGTTTTCTGGTCAGACAGGGACTAGAGGTGCATTATCTCCCCAATCACTCTCACAAAGACGCTCATTCAAACGTGTATGTGCATGTGTGTGGAGGATAACACACACCTGCTCTGTGTGTAGGTCTGTAACCATCTTCCTCCTCAAGGCAGTGTGTGCATGTTGGTTAGAAACCACGTACACACTCAGTAAATCCATTTTACAGGCCATCCCGCCACCGTGATCCACGTAAACAGGTGCAGGCTAATAGCATCAGGCCAGAAAACACATGAGACCCAACGATGAACCCTCTCAAAAGTAAAAATCTTTACACACCGACTCCGGGTGCAGCTTCAAATGCAGTCAACCTGGTCTCAGATGGTCATCCCACCTGCAGCCCACTTCTGTCCCCGTTACCGTTTGAGCTCTTTGCTGTCAATAAAATGTAAGTTACAGGAAAAATGTTTGCCGTTTGTGTTACTGGAGGTGAGGGTTTACTGATCACAGTGTAACTGGTTGTCATGACCACAGATGACATCCAGGATCAGCACCGCCTATGAACTGCAGGGTTAAGATGAGCTGAAAGCTACAGATGTCTGAGTTCTGCTCCCTGTGGAACTGATACTCAACAGCCATTGGCTCATCTGTGTTAGAGGGGCGTGTCTTACCAACAGGTCAGTTGGAACGTGCCAGTAAATCTACTTTTACTCACTTTTTAAGTGACTGATGGGTGACGGAGGGCCACACACTACACAATCTGACAGCAACTTTTACCCAACTGGCCTCTAAACCACAAAAATGACACCGGAAATGGGACGAAACCAGACATAAAACATGAGATTAATTAAAAACAGACTGTTTCGTAGCACAAACAGCTTACGCTGCTCTTTCTTCGCTCAGACAGCAGGTTTTGTTCAAGCTACAGACTTGGAGGAGCGTTTAAAAATATCGTGTAAAGAAGAAGTAGCTGTTCACTCGCCATGTCATCAGCAAGCCCTGCTCTACAGAAGACAATTCAACTATCAGTTAGTCTCGCCAGAGGTTAAACATGCTCAATGGAAACCTGCCGTTGGCAACAGCTTTGCGGTCTTCACATGTAACGACAAGCTTTACTGGCCAACTTGGCTCTTCATCATGCAGGCAGATTTAATATCTGCACTGTTCATTTGTGCTTTTATACCAAACAATCTTCAGTCTGAGGTTCATTCAAGCTGATCAGATATCTGTAAGTGCTTTCATCAAATACGTAACACCATTTTATTTCTTATCTATCCGATTACGTCCTTGCTCTCTGTGTTTAGATGCACACTAGAAACTAGGTTGAGTTGTCGTGTGTCTTACATGTGCAGCAGTAACCAGGTTGCTGTGACCTACTGATCCTGATCTGGATTTTAATCACCTCCCCCCTGACCTGCCAGACCTGCCCATCTCTAACTTAACTCCACATTATCGTGGTTAATACTAAGCGTACGACATTCGTCCCAGCGATTCGTCTGGCTGCTACGTGCAGCGTCTCTTATCAATCTTATAAAACAGAAAAGCTGTTCGCATGTGAATCAGAAAAGTGACAAATCCAAACCTGCTGCGTGGAGGAGGGATCTCTGCTTTCATCACACTCTCTGGCTCCCGTCTTGCCAAATAGGCGCCACCCTGATGCATTATGGGATGCTGCCTTGGGCTCTTTGGATTTCCTAGAAAACAGGCTCCTGAAAGGCAATCAGAGAGGACGGTTGTGAATGCTCATCAGAGACATAAATCATTCCTCTTGCCCATAGCTGCGTGTTCAAACCGACACGTTCACCGATTATCCACCTTCAACTCTGCCATGAGAGATGCAATCGCTGCAGGGAAGCATTTCTGAACATTCAAGCATAAAACCAGCTGTTCACAAGCGTTGCATGAAGAAGTGAACAAGAAGAACTTGTTCAGCTCCCAGGAGCTGGATGCCCAGCTGAAACACAGAACCTGAGGTACAAGTGAACACGGCAGCAGCAAAACATTCCCTCGCATGTTTTTATAAAACTTATTTCCTAAAATCTTAATTATTCAAGCTTTAATACCATAATTCTTATAAATCTTACAGGTAATTTTCATAAAGAAAATCTTAAGGATCAAGTACAGTGAGGCCTTGTCACTATGGTGACGTTTGTTTACAAAGTATGATTGTTAATTACGTTAGAGAGAAACCGATCATTTGAATTGAATAATAAATGATTAAACTGCAAAGTGAAATTTTATTGTTTCATTAGAAACTAAGAGAAATTAGAAAGTTAATAATAAAAATGAGTTGACGTGGGGGATTCATGGTTGAAATCAGAGACTTGCTCAACACAATACCAGACACGATGGACTGTAACTGCAGCGCAGCTCCCTGACTGTTCAAGTGCTCCTCTAATGAAGTTTGAAGGACTGGGAACAGTATAATCAATCAGTATCAATCCGTATAATCAATCAGTATCATTTGCTTCCTTAAAAAGTTCTTAAAAGAAACTTGTGTTACTCCGAAGTGGAAAGAGGCAGCGTTACTAAATTGTTCAATCTAAATATTTATTTCAAGCTTCCATCAAGACTCCGGACTGTCTTTCCGCTTCAGTGACGGGGGGGGGGGGGGGGGGGGGGGGGGGGTAGCGTACCTACAGACCAACCCCGGTTGTTTTAACTTCCCATTCTTCCCAACCACTTTCCAATAAAAGCAGTAGTGGCTGATGCTGCAAAGAGAAAAACCACAGAAAAACAAGTTCCTGAAAAAATGGAATTAAGGAAGAATTACAGTCAGCACAGACGTAATCCTGTAAATTAATGCCGACGTTGCAGATACAGCAGGTTTTTAATTTATGCTGACGGAGATGGAAAAAAAAAAAAAAAAGTTTGATCTACAGTTTTATGTTCATCTGATTGGAGGAAGGCCGGTCGGCTGGTGGAAAGACCAAGAGGGAAGTTGAGATTTAAGAAAAGGAAGTGGAGGTGCAAAGGAAAGGAGAACAAGAGCAAACAGACTTTACCCGAAGACGACAGACGAGCAGATGTTTTGACTTTCTTCCCTCTGAACAGAGACACTTGCCAAAGTCGTTTGATGACTTAAAGTTTCCACATGATCACTTTTGTGGATCTTTTTCTACTTATGTTTGTGACTTTCACCCAGAAGGCAGCGTCTAATACGCTTAAAATGTGTGAACATTTTCCTTACAGTCGTATGAAAACAAGAGCTGGAGAGTCGGGCTGGGAACCCTCAAGTATAAGACGACTTGATTCTGATTCTTGGGGTCACAGTTTAATTTAAAATCAATTCTTGAATCATTCATTAACAAGACAACACAGTCTCTGCAAACCAACTTCTCAAGATTCATTCACATTCTAAAAACACTAGAAAGCTATTTATAGCTTCCACCACACTCGTCTCTCTTGCCGAATGAAAGTCTTCGATGGAGATCCTAAAACAACGCTCCCAAACAACATCGAGTGATTATTTATACTGAAGAGGGATTGTATAAAACTGTTATATAAAGACTCAGACGCAAGACGAAGATTCAGATTCACCATCAACTTGTTAAAAATGTGCGAGGCATCATGTTTCAGAGCTTCAGCTGGAAGTCTGGCATGGATGTTCAGATCGGGAAGTAGATTCAGAACATGAGGTAAAAGAATCAAAGAACACAAAGAGCTTTAACTTGAATCACATTTAAGTCTATTTTAGCCTCAATAATTGCTTATTTAGCTTTCCAATTTAGGTTTTTAATAAAGAGAACGAGGTTGCACATGGACCTTCTGAACACAACATAAATCACGGTTTCCAGTTGTTTTTTTATATCCAAGATTTATACTTTAAATCCAGGATTTAAAAAATAAAAGCAAAAATAAAAAGGTGAAAGAAATTAGGAAATAAATATGTTTGTTCTTAACGTTGAACTGGTAGTTGTGGCGCAACAAGTGAAAACACAGAAGCTAAAAAAATGGGAAGTTCGACTCACTTCGTCGACCGACGCGAGAGGCTCATGTTCAGTTCACAGTTGGCATCACCTACACAACACTCGGGTGTTGGTGTAGATGGAGCGCAGCCGATGGCTGATGGATACGCGTCAGCCTCTGCAGACGCTCGTGAACAGATGCAAACGAGCGAAATAAAAAGATTACAGGCTGGAGGCTTCGTTCGCCAGCAGGAGAAAAAGAAATAAAAAGGACGCTTTTCTTTTCTGTTCTCAGATCAGAAGCAGGACGTTCTCCACCTGAACACAAAACCTGTTTTCCGAGGCGTTCGTATCACAGGCCTCGTTTGTTTAAAGGACAGCTTGCATGTGCAGTATGAGCGTTGTGTAACCCCCCAGGACAGCCTTTCTTCACCGCCATAGTAAATTATTTACTACAGCGGTGAAGAGAGCTCATTAATCCCTTAAATAATTAAAAGATCAGCCCAGCATTCCTCTGACAGCTGATATCCAAACCAATGAGAGCACAAAGCCACGTGACGCTGAAATAAACTGTTCAGTTTGGTAGAAACTGGTGAAGGCCTGTGGCTGAACTGGATCATCGTGGATCATGTGACACTCCCTGACTGATCCACAGCAGGGCTGTTTCCTCCCCGTCTGTGCACGTTTCCTCTGAGACGCCGTGACATTAAAACCAGCTGCCGAGGCCCGGGTCCAAACCAAAACCAACACTGGCCCAGACGGAGCGTTACCCAACACAAGCGTTCCCACACCTGCATGTGTGGCAGAAGAAACTGCTGGAGGAAAACTTCAACGCCTCTGCTTCTGAGCTGCACTTGACGCTCCAATTTAACCCTTTTCAGGAAAGTGTGCTTCCAATACGAGATCCCAGAACAGCCCCGTCTCTCTGTTGGACTTACTTCCACACTGCACTCAACTCCCAAAGCAGATGTTGCCTCGGTGTGAACACAGGGGACAACATCTGGACAAAACCAAGCACAGCCCTGCACACCTGTCCAGCGTGGTTGTGGACAGACCACTTGGTGATGATGGTCAGACGACCGACTGAAGACTAAACACAATCAGTCCGACTATTTAAAGGGTTAAAAGTGGTCACTCTGCTGTTTGGCATCATGGTGTCCACCACACACAGGAGAGAGTTGTTTGAGGAGATCAGGAAGACCATTCTAGACCAGGTTAGAAGACCATTTCACAGCACTGTGAAATGTCAGGTCTGGGTGGTGTTGACCCAGGTTACAGCTTCAAGAAGATCAGAGGGTGGTTCAAAACTGTTGCTGTAACAGTCTTATACAACCAAAAACGGCCTGGGACAACACTGACAACGTCAGATACGAAGGATTACCATCTCACAGTAGGACTGCTGCAGAGTTCCTGGCTCCTGCAGAGAAACCCCTCCCTTATCTAAACAGGCATCCATGAGCACCACCAGGCGACCAGCACATTTAAATGAAAACAGATCTGGCTCGCCTCGGCATCAACTAACCACACTGCACGCACAGCACCGCCGTGGTTACCATCAACAAAACACCTAATCTGATCGAGGATCCATTTCAAGGCCTAAATCTAATCAGCTCAGCGGCAGACGGATGGTGTTGTGTTTTTTTGAGCCGATGGAACAGAGACGAGCGTTGCTGTAACGGTAGACGCCGCCCGAACACCACCGCCGCTCTCATTTCCGCTCTCCTCAGATGTCTGAGCAGGCTGCATGACCCCAGTGTCAGGACCAGACAGAGACTTCTCCTACACTCGCACTTTGGTCCTGGTCTGCTGCGAGGCCGACGTGGCTCCAACATCTGAGGGGTTTTAGAGCGGTGCTGTGAACTATTTGGACGATGAGGCCCAAAGTTCCAAGATTCAATTACAGTAAACTGATAAGTCAGTGTTCAAAAACTGTGCACAAGAAGATAAGCGGCCCGAAAAATGTCACTAAAACATCTTATCAGGAAGTGGGAACATGTAACTCTCTTCACACCTGATAAGTGAACAGACACATGACCTCAGAAGACTTTAAACGGTGTGATGAACTGCCCAGATTATCAAACCCGCTTCAGAAACAGAGATCGAGAGTAGAGGGAGCTGTGAATGTGGGCTCGGCCCTGAGGAAAGAGGCCGCTGCATCCCGCTCTGAACACATCAAATGAAGGCTGAGACGCCGCGATAAAAACAGGTTTCAAAAGACCATCCACTGAAAACAGCTGGACAAACCGCCTGTGATGTCACCCACAGGTTCTCTGAAGAGGGCTTTGTAATTTCTAGTCAATCGGATCTTGGCGACCGGATCTCAGCTGTCCAAAGTCAAATAAGGACAGATCCTGGAGTCCTGGAAAGGCTCATGGAGCCAGATCTCGGCGGAAAAAATAAATAAATAAATAAAAAACAAAACTAGGCTCTGTTCCGGTCCCTACTCCCGTCTCCCTGCCGATGCGAGCCCCTCCATCCTTTTCTGTGATCTCTCACTTTCCACAGAGATCAAAGTACAAGAAATTGCGTAAACCTTTTTCTTCTTGATCTCCGTTTTGTCTCCTGAGGTCTCCTTTTCCTTCCTGACGCTAGTTAATCTTGTGTAAATGATTTTCTAATCGCTACTCATCTAATTCAATGATAATAATAATTACAGTAATCATTAAAATAAAGAAGTGCCCGATGTACAAGTAAAATCACTCAAGCACAATCAGCCACAGCAGAGATGCACAGCTTCAAGAGTCAGAGAAAACTCTAAAAAGCATTTTAAGAACCGCTGGGGCTCCGATGCATAAAAACTTGGAACTGAAAACATGTTTGGTTTATTTATCACATGACTGTATCTCACATTTTATGCATGAATTAACTGCATAATCAAAAAGAAATTCTAATCCCTAATTGAATTAAGTATTCAGGCCTTTAATTATAACACAACTGAGCTCTGGTGGCCTCAGAGATGCGAGTTTAAAGAAGACCCAGAGCTGTTATATAAGATCTGTCTACAGACGCACCAACACACTCCGTGGATCTGCGGTCCAGTGGAGCAACCACTGATGAAGAGCTTAAATCAATAATCACACAGCACATCAACAACAATCACTACTGTGAATGAAACTCAAGAGTTCTTACGTCGAAATAGGAGAACCCGACGGAAGGACACCCATCACAGCAGGACTCCACAATCAGGCCTTTATGGTAGAGCGATCAGAAGCTGTTCCTCACTGGAAGTCACAAGACAGCCTGCTGAAAGCTTTCCAAGAGCCACATGAACAACTCTCAGATCACAAGAAGCAAAAATGCTCTGACAGGAGGAAACAAAGACGAAACTTATTACATTGCTGGGAACTGTAGTTGAGGAAATCAGAACAGAGCTCAAGCTCGTGAGGATCACCCCTACAGTCAAGCACAGTGGTGTTACCATCATTGTGAGGGAGTGGGGCTTTTTGTTTCCGTTGACAGGAGCTCAGAAACCAAAGAGGATGAAGAGAAATACAAAGACTTCAGGTTTAAAAAGACAAAAACCTTCAGCCTCAACAGGAAACCACAGGAATGTCTTCAAGGAAACAGCATATCCTGGAAAGAATGCAGACCCGAACCTCAGAGAGCATCTCTGGTGGGGGAGACCTGAACCTCAGAGAGCATCTCTGGTGGGAGGGGCGATTGACATCAAGTGGGCGTGTTCCTGTGGACGTCACAGGCTTTTTATGCCCATTTGAAACGTGGCAAAGTGTAGTTAAAGGAACAAGGGGCATCAAAGGCATAAAAGGGTTTGTCTAATGATAAACAGAGCCTTTAAACGTTTTTTTCCCCAAAACATTATTGTTATTGTTTTATGTCACAGAATATTTATATAACATTATACTCAAATTGTGCCACGTCATCCTATTTCAATTGTCTGAGAAATAAGTGATTACAACACATCAGAAGCAGGTTCATTTGTAGAAACATGTTGCAAAAACTCTCCTCTCCTCCTTCATCCTGCCGACATTCTTTAAGTTGGAGTTCGAGTTGTTAAAAGCATTAAGGAGCCTCCAAGATGACCCCAGCTTCAAGTCTCTCTAAACTTGAAAAATTAGTCAATTTAATCAATACAACAGCAAATAATTATTAGTAATAGATTTTATAAACTGAGAATGTACTTGCTTTGACCTTCGTCTTCACTGTGAGTTGATTCTCAAAGAACCTGAACCTCTAAAAACGCTCCAGAAGGAGCATCTGTTGCTTATAATCTCCAACTTTCCAACCACCACAACCTCACTGGACAGAGTTCAACAAAGAGGCTCGTTCACAAGCGAAGGGCTCGACCGCAATTTCTCTGAGTAAAATCAATTTGTCACATTTGCAATGGCTGTCCAGTTGCTGCACAAATACCAGATCCACAGTCCAGCTGCAGATTTAATGTCATTATCCAGGACATCCGGGGTAGGCGGTGGAGGGTACCGGTCTGGTTGGAGGACACCTGCTTGGAGCTCAAACTACAACCCAAAGATGAGGATGTACACAGAACCAGAACTTAAACGCCGGTTTGTGATCAACAGGGACTAAGCGGTGATATTTTATTCCACTGAAGCACATTCAGCACCTCTAAAAGTGTGAAGACAGCAACCCAGAAAGTTACAGAATGGCATGGTTCAGTCTCTGTAGAAGGGCTTCGACTCTTTAATTCATGTTAAGGTGAAATATGCAAAGAATATGTATGAAGAAGTCGCAAGGTTCAAATATCCGATTTGACATTATGTGCACTCATGTTCTTTTGGTCGCACTGATGGCTTAAAATCAATAAAAATGTAATAATTTTAAAAAAGGATTTTGCTTCTGGTCCCTGAACTACACCGACAGTCCACCGGGGAAGGGGTGGGGGGATATCTGGTCATTGACTGGTTGGATATCTGAAATTGTGACGGTTTGACCTTTTAAAAGGTTGTGTGCAAATGTTTCAGTTATGAAGTTCTGCACCTCCTGACATTTTTAGTAAACTTCATTTAAAGTGGGTGGGACCAGGTGTCACAGAGAAGAAATAAAAAGTACCTGGTGAAGAAATCAGCAATCCCGAACCTCTTAGGCATCAGCTTGAGGTCCGGTCCGTCGGTCTGCTCCGGGAGGTCCGGCAGCGTGTCCGGGGCGCTCTGCCGCCTTCCCGCCTCCAACACGTTCCGCAGGTCTTGCTCGTAATCCGGGTCTTCAAAATAAAACCCCCCGTCGTCGTCTGGGGTCAGCGGGGTGGCATCGCAGCTAAGGGACACTGCAGTGTTGGGGTTAGTCCTCAGACTCTGCGGCCTGATGGGTAAACGCGGCTCCTCGGAGTCCTCCTCAGAGACCTGGCCGTCACTGTTCAGCTTGGAGGGGGTCGATGTGCTGGGCGAGGGGGGTTTGGCACTTAATCTCGGGGCGGGCGAGTCCCTGGAAGGGTCGGAATGGTCCGAGTCCGGCCACTCGCATGTTGCCGTGGCGTTGCTCACAAAGTGCAAAGCTCCGTTGGCTACTTTCATTTCCTCACAGTCCACGTCGTGAAAACCAAGTCTCTGACCCAGAAGCTGTCTGGCGAGCAGCTCCGTGTGTCTACAATAAGCGACGTCCCTTTGAGGAACGTCCAAAACCCCGTTGGACATATCTACGTCCGGACACGAAGGACAGGTGCAGCTCTGCTGGCCTGTCTCCGCGCATGACGGTCCGTCCTGGGTAGAAGTCCTGAGGCACCCGCCAACGGAGCCTTGGCCGTCTCCTCGGCATGCCTCCACGGGGCGCACAGCTGGACAGGAGGCCGTCTTCGGTCCTGCGACCATCGGCGGCTCCTCCTGACCGAGTGACTCAGTGAATCCGTTCAGGCCGCCGCGCACCCCCGAAATCACGCAGCTGTCAATCAACTGCGCGGGGAGGTTGACCAAACCCAGAAGTATCTCTGCGCCTTGCGGGGGCGGCTGTCCGGGGACGCCCGTGTTGACATTCCTGCCGTTAACCCCCGCAGGAGCCCGGGTCTTCCCGGCCTCTTGACCCCCGCTGACACCGGCGAGCAGCGCTAAGCCGCGCTCCTTCAGCGCGGCGTAAGATCCCGCTGCCCCTCCGTCTCCCGTTTGCTCTTTGTTCTCGTTTAAGTCGACAGCCGACGACTCCCCGTCCCCCTTTGTCACCTCCATGGCCGCTCAGTCCGCCAAGCACACCGCCGTTTCAGGGCTGGTTTCCCGCAGCGAGTCCTCCGGCCCCTCGGGCCGAGCTCCGCAGCAGCTTCTCTTGTTCTCGGACTGAGGGGCGACCATCTTAGCCGGGGACGTTTCAGCGTTACCTGACCCGCAGCGGGCTCATTTTCCAGCGCCCCGGACTCGAAACGGTTTGCCCGCCGGGCGCAGTCGCGGGGTCCGCCGGCCGGAAGGATTCGGTTTTGGTCCCTCGACGTTCAGCTTGTTGCTGCAGCGGCATTCCTGCCACACTCCAGCGCCATCTTGAAAATTTCCCAACAGTGACGTCAGCTACAAACTCGGTCACCAGTGTTTGGAGCCTCCGAGGAGCTCGACGGCGACACCCGCCGGCCAACGCGCGCAACTGCACCCGCGACCTGTTTGACCCGTCAACAAAAACAAAAGGTGCAAAAAGCGTCACAGCACCTAAAAATAAAAGACAGCAAGAAAAAAGTTATAAAAAAATTAAAAACACTAGTGTTTGAAGGTAGCAAAATAAGCAAAAAAGCCTTTCTGTTAATAAAACAACACGTTATTCTTCCATGTGATGGTATGGTTGTTTGATATAAACCTTTTTCCATTAAATTCTTTTTCTACCCATCCTTGATTTGAAATCATTTTAAAAATGCAGCATCAGACATTTGTTCAGAATTCATTATACAGCTCACATTCACCATGTTGTGGTAAACAGATGCCTGAAAGAGATGAAATTATAAAGTATTGATGGAAGAGAATAATATTCCCCCTCGTGGAAGTTGGGGTGATGTTATCTTCACTTTGAAGTTCTCAGTGAAGAAGACAGAAAATAGATAGAGAAGAAACAGAAAAGAAACAGACAGAAAAACAAAGCAGGAAAAGGAGAGTAACGTCTGGGTTTGTCTGCTGGGTTTTACTGGTTTCGGATGTTGTACCGGCACGTGTCTTCTGCAGATAGCGGTAATAACAGCCTGTTACACTACAAGCAGCAGGCCGACGTCGACGGTCCCAGGGAGCTCTAATAGATCTCGTTTCAGCTCCTGAACTCACATTGGTACTTGGAAAAAGAGGCTTCAAAACCACAGTTCAAGTACGAGTGACGTCACAGAGGGTTTTTCCAGGGATATACAGTCTCGGTATTCAGCCAATTACACTTTATTCATACATTTAAGAATCTATCATATCGAGAAAATATTCCAAAGTCTACACCAATCACATCGCTCCCAATAAAATAACTTAGACTGCTAAACGTGGAGTGGTTTCCCTGGTTTTAATAAGTATGATGAGAGTTTCAGACCAGAGTTACTGGATGGCGCTTCCTCCTGGGAGAAAAAGGAAGCCTTGCATCAAGACTGGAACCTGCTGCAACACTTTATTTATATATATGAACAGACATTCAAATCAAGGTTCATAGTGAGAAAATATGCCAGTATTATATAAACGAAATAAATGGTGCATCCAAATAGTATGTAAACTGCACATATGGAAAACTGAGTAAGTATTGTGATGCAAACAGTTACATAGAAAACCCAAAATAATGGATAATAAATGGTTAATAGGATGGTATATGACACATGAAATACAAATGTAAGATATACGAGGGTGCACTGTGAAATTAGTAATAGATAAAACCTGTAAAGACAGATGCAGCAGATACATGACGTCACGCATGTTTTTTTTGGGACAGTTGCTGCAGTTGGAAGAATTTGGTTTCCACGTTACCTAAAGGGGCTTCAACAAGAATGATATTAAAGTAACATGTAAAGGGATTTACTGTCAAATACAGACGTTAAAACTCTAGATACATATGCTTTTGTTCATGTGACTTATTGCTGCCATCACTTTCTTAATCCTGTTTTGGGTCGTCCTTTGCCTCCCGCTCACGCATGATCGCAAATGCACCAACACCTATCAGGGCAGCAGCAACGCCAATTCCAACCACAATTCCAACTATCACAGCTCCATGATTAGGACCCCGACTGTAAAAGGGGTTAGGGAAGGTATCACTGCGTCTGGAACTGACTGGATTCTCCAGTTTGCAGGAGAATGTTGGGATGCGTCGGGTTTCATCGTCATTAATGATCTCCATCCTGTCTCCCGTCATGTTCCAGTCTCCGTTGTTCTGCTGCCAGAAGTAGGAGACAGGCTGGGCCCCTGCAACAACTCCTCCACAATTCAGGAAACACCTGTCCGAGTCCTGGCTGCACGTCAGAGGTCTCACCTCCACGCTGGGTTGAGGGACACCCTCGATGGCCTGCACGTCGTAACCGATAGGCTGGCGTCGGTAGTTGAACTCCACCACATATTTCCCAGCGTGCTCTTTCTGCATGTGGGTGATAGTCAGCTCCCCGGTGCTGGTGTCCAGGAACGCGTGGTCTTTAAATCTACCAAAAAACAGCGGCTTGTCGTCATCCCACTCGACCACCAGGTCTCCGGCACTCCGCCACAGGATGCTGGTGATCGGTTCAGACCATTTGGGCCTGAGGACCAACGTATCTCCGACCTTAAAATAATTCTTTACATATCGGGCTTGACAAACTTTCACGGCCGCCAACAGCAAGCAAAGCATAACGTGCCTTCCCATGTCCACGGATCAAGGTCGGTTATCAACTTTCATAGAAGAAAACACGAAGAATTTGCAGGAACGCAGTTCTGCAGCCGGACCTCCTCCCGCTGCTTCGTTGAAGTTCGTTTCCGATTCGTCGGAAGGCTAAAGGGCCGCTCCGCTGCATTATCGAGCACCGAGGACACCTTAAATCAGGCGCACTTCGAAACCCACAATACTTCTTACAGTGGTCAAATCTATTGTTTTAAAATTAACAGCTAATGTCTGTCAGTATTCAATTGTACCGATAGCGCTAACTTTTTACTAAATCGGTTATTTATGATTAATTATTTAAAGAATAGGTCATGCATGTCACTTCGGATATCTGAGTAAATTTGTTGGTACCTTTCCATCCAGGAAAGGAAACCTCTCAGTGGTCACTGAAGTGACTTAAAACTAACTAAACTAACAGTAACTTAAGCATTGATTAATTAAAATTAGACATTTGTGTTCTAGTTCAAAAAAGTTATTAAAAAAAATCCAACTAATGAAACTGGTCTGGACAGATTATTAGGTACCCCTAGGAAAAAAACTGAGAATACTTTAAATCATAGTGACCAACTAAATTAGTTACAGGAATTAAACTAAAAACTAAAATTAAGATCTCAGCTGTCTTCAATCATCAGTCAGTCTGAGCAGTTACGCGTGAAGAGCCATCACGCTGCTGGTTTCACTGGACATGGAAGAGGCGCGGTTCTGTTCTGGAGCTGTTTTTCAGCATCTGGTACTGGGTGTCTTCAAATCTGTGGACCGTCAAGATGTTCTGGAGACAAACGTGCTGCCCAGTGTCAGAAAGTTTGGTCTCAGTTGCAGGTTATGGTCCTAAAGTCAGTTAGTTCATAGTATTTCAGTGAGTCATGGTAATGAGGTATTTTAGTACTTTAGAGGAACTTGATATGTTTTGCATTTTCACCAATAGAATAAAGTGTTTCATAAGTAATTAGTGGTTTATATAATAATAGATTAAGTTTAAGCAGTGTAAATATAGTTTTTAAAGTGGACCTGGTTTAAGGTGGTCTGTCATAAAAAAACAGTTTACATAAAACTTTACTATGTAAGAGTTAATGTAATGCAGGTTTGAACAATATATATATATATATATATATATATATATATATATATATATATATATATATATATATATATATATATATATAAATAAATTATCCGTGTGTCTGTATGCGAATCCAACTTCAGCATCTTCTCCTGCTGCAGCTTAGGGCTGGCTGACTTTTCTGGGAGTTGTCCAAAATAATTTCGTAACAGTGCTTCCAAGTCAAAACAGGAATTTAAAAAGCCCCAAAGACTGATCCATGCTACTCTTAAAACTTTCTACGTGGGCGAGTCTCCGTACGTTTGTGTGGAATAAAATCTTGTTTCCCTGTAAATGACAAGTCTAAATTGAAGTTCTGGTTCTGTGCAAACGCTCCACTGGTAGTTTAGGTTCTCTCAGGTTGGCATGTCCATCTCACTGGAGATTACAGGTGGAGCTCAAAACCTTAAAAACCAGCTGACATCATCAACCAGGAAGCTCCGGCCACAGTTTCAGTGCTTCCACTGATGCCGGTTAAAGTTCAGAGCTCTTCGGTGATGGGATCAGTGGCGCGTTGGCAGCTTTCACGCAGTTAAGGGATTTTATTTATTTACTTTAAAAAGCACATGTAACTAACACATCTAGATTCAATAATCACGCATCAACGTTTGTGTGTGTGTGTAGTGTATGATGCCTGGAGGACGAAGGACAGGCTGCGTAGAGCTAAAGTTTTAGTGTTTACTCAGGTAAACGGGAGACCAACAGTCACAGAACTCATTACAAAACAAACATCTCCAACATTTTACATCAAAGGCATGTTAACTTAATCCCAGTTTATAGGAAGGCACAGAGTTTCCTTAACCATCACACATTAAATTCATTTAGCTCAGGTAATGTTACAGTCTTACAGTTTTGTTCTGGGATGATGGTTAATAAAACCATTGTTCTGTTGGTTGCTGAAGCAGTCCAAGAGCTGACATCATTTAAATCATTTAAATTCTGCACTTTTAGATTACATCCTTCAGTTACTGTACAAACAAAGCACCAAACTTGTTCCTTAAAGCCACTCTATGTAGTAGTACCACCTATGACCACATGGGGGCATATACTTCTGCTGTGGTGGCAAAAGAGTCACTGAAAATACTGGGCTAATGAGTGGTGACGGTCCGGCACGGCTCAAAAAGATCCGATCCTATCAACATGGTGCCGTTAGAAGAAGCTTCTAAACGGACTCAGCAGAAGCCTCTGGGTGATATCACAGGTTTGTCCAGCTCTTTTTTATACACGGGAAATTACATCTGATACGCTGCCCCCAGGTGGTCAGACGTGGAATTACTAACACAACTTTAATTTCTACGTTTACGTTACAGCGATGTGTCGCTTTGCTGCGGAGATATTCGTGTCGGAGTCAGTCTACGGCATTTATTCAACATATTTCATCCAACTGCAGTGAACCTCGAAAAGCAAAACAGACTAAATAAACACGAGGCTGCAGCTGGTTGTGACAGAAAAGAATCGTACTGGTCCCAGTTCAACCAGCTCCTCTAATCTGCAGCGCCACACTGGCAGCCAGATGTTGAAGACGATGAAACTCCAGTTAACTGGAGCTCCGACCGCAGCGCTTCAGAATAGAAAAAACAATTATTAACGTCCACTTCAACTACAATTAACTTCTTTTCTACATGATTATACTGATTTAAATAAGAAAAACATTGGTCTCTGCTAAATCTGCAGGAATGAACAGAAGTTTGTTTTCTTTTTGGTAATAAAATTATTTAGATGAGCGGCGCTCCTCCGCCTCAGTGACCCACCTAACCCGTGTGATATACGTGATCTTTAAGAACCAGCTGGATCTCGTAGAATCACAAACTGAATTTGTCACGAGCGATTTTCACTCGAGTTTATCTGCAGCAGAGCTCCGTTGTTAGTTTCACCGCGCTTCACCTCATACGAGCTCCGAATCAGGGGTCAAGATTTCAACCGCAACATCTCTTACAGCCGGATTTATGGTTTGGGAAGGTCGAAGGAACCTCACTTGTCACACTCATCGAAGCACGCTATCCAACTGCTGATGTGACTTTAAACCTGAGCCACGAGGCAAAAGGAATGCAGTTTCAATCCGATTTCTCTGAGTGATACAAGAATGCACAACTGATCGTCTGATCAGTTACTAATCATCTGAAACCCTGGTGCAGGTGCTTCTAGTTCAGCACTTTGGTTTATTTAGACCTGAACGACAGAATTTCAAAAGGAATGTTCATTTCTAAATAACAGAAATATAGACTTTTAAAAATCAAACCGTCAGTGGGATGAAGAGCGGCCCACAAGGAACCCAGAACACGCATGTCTACATTTCCAAACATCTCTGAATCTGACCCGACCTCCAGGGAACTGAGGTCGGGTCATGCGGACGAGGCAGTTTTGGTGCCAAGACCCGGATGGGTTCTTCAGAAAGCAGAACGTTCTGATGTTTCAGTTCAGATCCGAACCGCTTCAACCCCGTGTGTCTAAGCTGATGAGCGCGAAGCTGGTCCTGGGTCTTCTGGCAGTTGAGTCCCTGAAACGGTGTCTTACAATTAAAAAAGAAAAGAGAAAAAAAAAAAAAAACCTTAATTTTGTCCTGGTCCCAGCTTCAGGGAACGCTGTCCTGCTGAGCTGCTGGGACGACCACCTGCTCTCTCCAGCATCTCTGGAATGTTGCCATCCTTCCTTCCAACCTCCATAAGAGGCACCAGCACTGGGACAATACTCAGGAAATGAAGTGTGCTTCTCTTCGGTCTCCTGGAGCCAGCGGATCCGCTCCAGATCCGCCTGGAACGCCGCAGCTTCCGGACATGAAAGGAAACCGCGTAAGCAGCCCCTCTGAGGTAATTACAGGAGCAGTTCACCACTGCGAGACAAGGCCGCTGGCGTTACTCGCGGTCTGATCTTCATTTGTCATCTTCATATAAAACAGCCTGGAGACGAAAACATAAGAGGAAGAAGTGATGAATCAAAGAAACTCGGATTATCATCCTCGCCTCACGTGTCTCCAGGATCAGATTAGTGTTTGTGAAGTAAAGTTTTCCTCACGTGACGAGATCTGACGACAGTGAAAGTCATTTATTAAACTTCTACTCATCTTTTAAAACCGTGAAACCTTTAAAATGAACCCAGTAGATGAGTTCAGATAAAACTTCACTGTATTATTTATTATCAGTATCAGCTGAAGTTTTCTTCACCGTGGCAGAGTCCCTACAGACCAACCAAGTTAACTTTACATGAATGAAAAGAGTTTTATATTTAATCTCTTAAAGTGGCGTTGGTTGATTATTAGTCAGACGTCGACTGCTCAAGGTTGTTTCTTGATTTAGGTGTTTTGGTTTTAACCGTTTTTCTTTTTTAAATTTCCGTGATCTGATCTGAGGCTCATAAACTGTGACGTTATGTGAACTGCGAGGTTTTAGAGGCCTGGACACGGCAGATCTTCTCACCAGTGCGTAGAGATAAAACACTGACCCCTAAATAACGTGGAACCAGTCTGGTTCGTCGCCAACGAGCCGTCCTGCTGGAGGGACAGCGCTTGGTTACAGCACCTGATTCTCTAAACTGATCAGCGTTGGTCACCTTGTTCTCCAGCACGCGGCTGTAGCTCAGACTGCTGAGGTCCTCCAGAGTTTCTGCTGCAGGTCTGTCGAGGGTTTCAGGCAGCAGGAGACTCAAACATCCTGCAGAGAAGCCGCTCAGGCAGAAGACGGTGAAGGGCATGGAGGCGTGGAGCGCCCGCTGCAACACACACACACACAGACACACACACACACACACACACACACACAGACACACAGACACACAGACACACAGACACACAGACACACAGACACACAGACACACAGACACACACGACTGCTGAGTGTTTGGAAACTTTGTATTTCCAGGTATTTTTCAAATATAAAATTCCACATTTTCTGGGCCTTGAATACTGCATCCTGAATCCCAGCAGTCTTCCAGGTTCTTCCATGACTGTGCAACCTTTCTGGACTGATCCAGAGGAAGCGAGAAGCCCACTGCTGAGCACAGACTCGTCCTTTCACATTTGATCATCTATAACAGATATACATCATTATGTTTGTGAAGGTGTAGCAGGAAAATTCACAGACGGACTGCTTCACCTCCATCAGACGGAGGAGTCTTTGCACTTCAAAATAAACGACAAACAAAAACTGGCACGGTGCATTAAGGTGAGAGAGTTAATATTTAATAAACTTCTGACGACGTGGGGTTGAATGAAGACCTACACAAGAACAGCCGTGACGAGTTTTGTTAATTACTGAGCTGAAGCGCTTCAGACTTGATTGTCTGGTGATGTACAAAAGCGTCTCCATGACAACCTCTTCCCACAGAGGGAGGCTTCGTGGCGCAGCTCAAAACCACTGACAGTTTTATTCATCACATTTTGCAGCTTTCAGCATGAATCATAAATCATGAACTGGAATTTCCAGTTTATAATCAGCTTTGCTCTGCCTTTATGTTCATAATAACGATGGTAACAATAATAATAACCTTTATCTAAGCAGGTAGGTCAGCTGAGAACCAGCTCTCCGGCCAAGAGGCAGCGCAACATGAAGAGGACCAACAGCAGAAAAAAAGGTCGGTTACCGAGGATTTCAGTCACCGGCAGCAGAAAACTGAAAACAGGAACGACCAATGGAGCTGTGAGCTTTGGGTGTGGCGAGGCTGACGTGAGCGCTACAGCGTTGGCTGTGATTCCCCTGGGGAATACCCAGAAGTGTCAGCAAGACGTGGCTTCCCCAACCATTCTGGTAGATGGACGGTAACCAGAGAGTTTGTCGGCTCAGCGGAGAGCGCTGACTGAGGCAGCAGTCACAACGCAGACAGCTGCATAAATGACATCCACTTTGTGAAGAGGGCTGTTGTGCAAACCCGGAGACTACGTCAGCGTAGTCCGGAACGGGGAGTACCGTCAGTTTGGAAAGCGTGCTGCTCAGACTCACTTCAGTGGTCTTTTCTAAAACACGCTTCCAGCTTGGTAATCAGTCTCTTTGGCAGATTGAAAGTTGTCAGCATTTATCACCATCATCTTACATTCCTGCATCAACAATCTGATTCCACGCGCGCTCCTCAGGCCCCCGACGCCGTTATGATGGTGTGTTTAAAGCTCCAGGTGTCATTGATGGGTTCAGGTTGCTCCACCGGCTGTCGTGGACGTTTATTCCCAGTGGAGACGAAACAGCCTCTTAATGCCATTTCAAAGACGCACAACCAATCAGAAAAAAGAAGCACGTGATGTAGACAGACACCACCAGACGAGAATCAACAAAACACACCCAGAATGTCTGCTGCGCAGCAGGACCGCCGGTGAACGACTGTTGTTGGTTTTACAGGACAAAAACTCATCGATCCGAGGTGCTCTGTTACGCTCCTGCAAAAGTCATCACATAGACCCGCCCCCACCCTGTTGGGATTGGCTCGGTACGTTCTGTACCGGTGGAAGTGAATTTCCTGTTTTTTAAATTTTTTTTTTATTTTTTATGATGTGGTAAAATCAATTGCACTCACCATGGAGGGAACAAACGGTGCGAGAATTCCTCCAACTCTGCATGACATGGAGCAAACTCCCAACCCGGCATTTCTGCAACACAAACAACTCATCAATATTTCACCACATTGATGATTACAACGTGCACTAAAACTGTCATCCTGGACAGACATCAATAACACCACCAGGTCAGCATCTACGCAGCATTGATCATCTCCGCCCCTCCCCCACTCCTTCCCGCCTCTCCTCGCCACCTCCCGTATTCATGAGCGTGACTCTCTCCTCTTTGGTCTCCCTCACAACTCATCAATCATGAGCTTCAACCGGTCCAGAATTCAGCCACATCATCACCAAAACCGCCTCCTACAGCAACGCACTGGCCTCCGGGTTCAGGATAGACTCCTGTACACATCCAGGACTATCCAGAACCTCGCCCCTCCTCATATGTCAGATGTCCTCCACACTGCCACCTCCCCCCTGAGGTCATCACCTCCACCCACCTCAGCTCCGCTCCCTGAACTCACTCCCTCTAAATCTAAAGCAGATTAATCTGCGGATCAGGGCGATCGAGGAGGAGCAGTCAGCATGCGGGTCACCTGATCACTGTGGGGTAGAGTTCAGACGTGTAGACGTAGGCGATGTTGAACCCTGCACTGACCATCAGCTTCCCCACAAGAGCCAAAGACGTAACGCTCACGAAAGTCCCTGTAAGCAGAAATAAAAACAAAGAATTTAAGTTTCAATAAGTGCTGAAGACGAGACACAGGTGGCGTCGTAATCAGGCCAAATATCCCATTTTATCAAATAATTCAAATAATTTCACATTTAACTGTAAATTCCCTCCCAATGATCAACGGCAGCTGGCTGAAACATAAGCCAGCCGGTCCAGCACGCAGTGAAACCTGCAGCCACCTCTGGTATTTCCTGGGAACTGACAGGGAACAGAAAACAAACAAAAAAACACAAATAGGTCTAAATTAAGTGGGGGACGGCCAAGCGGGTCTCACCTGTGTTTGCAGGTATGAACATGGTGAAGAGGCAGGCGGAGCCGGCGAGACACAGGAAGCTGGCCATGCTCTTCCTCCTCCCCGCCCTGGACAGCAGCACAAACACACGCAGCTTTTACGTCTAAGACGATATCCACATTTACACCGGTGGGTAAAGAAACTGAAATGTTCAGTAGATGACCTTCTGAAACCAGAGACACAAACATCTGTGTCTTTATCTGCTCGTCCTAATAAAGTTGGGAATAGACAGTTACTTAAAACGCCTCTGGTGGATTTTCAAAGTAAGACAGGCAGTTTCAAAATAAAGCCGTGTTTGGATGGGATGAAAAACCAAAACTAAATTTAAAAGTTTTCCTGTCTGGTACCTGGGGAATGTCAAATGGCACATATGTTATAAAATCTTCCCAAATGGGACATGCACTGCTTCCACCTGGACACACCTGTGTTAAAACTGCTCAGGTTTTGATTTTCTTGGCATCTACTTCAGATATAAATTCAGTAATTCCTAAATAAGTGGGGCTACTATCCTATTATTTAAAGGTGGTTTTCACTTGACGAAATATTATCTTATTTTTAGGCAGAGATGCGTTCCAAGTGAATTTACTCTGAAACAGTAACACGTGTCTTCAATCTGACACTTTTGTAGGAATTTCACGTGTTTTAACGTGTTTTTGAGACCAAGACTTTACATACAGCTCCTGAAAATATACTCGATTCATTCTGGGTCAGTTACTTCAGGCAGGGGGCAGAAAAAAATAGGCCTTGTAATCAAGCGGTTTATGACAACAAAGTGAACGTATTGGTGTGGTTATTCCACGGCAGCGGGAAAAAAAAGCAGCAAAAAGCCAGAGAAGGCTGGAGCTCAACTCCACCCGCTCCGTCGGGAGATGTTGGGAGAATCCTGGGATGGGTTACACACAAAAATCTGAGCCACGTTCAAGAGTTTAAAGACAGCTCTGACTATCAGCAACCATGTGTGCGTACACGCCCAACTATGACTCAGCAACAGAAAACTAAAAGCTTTCCTGCCGTTATTCTGCTGTTGCCGAAGGAAGAAACCCGTGTGGGGGAGGAGTTCAAGGCCAAGCAGAGGAGAGAAACTTCCCCTCCCAGAAGACCCTGATAAACCATCTGGCAGCGCTTCACCGGCAGTGTGTAGCGAGGGTGGAGTCCCGTTGACCTACTAGAGACGTCGCCAGATGGTGGAGAAAAACAACCTTTCAGCTTCTCTTCGTTCCACAAACACGTCACCGACTGAGGAAGCTGAGCACGAGGATTCTGGGACGGGTTTGTCCGTAGGGACTCGGTCCACATACTGAGGTTTTTCAGTGACTTGTGGTATAAAGCGTGTGTGTGCTTCTCACCAGTGTTTGTTGATGAAGTAAATGCAGAGAGGGTAGGCGGGCAGCTCCACCAGCCCGTACATGGCCACGTTAACGTAACGGCTGCCAGACGTGTCGCTGGCGCCCAGAGTGAGACCGTAGTAGACCAGGCTGCAGGCGTACCTGCAACACGCACACCGCACTCGTGTCACACCTCGTGTTTAAACAAACACAAGCTCATTTACTGTTTTACAGGAAATGGTGATGATTGATGAGAACCTTGTGATGGCGAGTGGGTCAAGCTGGCTGCCAATCAAAAGTCTACACCCCCAATGATGAGGTCAATAGAGACCGACTTCCTGTTGGATCCAGACCCTGTTGGTCAGGAACCACAGGTCCGGATAAGGACCCTAGTGGTCGGTAGAGGAACCGCAGGTCCGGATACGGACCCCAGTGGTCGGAAGAGGAACCGCAGGTCGGATATGGACCCTAGTGGTCAGAAGTGGAACCGCAGGTCTGAATACTGACCCTAGTGGTCAGTAGAGGAACCGCAGGTCGGGATACGGACCCTAGTGGTCAGAAGAGGAACCGCAGGTCGGGATATGGACCCTAGTGGTCAGAAGAGGAACCGTAAGTACAGATACGGACCCTACTGTTTGGGAGAGGAACCGCAGGTCCAGATACAGACCCTAGTAGTCAGTAGAGGAACCGCAGGTCCGGATAAGGACCCTAGTAGTCAGTAGAGGAACCGCAGGTCGGGATATGGACCCTAGTGGCCAGAAGAGGAACCGCAGGTCCGGATATGGACCCTAGTGGTCAGAAGAGGAACCGCATGTCGGGATACATACCCTAGTGGTCAGTATCTTTCTTAGTTTGCGGCGTTTCAGATACTCACCAAACATACATGAGCACAACCGTCCGCATCCGGAGGACCGGGTGGATCACCAGCTGCAGGACACCAGTGTTTCTGTTGTCATGGTTACCAGTCTTAGAAACACCTACACGCTGCAGAATCAGGTTGTTGACAACATTGCCGTTCCTTAACGCCATGTAACGAAGAACCTACAGATCAGAGCACAGGACAGAAGACGTCACCAAGTACCAAATATCAGGAGAAAAGATACAGACTAGTGGGTGGAGCCAAATCTAGGGCCGACCAATCAGAGAGGAGCAGGTATTTCGAGAAGAGGGGCAAGCAAACAAAAAACTACAAGCTTTTACCTAGAAAAATAAAAGTTTCCTGAAGTGTTTTCAGCGCAGTGACTACACATGCACTGATGTATTGACATTACTGAAAATACTTTTTAATATCTGACAATTACAATATCCAAAAGGCAGGAAGGAAGCGTGTTTCTTGTACTGGTAGTCCTCTGATAAAATAACAGCAGAAAATAACGCTGTAGCTCTGGACAGTGTTCTCTGGTGTCATCCTGAGACTTTCTGCTGAGTTTTTGTTTTTTTGGACTTCTCCACACTAGTTTGGATGCTGCAGGAACTTCTGGCACTTTCTGACATGTGTTCTGATGTGTAACCATGACAATGCGATAGCTGCTTACATGCTGGAGACGCTGCATGTAGCTGAGTTTAATAAAGCCAGTGCGGATGTAATAAAACACTCCAACATGAACGCTTTATTTTGAAAATGTGACACAATTTAACAGTCACATTTCCTCCTCAGTTCTGCAGACGTATGGATTTTACTAAACCACCCCGACCACATTCTTCCTGCTGTAGGAGAAACTGCAGTTCCAAAAGTTAACCATCTCAGCACCCAAACCCTTGGAGAGATTTAGAAAGTAATAAGTGTCTTATCACACAAGAGGCTTCTTGGAGGAAAACAAGCCAACGCAAAATGACTTTGAAGCACCTCGCACTGCGCTGCAAGGATGACATACGAGGACGTGAAAACAGGACGATCCGTCATGCTGAAAACGTGTTTGATCCGAGTTCAGCTGAGCAGACGTCTGATCACTGCAGCCACAAGCCTGTCAAAAATAATGTTGCCAAATCTGACGTGCTTACGAGCAAAAATTGTTCTGTCAATATCACTGCTGCTCTGATGCCAAGAACGAGAGCTCAGCCTCTGCTGCTGCTGCATCTCGTCTAATCCATCTGACGAGAACATAAGGATTCCAGGATAAGTTCCCATGGAGACGCACGCTCACCCCCAGGTGAGCTTCCAGCGGTGAAACAGTTGTGTTGGTATAGTTACCTCTTCGGCTTGCTCCGTCTGACCCCGGGAATACAGCCACCGAGGAGACTCTGGAAGGGTTCTGCAGGGAAGACGAAGAGGAGACGTTTCTCTGCTGGAACTGGTGTATTTTCATTGTTTAAAGCTGCTTTCGCACCTTCAGTTTGTCTGCTTCGGTCCAAATCCCAAGATTCATTTAGGAAATGTGTGTTTCTTCATTGGCTTGCAGAAGGAAAAATGCAATCGTACCTACATGCGGCCCCTCAAACACCTCAAGAACGTAAGTGCTGCTTGATGGTCAGACGTGTCGGTCGTAGAACCAGCAGGAAGCTGCTTTGTGGTTGGATGTACTGTTCTACTTCCCGTTTTGTGACAGTAAGAGTCTCAAAGCGGATCTGTGCGTAAATGTAACTTTTTAACCTTCACACCCGGCGATTCGTGCATGTGTAGTTAACGATTTGTGCTTGTAGGAGGCTTTCTGAATTCGTAATAATCATCTTGTCCAGAACTTCCGGTAAGTTTTAATAAAAATGTAAAAAGTGAAGATGGGGGAATTAAAAAAAAAAAAAAAAAAAAAAAAAGGTTACAGTGCAGTGGCAGAACAAAGAATCAGAACCAGATTTCCTCCATTTGTGGACTCGCTTAGTCGGAATGGGTTGAAGTTTCCAGTAGATTTCATAAAATCCATATACAGCTTTCAAATTCAGGAAAAAAATGTTTTTTAACCAACACGTTATCACAAATGTTCCACATCTTCAGACATGAAGCACGTCTGATGTTCGTACTCACACAGACAGCAGGAAGAACAGGACGCCGGAGGAGTTGGCTGCCGTGGCCAGAGTCCTCCACGGCCGGATGAAGTATCCCAACGCTCCGAACAGGGCGATGCCGGCGGCAAACGTCATACTGGCCAACGTTCCTGAAGGAGCGAAGAACAGTTCAGAACACTGCCAACGGGCCGGACGGCGTTACAGTGAAACGTCACAAGACTGATCGATGACTCCGGATATGTGAATGACGAGGCAACGAGGTCGGGAATCCACCGGAACAGACTGGTTTCCTGCAAGTTTACCATCCAAACTGGCTGGATCCTAATCTCAATAACAGACAAAGAGCTTGCTGAAAACACCCGTTAAACATTTATCTTATGTTAATGCGGGAAAAAAATCCCCTGAACAGTTGTCATGGAGACCAAAACTGTTGTCATACCAGAGTGTAAACATGTTTATTTCTGCTGTGACGTTGAACGTTTTAATATGGAGCTCAATGGATCCGGACTCTAGCGGTCGGCGGAAGAACGGGGGGCAAGACCCGGGCGAGGAACGGCGGGGCAAGACCCGGGCGAGGAACGGCGGGGGGCAGACGCGGGCGAGGAACGGCGGGGGGCAGACGCGGGCGAGGAACGGCGGGGGGCAGACGCGGGCGAGGAACGGCGGGGGGCAGACGCGGGCGAGGAACGGCGGGGTGCAGACGCGGGCGAGGAACCGCGGGGGGCAGACGCGGGCGAGGAACCGCGGGGGGCAGACCCTGACCAGAAACCGCGGGGGGCAGACGCGGGCGAGGAACCGCGGGGGGCAGACGCGGGCGAGGAACCGCGGGGGGCAGACGCGGGCGAGGAACCGCGGGGGGCAGACGCGGGCGAGGAACCACGGGGGGCAGACGCGGGCGAGGAACCACGGGGGGCAGACGCGGGCGAGGAACCGCGGGGGGCAGACCCTGACCAGGAACCTAATGATTGGTGGAGGAACCGTATAGAAAAATCTTAAAATTAATGTAGGAAATCCATTTGCAGGAAAATAAAAGGTTCACATACTTCTTGCCACCACAGGACACCTCTAAGGGAGGAAAGCAGCTTTTGTTTCAGAATTTATGGGAAAAAAAAAAAAAAAAACCTCCAGGATTCGGGATTTCTGCCTGGACTCATCCGTGGGTACAGACCAGGTTATGTCACATGTTACGGCTTCGTACCGGTCACGGCCCAGTAGGACTTTCCCACGTACTCCTGGGTGAGGACGAAGCAGACGAGGCCGATGCCGCCGTTCATCAGTCCGACCAGTAGACGAGAAGCAGCGAAGACCTCGTAGCTGGGCGCCAAGGCGGTCACGTAGCCGAAGATCACCTCAAAGAACAGACCTGGGAGGAGGCGAGTGAGCGTTTATGCAACGACACCTGGGCTCAAAATGGGACGACAACTTCGCCAAAGTCACTTCATGAGCAAAAGTCAACTTGTGATCAGGCACAGACAGAAAACTTAAGGACGGTTGTCAATCTTCTCAGGAGTCCTCACCTGCCAGGTAGACTGGTCTCCTGCCAATCTTGTCAGAGAGGGGGCCAAACACAATGTTCCCAACCAGAAGACCGGCGAAGAAGAGCGATCCGGCGAGGCTGACCTTGTAGGCCTGCTGCTGGACGAGAAACCACTGAGGAACAACAAAGACGGGTGGAGACCCCAAAAAGTCTTCTGAGGGTTTCTTTCGTAGACTCGAGGTTGTAAATTTCAAACAGTCAAGCATGTAAATGTTAACAACATTCTCTCGTCTGCGGCTCTTTCACCTCGGTCACGATGGAGTCGACGTCCTCTGTGAAGGCGACGCGTTGGTGCAGCTCCTGCTGGTCGGTCGGGACGCCGTCCTGCTGGACGAGCCGATACTCCGGCGTATATCCAACCAGAACGATGAGCATGGACTGAAACGCCATGTACACCTGAACAGCAGACCAAACATCACCCTCAGCTCTGGACTCCTGCAGAAGCTCGTTAAGGTCTGGAGCCATCAACCCGTTTATGCGTTTACACCTGTGAGGTCATTTGTTTTAGAAATTAAATTCTTTTCTCCTAGTACCTCCTTCACGCGCAGACCTACCAGATCTGTATCAGAGGCCACCGGAACGAAACCAGCCACGAGCAAAACCTACTGCCACCTTTAAAAGCCCAAGGTTCGGGTTAACCGACTGCGGTTCCTCTACCGACCACTAAGGTCTGGATCCAGACCTGCAGGTCCTCCACAGACCACCAGAGTCAGGATCCAGCTCTGCAGGTCCTCCACTGACCATCTCCAGGTTTCAGGAGTGTATTTGGGTAAAACGGTGTCGTTCTGTCCAAACACAGCACTGTTCCTGGACTTGATATTGGTGCACGGACTGCTTTTCTGATCTTCTGGATTTGCTCAGTAAAAAGGTCCCTTCATTGCGGGTCTTCGCTGGGTGGAGTCCAGCTGCTGACACAGGCGGGGTGTTAACTGGTCCACAGTAGCAGACAAGACCCGACTGTTGTTGATGTAGTGGTGGTCAGCTGTTTGTGTTGTTGCAGCCGGCCAAGCCGCCACGTCTCCAGAGTTACTGGCTTCTGCTGACATTCTCATCAATGTTTTTATTTTAAAATGTACCAAACTACATTATTTTATTATCTCACTTACAGAAATAAGTTGTTTTACTTTTCAGCCAAATGCTTAGCATTAAAAAAAAAAAACAAAGAAATAAATAAGCACATACAAACTTCATCTGTTAGATGAGGACGTTGCCGGTTAGGCGCTGAAGTTAGTCTTTGATTCATCAATAAAAGTGCAACGGTAGAAAAGTTATTTCAGTTTTCTTTTTGAAGCAAATAAATCAGTTTAGACCAGGTTCGATTCATAAGTCCGCCACTTTTAAGACTGGTTAAACGTGAAGGATAATATCTCTGGCTCAAAAATACAAATGTGATTTATGGAAATCCTTAAAAAGGTCTCTTTAACTTCATGTTTGGCATTCGGGCCAGTCTATTAAAATGAATAAATAAACTAGTCCAAATGGTATTTACTAATATTTTATCTTTATTCACAACTAGGATGAAGGTACCAAACTGTGTTTAATCTATTATTTCCTGAACAAAGTGCAGTGACACTACGAATCTAAATCTAACTTCGGTGCTTGTTTAAACGTTTTCCGTGGATTTCACACAACGTGGACACTTTGAGATGCAAATAGCGACCTTTACACAGGAAACCGTGTTGGCGATGCGAACCTGGTTTTGGTCGTTTCACTTTTATTGACACTCGGCAGTAAAAAGGCATTTACGAAAGAAAAACAAACCTATCCGACAGCGTCTGAAAGCCACGCAGCGCTGCCGCGTCTGACACGTCGACTCTCGGCGCTTGTGTTGTGTCTCCAAATGAGGACAGGTGCGTTTTGTGATTGTCCTACCTGTGCCAGGACGAGGACGGCCACGGCCCGCTTCTGCCAGGGTCCGAACTCGCCGACATTTCGAAACGCCGATTCTATGTCCATGCCAGGCCCGGCGAAGAAGAAACAGACGAGTAAGATGATCACCCCCGCTCACTTCCGGCTTTGCCCCTGTTTTCATGCGTGCCAAAGAGGACACGAATGTGTGAGATGGTGACCTGCACTTACTTTCGGGTTTGCGGAAAGTCCCGTTTGGTTTTCTTTCTCTTCGTGTGTAAACTACTGTTTCATGTTCACCTTGCTAGTACCGAGCTTTGTGACATGGTGGAAGCAGTCATGGTCATAAAGGGTGGGTATGGGCAGTAAAGGCGCTTCAGTCAGCTGTGGTGTTTTACTACCAGCCTGAACTGCTGATACAAGTCAGGCGGATCCATGCTGTCATGTTGTTTACACCAAATACAGACCAGTCAGCATTTTCCATTCTTCTACTGTCCAATTTTGATAAGACTGTGACAGCGGTGTCACCCAGTATGGTCGTCTGCTGCTGGAGAACATCTGCTTTAAGGTTTGACCTACTTTGGGTTCAGAGATGGTATTCTACATATCTTGGTTGTGTTGGATAATTATTTAAGATACGTTTGAATTTTTATCATGCGGACCCAGTCTGTCCGTTCTCCTTTGGCATCATCAGAAGGACATGTTCTCCCAGACAACACAAGATGGTTGAAGGGGATCGTCCCAGAAGAACCACTCAGACCAGCCCGTCTGGCACCAACAACCAGTTCATTCTGATGCCGTGTTTGAGCTTCACCAAGTCATCTTGACCACATCAAAACGCTGAAACGCACCGACACGCTGCTGTGTGATTGGCTGATTAGATATGTGCACGAACAAGCAGTCGAACAGTTTCATAGGTGGGTGTGGATGCAACAATGGTCGGATGGAAAACACAGCTGGACTCCAAAAGATTTTCCAAGTTTATTTTGGGCCACAATAAATAGGATGGCTGCAATTGCAATATGTCTGTACATAACTGGCTAAAAAAGAAAATCGCATTTTATGTGACAGTGCAGTGAAAAGAAAAGAAAAGCAATCCAAGTTTGAAATAATTCACAATGAAATTCACAATGGGAGTGGTGGCCTAGTGGTTAGTGGTGGGTGTGGAGGACACAGATTCAAGCCCAGGTAAATCACTCCCAATTGCTCCCCGGGGCGCTGCCCTGCTAGCAGCCCCACTGCTCACTAGTGAAACTAGTTGTTGGGTTAAAAGCAGAGACTAATTTCGGTGTGCATCGTACTTACGGCGTGTGCACGATGTCCACACTGACAAGAAAGAAAGGAAAAAAAAAAAAAAATCCCAGCACGCGACTAAATTCACTGGACAAAGAGACACAAAAATGATTGTTAAAATGTCACTTTCAGTATCATTTGAAGGAGATTCTGAGTACTTTTAAGACGTGTCATCCAGCTCTCTGGACCCCCCCGACTCCCATCTGCAGGCTTTGAGCTGCTTCTTCGGAAAACATCAGCACACCGACAAGAATGAAGATGTATCACAGAACAGCAGAGATCGTGAAAGAAGCGAGCAAAAGCGGGAAGTGACGATGGAAAGAACAGAAAAGTGAGCTAAGATTAACTCTTAAATGCCTATAAAACCACTCAACTTCCACATTTTTACATAAAAGCCTAAGTTTAACATCTGCAAACACCCTGTGTCTCTTTAATGTGTGAAACATAAAACTTGTGATTTTCATTAATTCTTTCTCAACAACAGAAAAGCAGAATAAAACATTTGCAGGACAGTTTTAATACATGTCTGTCTCTTTCAATTTAATAAAACTTAAAAATTATTTACAAAAGGTGCATGCCGTTTTTTTTTAATTTGTTAGGGTTATCTTTGTTTGCCAATTCATCCTGAAACTCCTGCTGAGAAACAATCAGTTCTGACTGAACTGATTTTGGAGAAGACGGCAGCCGTCACCCCGAACCCCTCCCACACAAGCCTCAAATGTGCACCGGCGGAAGGTTGTTAAATACATTCATGACAAGTACTGAAAGCGTACGTTTCCAGTTTTTTGCAAATTATGCAAAACACAAACTGATTAATCACAAAAATAAAAACGCAACAAAAGCACATGAGCCTGTTCAGGGTGGTGATACTGCCCACCTCTGTCCCCAGATGAGTCCTCAGCAAAGCACATAAATTACAAGTCATGTCCGCACTTTGATAAACACGTATTTTCCTTTAGAGGTGAAACGTTCTGCTGTTCAGGAGCTGTCGCTCCTCCACATCTGGTTAGGATGCTCCTCCACATCTGGTTAGGATGCTGCTCCACGTCTGGTTAGGATGCCCCCTGGGCGGAGGCGTCTCAGCTACCTCCAACCATGAGGCAAAGCCAGGACATGCTGGACAGATTCACCTCACGCGTCCCTCGTGAACAGCCAGAGGAGGTGGTCTGGTGATCTCCATGAATCCAGACAATGATATTTCTTCTGTGGCTTTTATCATGCCAATTAGTTGAGGGTTTTTATTTTAAAAAGGCACAAAAAAACAAATGGAAAAAAAAATAGGTTTTCCTCACTCAGCAGGAACATAGTTGATTTAAGACATGCAGATGCACGGAGGGGTGTGTGTGTGTGTGTGTGGGGGGGGGGGGGGGTCTCCTTAGAGGGATGGTCCACGTTTTATCCCATCAAGGACCATTTGCCTCCTTTAAAGGGCAGCTTTCTACATTGCCATCTGTAATGGGTGTGACTGGGTCTCCGCCGGATTGTTGGTTAACATTTTTAGGTCTTTTAAATTTCCAGAATAATGCACCTGCTACCAAGACGAACAGCACCGCCAGCCCCCCGCCGACAGCCCCGCCCACCACATTTCCAACACCAGACTCAGACCGGTAAAATGGGTTGACGAAGGCCCCGCTCTCACTGGAGCTGACCGGGTTCGCCAGCCTGCAGAAGAAGTTCTGGATGCCATCTGTCCCGTTGCCGTTGAAGATCTTCTTCTCTCTGCCCTCCTGGCTCCAGTCTCCGTCGTCCTGCCTCCAGGAGTAGGTGACCGGCTCGGCTTCCGTCACGTCTCCTGCACAGACCAGGGAACACTCGCTCCTTTCCGGCGTGCACGCCAGCGGCTGGGTGTTCACTGTGGGCTTCGGGACGGCCGCCAGGGCCACCGCCTTGAATCTGGTCGGCAGGATCTGGTGGTCGACCTCCAACGAGTACGTCCCGGCGTGCTCCTTCTTCATCGTGGTCAGAACCAGCACTCCCGTTTCCAGGTTCAGGGATGCGTGGCCCTTGAACCTGCCCAAATACTCCACCGGGACATCGTCTTTGATCCACTCGGCCACCACGTCTCCGTCACACTTCCAGGTGATGACTTTGTTCGGCTTCGACGTGAGTTTCGGCGTCAGCGTCAGCGAGCCCCCGAGCATAAAGTACTCCTTTTCATCCGCCGCTGACGCCGCGCACAGGAGCAGCGAAACGAGCACCGCCACGCCGCAGATCGCGGTCCGCATCCCCATCGTTGCCAGGTCTGGGCCGGTTGTGGCCTTTCACGCAGAAACGCAGCCAAACGTCGAAGACAAAACGACCCGCAACGACGCCACACCTCGACGGCCACTTCCGCTCCGCGCTGTTCTTCTTCGTCTCTTTGTTGACTGTTACTTTACAACGTTGCAGTGCAACACTGCCACCAACCGACATACTCCCAGTCACTAACGCGAAACATACACACACATTAAAATTAAAGATAAGCATTCTAACTTGTGCAGTTAAAAATTATACTTTATATTTACAAAAAAATATATCAGTGTATTAAGGCTATGAATTCCCTGCCAAGCAAGTTTATTTGTATATTAGATTTCTGCAACAAGGCAACTGAAGATGATTTACATAGTGAAACATGAAAAATAAAGAGGGGAAGAAAAAAGCCTGAGTTAAAATGCAGTGGTATAATGAACATTTAGATCATTTCAGTGCTACACTGCAAGTATTTTTTACCATTAACAGTTTAAAATGTGAATTCAGATGGTTTCAATAATTCAAAGGCAGCCGTAAACAAATGGATTTTTAACCAGATTTAATGGAATTGAGGGTTTCAGGATTCCTGCAGTTTTCTGGAGGTTCCTTCCAGATCTGTGGAGCATAAAAGCTGAATGCTGCTCCTCCATGCGTTTCTACACCTGGGCGGGTTAAAAGGAGCCCCGGAAAGCTGACTGGGACATGTCAATCACAAGTCAACGCCCCCTATTATAAATACATTTATTGATTTGTATGAATTTAGCTTCTGAAACCCAAGTTGTCTTTTTCCAACCCAGATTAACGCTGAAGAATACTTCTGTAATGTTTCTTGTAAGGAGACAGCAGGTTTTAGTTATACATTTTATTTTTCTCTGCACAGCCATCGCTCAGGATTCACTCAGTTTTATTCCAGAAGCTGAAAATTATTAATCTATTTATTTTTATTATTTTCGATTTATTTTACTCACAAATTAAAAACAATACAAGTATAAAACAAGCATACAATGTCTTTATAAACTGGAATATTATTTATAAAAGAGAACACTGCAGGTGCTTCAGTTCTGACAGCGGAGTGGCAGTCTGGATTTCTGAGGAGTTGATGTGGGTTCGTTGTCCACCGTTTTGGATCTGCTGGGAATTTTCATGTCCTTCTTATGGCCTTTCTTCTGCTGGAGAAGTACAGATAAGTACAAATTTATTTAAAAAAAAAAAAAAAAAAAAAGGTAACTAAATAAAAAATATCTCAGCAGCCAGATTCTTCTGCGTTATTCCTGAAGTGTTGAGTTTCCTCAGCTCACCTTGAAGAAGGGAACGCGTTTGCTCTCGTTAAAGACGAGGTTCTCGTCGATGAAGGACGGCTCTGTGGCCACGCTTTCGTTACAGTTGCTCATTTCATCCTCCAGTGAATCCTGCACACGAAGTAAACGCCACAAGTTAGATTCATCAGAAGTGTCTAGGTGAAGTAACTGTACGTCAGAACACGAGGGCATTTCAGAAAAATAAAAAGGATTCTGAACACACGTGGTCAACCTGGCTGTGTTTATCCTCCTCGTCTGCTTCTTCCTCCTCCTGCTCCTCCTCCTCCTCCATGGCTGCCCGCAGTTCTTCCTGCTGCCTCCTCAGGCTCTCCAGCAGCTCGCAGCGACTCTGTGACTTGTTCAGGTGTCGGGGGTAGATGAACTCCCGGCGCTGTGGGGTCGTACCTGAAGCCAACAGCAGGACGGGTTTTAACGACGCCACACAGGCATCAAGGGTCAGCATGATGATGATTAAGGGGAAAATTCTCACCGGTGGGAACATCCTGGTGCAGCTCCTCCAGCAGGAAGCTGTGGACCAGCTGTTGGCTCGTCTCCATGTGGTCCTCCAGCTCCGCCTGCTGCTGGTCTACCACAGTCCGATCAAGACAGGTTTGGGTCTGCACAGCAAGGAGAGCCTGCTTTGTCTCTTCCTGCCGGCTGGACAGGTTCTCACCGGCTGTCTGTAGCCGTTCGGTGCAGTACGTCTCCACACTCTGCAACGATGGAAGGTTCGGAGTGTCATTTGGCTTCTTAGGTGAACTATTAAAGGAGTTCCTGTGGAACTTCCTCCGCCAGGCATTCCCAAACACCAACACAGCATGTAAAAATCAGCTCATTTGACATTCAGGTCTCGTCAGGGGCTAAAAACATTTGTTTTGCTGTAGCTTTGTGTCCCTTGTGCCAGCAGATTCCCATTTTGCTGGAAATATTCTCCGTTCTAACCAAGCACCAGCCGGACTTCCATGTTACATCCATCCAGGACACGTCCTGAAGGAAAACTTGCAGTTCTTTGACTGACCTCTAGGTCCAGCTGCAGTGAGATTTCCAGCATGACTCAACATATTTACAGCCTGCTTCCAACACGGGTTTGGTGTCCATAGCTGGGTTTCACCAGAAACCCCTCTGGTGTGGATCAGCTGGAGGAGGAGTTTTGTTTTTCCTTGATTTATGAAGGCATTTCTTTTTTTAAAATATTACTTTAATATTTGTTTAAAATTTTTCGTTTTAATTAGTTACTCCGAGCTGACCACAGCTGCCATCTCCGAAACCCTCGCCGAGTGCTTGTACCTGACACTGAGTCCGAGTCTCATTGGAAGTCATTTCCAGCAGCGACAGGTGCTCCTGGGATCGGGTGTCGACGTGCTCCCGGACTCTTAGGCTCCACTGGAGATCACGCTCCACCAGACCTGCAGTCACACACACCCCTACATTAACGCAGGCCTACGTGATGATGGAGAGAACACTAGAGGAACAAAGATCAGCTGGTACCGGACACGGAGCTGTGGAGGCTGGAGCAGTAGCTGCTCATCTCCTCCAGCACCTGCTGGCTCTCGCTGGCAGTCACACGCAGAGAGGAGGCGAGGGAGGAGGAGGTGGAGCAGAGGAGGTCGGCCTGGCCCAAAGCCTGATGCTCTATTGAGCTGCAGCCGCTGCAGGCAGGAGAACAGAAATAACGACCCCACTGTTCAGTGAGTGAACTGGAGATCTGAAGCACCAGCTGGAGAGGCGTTGAGGTGAGGAGAAGAAAAACCAACACCTGTTAACTCTTCAGTCTGCAGTCCATCTCTGACTCACCTGCTGATGTTTTCCTGGAGACTCTGCACAGGTTTTTGGAGGGCTTTGGAGGCTGAACGCAGGTCTGTGTAGTCCTGCTGGACCTGCATGGTCAGCAGGTTGAGCTGGTCCTGCAGACACTGGATGGTCTGCTTCATCCCCTGAGAGATACACACGAGGGCATAAGTGCTGCCACTTCAAAAATAGCATATAGAGTTATTAATGCTTCACATGAGACAAAAGGACACTGAAATGAATCGTGCTTCTCAGTAGAAAAACACTGATTGTGTTCAAGAGTGAACTGATCTTGTAAAAGAGCTCACCTCTCACCCTCCTTCCTTTATCAAAAAAACAAACAGAAAAAAAAAAACCAACACCTGCAGAGTATGAAGGTGCTCCTGGTTCTGGGGAATTTTTCTGACCCATCCAACTCACCGTCTGGTGTCTCTCCTGCGCCTGTTGGATCTCGTCCTCCAGCTTGTCATGCTCAGTCTGCAGGGTGCTCAGACCCTGGACGGTGGTCTGCCGCAAACACGCCAGCTCCTGAACCAGACTGCTGAAAAACACACCCACCTCAGTCATGGCCTCCACCTGCGGGGGAGACGAGGAAACCCACGAGACTTACAAAAGGAGATGCAACACATTAGGTCTGCTGTCATTCTTAAGATTGTTAAAATATAATCTAAAATAAATAGAGTTTAGCACAATTTACACACAAAGACAGCTCAAAGAGCAGCATAAACACTAATTCATAAAAAAAAAAAAAAAAAAATTACTTTGTCAGCAAGAGCTCGCTGCGCCTCCACTGAGGCCTTCAGAGTGTCGCTGATTTCTTTGACAGCTGATAAACTCATCAGAGTGCGAGTGGCCAGGACCTCCTCCATGTCCTGTTGATGCTCCTCCTGGTTGGACACAGACGCACCCCTCAGTTAAAAAAATAAAAATCATAACCCTCGTTTTTCCTTTAGATGACACACTTAGTTTTTAAAAGGTGTTGAGGTCTGCCCTCAGAAGACCCACCAGCAGCTGCAGAAGACCCTCTTTGTCCTGCAGACACAGAGCTTCATGCTGCTGCACCCTCTCCTGACAGCGAGCCACACCCCCAGCCACCAGTGAACCGACTCCGCCCACAAACGACTCCACAGTGGTCAGAGCTCCTTTGAGCGCTGCCTCGTTCATGACGAGCAGTCCGTCTGGACGGGAGAAGCACAGAGACAGAACAGTGCGTGTTCAGTGGTCATGTGATTGAGTCGTCCAGGTGGAAGTTCATGTGCTGCACACACTTTTATTTTGTGAGCACAGGAACATGAGTTTGGAGGAAGCTGCTCTTGTATCTCAGCACCAGAGTGACATAATTTCTTCTGCAGAAATCCACAAAACCCAGACTCTGGTCATCCCAAGTAAAATGATGTGACAAGTGTGAATGATATCTGGTCTGCGAGCTGATATTCACTGGCTTCTTTCAATGTGACCTCAAATCTTTGAAAAAACACTTAAAACATTCTGCATGACACTTTCCTACGCGTCTGTGAAACATCTTACCGATGGCTTTGGAGTAGCTGCTCAGCATGTCATGGTGTTTGACTCGGTGCTGCTGAACGCACCGCTGCATGCTGCTGAACGCTCCCTCCATCCGCTGAGCAAAACTCTGCTGCATCTGTATGTTGTGTTGCTCCACCTGCAAATTCAAGGGTTAGTTGGTGCCAACGGAGCAGTTCAAGTAAAAGTAACTGCAGACTGCAGAACCGTGAACAACTGGAGGTGCTGTGAGGGAGCATCTCCGAACCCTGGTACTTAGCAGTTCTTTGCAGAGAACTCACCTGTGGTGCCTGCTGCTGCTCCAACTCAGAGGTTTCCAAGCAACAAGCGTGACACCCCAGTGCTCATCTCTGCAGACCACATCCTTCCCTCTGTTGCACTCCTGGCAGTTTGTACTTTTTATTTCATTTTAAGAGCATGTTCACTCTGGCAGCCCAATTTGTTTTATATTACATTCAGATAATACCTGTGTAGGTTACTCTAGTAACCACAAGAACCACATCAGAACACTTTCTACGTATCAAGTAAGCAGAAAGAACAGATTCTAATCAGAAAAAAATTAAACAGATTTATGATGCATCCCAACAAGCCAACTGGAGACAACAGGTCTTGTCATGCTCAGATCTTTAAACTTGTTTAAGCCAAAACAAAACGAACAACATCTAAAAAGAAAAATTCCAAACTGCTAACAGTTTATCAGATTTGTCAGTGGAAACATTGATAATATGTTCCATCACTGTTTATTTACAGTAAATCACCTCCACTTCAATTTTTTATTTGATGAAAATGGTCAACATTTTCTTCTTCTCAGCTCCTCCTAAAGAGCAAACACCCAGATGTGAAACTGGGAGGTTGTTCTTCCTGAACCTCCACGGTGCGACGAGTGGCTGGCGTCATTTCAGAGCACGCTGCGTGTTACGGTTACTGACCTGTTTCTTCCTGTCCAGCTTGGCGTGGAGCCCCGACACGTCACTGGTGCTGCACTCGGCAGCACTCAGGAGCTGAAAAAGAAAAGACGTAAGTGGAAACTGCAGTTTAAAAATTCCAGTAATTACCACATGCAATCACAAGTTCCCTTTTTGTAAAGTTTATAGTAACAGGAAATTACAGAAACCCATGGGACATTCTTAAATGGTTATTTAAAGAACAAAAAGTACTGTGTGAGTAAGGAACTAACGGCACTAAGGACGAGCAGGATGGACCCTCAGAGACTTAAGGCCAACGTGAGTGTCGAGGACATGGCTGAATCGTGTTTATCAGTGCCGGTCAAGTGTTTGTACCTGTCCAGCTGTGTTGTACAGAGATTCCTGTGCCGAGGTGAGCTCCGAGCTGATGAACTCCTCTTCAAACAGCTTCTCTTTCGTCTGCTGCAGGTCTCTGCTCGTCTCCTCCAGCCTGAAATCACAGATGGGTTTCATTTTTAAATACTGACTCATTAAGACAGAGACCTGCCTCCCTGCCGTCTCATTTCAAACTCTGAAGATGTGACTGATGAATTTCCTTGTCACTCAAGTCCTGTACCTCTGCTGCTTTTCTTCCAGGACAACCGTGCACTGCTCCAGGCGGGTTTTACTGTCCACAAACAGCTCGGTCACCTGCAGGGAGAACAGAGACGATCAGGCCGAAACACTTAAAGCGCTGATATCTGTTGTTGTTGGTTTGTGGAGATTTGGGAAATTCATCTTTAAATCTGCAACAACAAACTGCCACAGTCATAGTTGAATCATGTCTCGTAATTCACAGCTCAGATCTTAAATTTATCAGAAATGTTAAGTATTAAGCTTAAGTGATGGTATTTTGATGTTGTGTGGAGCAGTTTTTCTGCAACGTGTTGATGTAAATCGATGCCTGGACTCTTATTCACTGCACATCAAGTCCACCCACGCGGATCAACTATCCTGACCCGACGACAGCCAGACATTAACACAGTCCAGTGGGACACAGAGACACAACTCTGCCGCTAGTACAGTTTTTAATGGCCCTAAAATGTAGCTAAGGAGAGCAAAAATTAATGTTTATCCACTTAGTTTGTTGGCAGTTAAACTTCTGGTCCCTCATGGTCTCTTCTGGAGTCTGGTCAGTTTGGCAAGGCAGTTGGTACCCGTTAATAAAATCTATTCACCAGATCTGAGGTGGATGTTGCAGCAAATTCACAGGTCCGTGGTGGCGTACTCAACCCAAGAACAGGAGGGCCCACCTCTGTCCCAACTTCCACTTCACAATTAAGTCATTTTGAGCAGCAAAGAACATAAACTTGAGGAAGTTATACCTTCTTAAGTTCCTCTTCCATGATGGCAATCTTGTCCACGTACTCTGTAACCTGCTCTTCGTGAGAGGTGATCTGGGTCATCATACTCCTGAAACACAAACACCAGTTCCTGTTGAAAGCACCCGCTTCAGCGCATCACTTTGATAAATACTTTCCAGCGCAGAGGTCAGAGTGGCACCAATATCTTAGTTTGTGGTACTTCTAATATTCATACAACAGTTAACCAAACAGTCATGTGATTGCACTGGGATTTATTTAGATGCACTGCTGATAAAGTTTTGGTGCAGTCACCTAAAAATGCAACATTAGGTTTGAGTCATTCATTTGGTAATAAACTGATGGCGCCAAAGTGAGGAGGTGCTGAATCCAGAGTCAATGTCTATCAAAAATCTAATCATAAATTCACTTCAGCGCCGTAAGAATCTGTGACTTACTCGTAGTTTTCAGAAGATAAATAAACGCCGTTCTTGTCTCGTGCAGCTGCCAAGTCACGTTTCAGACGCTCAATCTCCTCTGTGTATTCCTGAGTGGACAACAATAATAATTAAAAAAAAAAAAAAAAAAAAAAAAAAAAAAAAAAAAAAAAAAAACCCTAAATGAAGTCACCTGCAGGTTTCAGGTCGTTTGTTAGCTGAAGCTCTCGTACCTTAATGAGGGTTCTCTTGGTGAGCTTCTGGTTGACCTCTGGTTTGTTCATGATGTTCTTGGCTCTGCTGGCGTACTCCAGTGTGCTCAAAGTCTCCTGCAGACAAACAGAAGTGTCATTTCGTATTGGCCAGTGGGGCCTGGGAGACTTTTCTACAGTTTGATGTGTTGAAAATGAAGACACATCCACAGACGTACTTCCAAGTTGCTGGAAGACGGCGACACGGTGGCGATGATGGAGGTTTTTGTGCGTCCTCCCAGTGAGTCCTGAAGGATTCTGGTCAGCTTTGACTCTCTGCGATGAACAGTGGACACGTTTAATCCAATATGAAGCTAACTGACACATTTACCAGCATTTAGCTGATGCAGGATACCTGCAACTGTGATAAACTACAAATCCATTTTAATTATTAATCACAGTGTATGACAGCAAGAACACATTTCATAGTTCCTATTTTTCAAGCATGCTGGAGCAGGAAGGGAGTGACCTTGACGTTTGTGTATCCAGAGCTATGACGTTTTTCCCAGATGGGGACATTTGGATAAACTGGCGCATGTTAGGTACATGGAAAAGCTGTAAACATCATCCTCCAGGGCTGGAAGCTGAACCCCTATACGCCAAAATCCTTTCTTGATCCTGTGAAGAGCTTCTTGATCCACAACAGATACTACACATAAATACAGCTCCACATTAAACCCTCTTGGTGGTACAGTGGTAGGAGCAGGAGGACAACAGTAACTGTTAAGGCAATGTGAAGGCTCTGTCCTGGATGGTTTCCTCCTCCATTACACCAGACTTGTTATCAACCTCTACACATCATCTCTTTCCCATCTCTGCTGAGAATTGCACATGTGCTATAGTGTACGGCTGCAATCGTCACCACAGGCGTTTTCAACAGAGTGATGCATCCGTCTCCTTTACTATCTCTACTAAGAGTTGCACATGCAAGGCAAGTTTATTTGTATTGCACATTTCATGTACCAGACAATTCAATACTTTACATAAAAAGATTTTAAAAATGCATTAAAAAGTAAAAGTTGAAACCAGAAACTAAAAGACAAACAGTTTAAAAAGAATTAAACAAATGAGATGTAAGAAAGGTTGTAGTAACATGGTGGATTAGTGAAATGCATCAATACACAAAAGTTTAACCTCGACTTAAAGCAACGCTGCCTCCCCGTGTTCGCTTCCAAATGTGGGATCAGAAAGTAGGCGTGACCCCGAGGACCTCAGGGTTCCGATTGGTTCATAATGGACTGGGAGATCACAGTTCAACACAGTTTTTATAAATGAAGTGTCCATCTTTCTTATCTCTTATTGTTAATTAGCACATCTTTTAAAAACGGCCTCATGCAAAATTTAAAAAGCTGACAACTAAATATAAGCCATTTAATTATTATCACAAGTAATCAGAGATCACAAGTATAAGTAATAAACTAATTAAAAGTAATCGATTACTTTGTCTTATTCGTTCTCCTTTTACTCCGTTAGTCCTTCGTGAAAAGACAGGTGGGGCTGAGTACTCAACCCTGTGGTGCACAGCGTGACGGGTTGATGTACTGCCTGGTGGTGCTCCATCAGGAGAGGACCCAGGTTAAAAAGTGATTCATTGATGCCCAGCCCAGTTTATTGGTGCTTTAAATGGCTTTAGAGTCACTCAACTCAAATCCTCTCACTGTGGTTGTGAGAAAACAACAACAACATACACACAGCTTTAAGGGGACTGACCTGTATGGGACATGAGGTCTCTTCTCCACCAGAGCGGTGATCACTCGGCCCAGTGTCAGCAGAGACTGGTTGATGTTTCCCGCCTCACGAGCGCGTTTGTCTACAGCACCTGAGCGCCCGATGTTCTCACTGCCAGCGAGATCCACCTGCAGAGGCGAAGGTTTTTCCTTACAGGAGTTGCACACAATTGGAGCTTCTATATGATCAACAGTTGACAGTTAAGTCCGGCCCCCTAAGTTACTGACAATTAGTGGCGTTTACAGTTTCTCCATGGCAACTGCCTGTGTAAAAACCTTGTACTGAGATGCTTTAGACACAAAAAATGACCACTTTTCATCTAGGAGAAATCAAATGAGACTTTAATGTGTCAAAGGATATGTTAAAAATATATCCGGTTGGAAATAAGGTTAAGTTGGAGTTGGGGCTTTGCAGAAGCTTCATCTGATCGTTGTCATGGTTACAGATATCAACATCCATGAACAACACTGTTTGTGCACCACAGAGGACGATTACATTAAATTATTTTTTGTTTCATTTGGAAAGAGCTTGTGTTGTATGTTTTAAATTTACATCTGCTGCTTGTTAGGTCTTTAATCTGACATTAAATTAAGACAAGAGGAAATTTACGTTGACCAACTTATCAGAGAAAGTCTGTTTCTATAAAATGATTGTTAATAAATACATTTTCATGACGTAGGGGTCCGAATCATTGTACCGTGACAAACTGTAGATGTAAATGTAGACATCCTGGTTGATCTTCAACGTTAAGTTGGCAGTTTAATCCAAATCAGACATTTAACTCTGGATTTTTTTTAATGTGCTGAACCCAAACAAAAAGTCCCTTTGTGCCTTCTCAGAATACCTCAAATCAGTGTTAGAGCCATGTTTGTTCTGTACATAGCATCTCATTAGGATAGTAAAGCCATTATAAGTCATTTATTATTTATTTTGTTGTATTATGTTATATGTTTAATACTTGTTTTGATAGCTGAATGAGTCATTGATGCTCCTTTGAAGTCCTGTATTAAATCAAGGTAAAGTGCTCTTGCCACCAGGAGGGGGCGCATGCTCCACGTGGGTTTTCTGACCGTATATTTTGATTCCATAACCGTCACAGCCGTTACTATAACGCAACGTTTATATATTTTGTTCCAGTGAATTTTTCGAATGAAACAGATGTCATTTTTTTAAAATATCCATTTTGCTTCTTTTCTTTATGGGATTTTACAGGTCAGAAACTTCACGTCCTGCAGGAGTGGCGTGAATCAATGTGTTTGCGTGTTCGGGATGTTACCACTGCAGTCAGTATTACAAGTACTGCAGAAACACTGTTTTAAGGTTTTTCCAGGCATAAACCACACAGGATCTTCAGCTGAGCTGAAAGCTACTGCTAAGAACTCTTCCGGCCTTTAGATTTCCCATTCCTGCTTCACATGAAGGGTTATTTACCAGATTGAGTTTGCCAATCTTCACCAGCTCCTCTCCTTCCAGAGTGATCTCCTTCATATGAATGGTGACTGAGAACACGGAGTGGGAGCGGCTGCAGACACAACAAAAAGGGTCAGCACATTCTGGCTGCTGGTCTCTGTGGTACTGCGTTTCCTCTCGGCAGGTACCTGGAGTAGGCATTCATGAGTGTGGACGCCGTCCTCCTCTTGGCAGATCCTCGTTCCAGGATCTGATAGACTTCATCTTTGTTGTGGACAGTCACCTCCTCCAGGCCCTTCACCACCACACCACGCTGCATCATCAACACAGGGGTCAGGACAGATCAACATGGTAGGTCAGACATGAAGTCTTGGATTCTTCTCTCAGAGGGAAGTTAGAAGAACCAGAAAAAGGTTTAACAACACAAACCTTGTTGCGCGGGTCATCAAAGAGCTGCAGCCGCTCGTTAACGTCCTCCGTAGGGCTGAGGAGGTCAAACAGCTCCTCGTTGTAGATCTCCAGCAGGGAGACTTTGACGGAGAACTCTGTGCCATTCTCAGAAAGCTTCTCAAAGATCTGGTGCAGCGTTCGTGGGATGATGCCAGCTAGAGGGTCCTACACACACACACACACACACACACACACACACACGAAGTTCAACCAACTGTGTTCACTGCAGAACTCTTTGTACCATCTTTACCTACCAACTCTTATTTTGGTACTCGTGTCAGCCAGATTCTGCCTTATTCATATTAAATATACCTTTAGTCTACTGTCATTTCTCATAGTGATGCTATAATGGGTTTTTAGATTATTTGTAGCAGCCCAAAGCTCCCTATCAAATCTACTTGTTGAATGGATCAGCAAGTGTGAGGACCTCAATAAAAGTAGAAATTTGAGCAGCTTGCTTGTCTGCAGCATCCATGCGCTGGCGTGTTAAACGGTCAGACTAAACTCACCTCCTCCCAGGTGAACTGCTCATCAGGACTCCTCTCCCCCTCCATGGTGAACGTCTTTCCTGTTCCAGTTTGACCATAACTGAAGACAACCTCATCATTAATATTCATAAACGTCAAACCGCAGCTCAGAAATGACACGATGCTGGCGTTGGTGTGCAGGTAACTCACGCAAATACTGTGCAGTTGTATCCCATGATGACCTCATCCAGGATGGGACAAACGACACTCCGGTAGACGTCGATCTGCTTGGCAGCTGGAGCAAACACCTGAGGGCAGAGGAGGTTAGCCAAGGGAAACGTAAAATTTCTCCGCACCTGGAAGATGCGTCTTCACAGGTCGTCTCGATACTACAACTGATGCGACATCTCACTCTGGTTACAACAAAAAGACTTAACGTCAACTTCGGCTTTAACGAACGGCAAATGAAAAACTCTTCCAGCTGCAATTCGCTGAGACTGGACTCACCATGTCAAACGTGTAGGTCTTCCGTGACGCCTTGTCGTTGAGGCCTCCTGTCCTCACAATCACCTCCTTCCTGCTCTGATCGCAGTCGATGACCCCGTAGGATGACTTGCGCTCCACAGTGTTGAAAGGTCTGGAAAACACAAATACTTTGGTTTGAATTTATTGAAGAAAATCAACATTTTTAAAAGCGTTAGAGAATCTAACTTGGCTTTAAATTCTGAAAAAGTAAAAAAAACAATACAATACAATAGACAACCTGCACATGTAATTTATCATCAGGAATAACTGCTGGGACAAACAAGGATTCAAACTGTCACAAACTTTCTAAAACATTTAATAAGATGGAAAAGACAGAAACTTGAGTTACTGCGAGGAAGAGGAAACAAACACTTCCCTAAAACTGAAAAGTGGCATATTTATCCATAAAACATTGAAGTTAATTTGTAATAAAGATGTTTTGATACATTTACCATTAAATAATATGGTGCATAAACACAATTACAGCTTTCAAATGTGAGGCCTTAAAAGGTGTTTAGCATAAACCCAACAAGCGCCACAAGGCTTTTTGGCTCATCCCCTGAAGACCAGCACAGACCCCCCCAGGAGGTCTGGACATCGACCTCCTCCACCTTCAGCAGGGAGGACAACCGAAGCATGAGCCTAAACGTCATGTTTCATCTTAGTTTCATTGATCTAAACTAAGATCACGTGTCAATCTTATACATACTTACAACAGTGTTGATCAGTCCCCCAGGAACTGAAGGGTTCATCTCTGAAAAGTCTTTAACAACATTTGTGTAATTATTTTGAGGAAAAAAAACAAAAAAACCCATATGATACCAAATTGTGCTCAAAGTAATGTTTTGCCTGAATCACTGGCCTGAAACACAACATATTAGTTTTATTTTAATGTTAAAGCCAAAACGAACAAAACAAAAAACAACTCATTTAAGTCTGAGAATTTTAAACCCTTTATGTTTTAATGTTTGGAACTTCAATCCCATAGGACAACAAGTGTTTAAGCAGCTTAACAGCGTTTATTCAGAGTTCGTGAACAGAACTTTGCAAAAATTCTGCATTTCTGGAACACAATATAGCAATTTGAACAAATTAAAAAATAAATAAAATAAATTTAAAAAAAAACACACAAATTGATGCCACAAATCAGACCACGAAGCGCAAATTTAAAAAGGATCTGAATATTAATTTGAGGCCATAGTTCTGTTATGTTCACGTCTCGGGTCGGTGCAAACGTGATCAAAATCACATCTCTACTGTGCTTCTGCTTCAGAGACGATTAGGTTTGCAGAACTTCCTCCAGGCAACAGATGCTGGAAATAAGGTTTCTGTGTGTCAGAAGGCCATGTGATTAACTTATTTAGTCTTCATGCAATAACCAGTGTATTACAGGAATATTTTAATTATTAAGGACGATGCAGCAAAAGATTTCTCCACAAAGTCATGTGATGCATATTTTCATGACTTATTTGCTTGCCAGAATTCCCATCCACGTGTGAAATAAAAACAAAGTCAGCAGTGTGCAGCAGTTAGAAATGGGATTAAAAACCTCTAATGCATAATAGTACAGTGGTACACGTACTGAAACGTGGGACCAACGCTGACATCACCAATCGATGAATCTGACACCAACAGACCATTACAGCGCTTTTTAAAGCACTGAGAACATCTTAAAGCAGGTCCAGTTCAAAAACCACAACAAGTAGCCTGTTCAAACCCAGAGTAAATTATGTTTTAGTGAATAATTACTCTATTTTTCTAAATAAACTAAAATTAATCTAGACGAAGAAAGACACAAACAAAAAAAAAAAAATTATAAGACATGACATTGCTCCGTTTTTCATTTTTACAAATAACCGTTTCATATATTCTGTCAAAACATAATCTAATGCAGGTTTGATCATTCCAAATATTGATTTCAGATTAACCTGATCCAACTCTCAAAAACACAGTAAATTGGCCTTGTTTTCCAATATCACAAATACAAAAGATTATTTGTAAAACCCTTACTGTCTAATAATTCTTTGCCAGTTAAAAACACGTTTAAATCTTGGTTTCAGGAATGTAAGTATTGTGGTTTTAAAACTGATCTGGTTTTATGGTCGAGTTAAAAAAAACAAGAACAAAAGAAACATAAGTACATTATAATCAACACTCTAATATCCAGTATAATAATCCTTTACCTTTCTAATGAGTCTTTATACATGTTAAATCACCACAGATCATTGAAACATGTACATTGAAAATGAGTGTATATATATCAAATAGGTCAAGATCAATAAATAAATCAGTAAAAAAATAAAAAAAACTTCTCTTATTACACAGATACACAGTCAAGTCAATGTACATTATTGCACATATATTTGCACAGATGTTGCTGTGGTGTTTAAATGTCCCAGAGATGTGGGTTAAAAAAATGTTTTTGAGTCTATTTTCTTTGTTTTAAAGACTGACGTGTTTCTACTCAGTTCAAACAGACCTGGTGGGATGTGTTTTTATGATTTGAAAGACAGGATTTACCGATTTAAAACGTGCCTAGATCGAAGCCACAAAAAGGACCAACAAATCCACCGTGAGCTCCAGAAGAAAGCACATTCACAGCGGACTTCTGTACGTACCTGCACCGGACAACGACCTGGATGTTCCTGCCTTTTTCGTCTCGCTTCGCTCCGTTCATGTTGGATGAAGACATGGCTGCAGAGACTCGAGTTCCGCAGACCGACGAGTCTGAAAAAAAAACCCCATCACATCCACAAATCAAGACCGATAAAATAAATAAACCCTGACAGCAGATGAAGCCGTCTCTGACCTAGTTTATCTGTCCAGAAACGATCCGACACAGCTGATATCTGCATCATAAACACAAGACGAAACTGCCGTTAATCCAACAGTACTTACCGAATAACGGCGTTCACTTCTCTCCCTCGACCTTAAAATGTTGCGTTTATAATTCCCACCAGTTTATGGATGTTTGTGATGTATGTGAAGAGTGCATAAACACGTCTCGTCTCGCGAAGCCGACTTCTCTCGCGCTCTGAAAACTCCAACGGAAACACTTTCAAACGGTACTTTTAAATTTTCACCAACCAATAGTGAGCAGACGAGAGTCAAAACGAAGCACGCGATTGGCCAGAGCGGACACGTGGCCTCAGCAGCGCGGAGCATCTCGGGAGGGTCTGAACCAAAATATACGCGTCCAACGTCGTCGCACTAGGTGGCGGAATTGTTTTCGTAAAGACAAAGACCAAAACTGGTTTAGTTCCAGGCTGAAAATATGTTCCATTCTGCTGTAAAGTATACACTCAGCCGGTTTTTTCCCTCATCATATTAGAGAGCCGGCATGTTGATGAGCCACAATATCTTTAAAACAGAATAGCTGTTCGCCAGTTTGGTCTGTAAGACAGCGCTAAAAGTGACTAAAGTGATGATGACCATGAGATTTTACAAAACTTACAATCCAAAACCACACCTCTAATTATGCTTTCACATGTGGCTTTAAAAGTATTTGCCTGATGAGCAACAACAACAAAAAACAAACCAACACTGTTTTTGTTCCAGACTGTAAATATGTTTATTTCTGCTGTAAAGTTGGATGTTTTAAGTTGGATGTCCTTGTTATTAAGTAGAGGAACCCCAGATCCAGGTCCGGATCCAGACCCTGGTGGTCAGGAGAGGAACCGCAGCTCTGGATCGAAACCCTGTGTTCAGTAGAGGAACCACAGCTCCGGATCAAGGCCTGGTGGTCAGTAGAGGAACCTCAAGTCCAGATCCTGTAGATGAACCACAGGACCAGATCCAGACCATTGTGTTAAGTAGAGGAACTGCAGGTCCGGAGCTAGACCAGACTAGTGGTCAGTAGATGAATCGCAGGTCATGATCCAGACTCTGGTGGTCAGGAGAGGAACAGCAGGTCTGGATCTGCTGCTGCTGGAAAAGCAGAATCTGATGCAGAAGCAAAGTGGAATTGCAATGACGGCAATCAGCTTGGATCTGTAGTGCATGTTGAGCCTGGAACCAAGACCAACATTGTGTAGAAGAACAATGACCACTGCTGCTATAGCAGGTCTGAGGTGGAACAAATGTCCTCTGGACTAAACTAGACAAGACTGAAATCAGGACTTGACTCGGGATTGTATTTCATCAGGTTTAGTCTCAGTCTATGGCTTGACAGGGAAGTCACACAGCCCATCGTACAGCCAGGAGCAGAATTACAGGGAAAACAGTGACAAACTTATTGTGTTCTTAAGCCTGAAGAGCAGATTCCCACTCTGCAGACGTCAATGCCTGATGCTGTTGTCACTTTTGTTTCCCAGCATGTCCTTCACATGTAGCATAAAGATTTGAGAAATCAACCAACTGTGATTTATATATTCTTTATCATGTAAAAAACATAATTTAATTCGAGTTTAAAGAGAATTGAAAACTATGTGAATGTGAAGCGGCTGGGACAAGAATCCGCTCCTCTAAATCCGAGACCGTGGTCCTCAGTCGGCAAAGGGTGGAGTGCCCCAGAGTTTAAGTATATCGGGGTATGGTTCACGAGTGAGGGAAAGATGGAGTGGGAGAGGGATAGGCTGATCGGTGGGGCGTCCACCCTCACACAGCGGGGGAAAAGCCTCACTCGGCTCACTGTCACTAGAGGCAGGAAAGCAGGGATCACCAGGAAATGGGAGACCTGCCACGGCCATAAGGAGCTTCTCCCTAACGGTTTTTAAGGTGGAATGAAGTTTCCACATTTTCTGCTGAAAGACACCATCAGAGCAACGGTGTCTTCGCTGACTGGATGACGTCCTCACACTGAACGCTTTAATTGGCATAAAGTTGGTGGAGCTAAACCATCTTCATAATCTCCAAGTCGCTCAGCGTTGTCACCACTCGTGGCCCTCGTTGCCTTCCAGAAAGAAATGAACGGGGTTCGTGTGATGCAAGTGTTTTGTTGCACAGATGATAACCAAATGATAGAAATAAAGGTTCTTAGTCCGCCAGTGGTCAGGTGTTTGTGTCCTCGTGTCTAAGAAAGTCTCCCTCTGTGAGTGGGCGCCACATTTGGTCAATGTCAGCCGAAGTGTACCTTCGGTAAAGGGTTAGTACAGCAGCGAAACTCTGACTACAGCAGCCTGACCGAAGTACAGCAACGCAACTGGATAAATGGGACTCAAACGTGAACCTGTGTCCTCCTGCAGCGACGCGGCCGTCGCGGACCGTCAGCCGGCCGAGCGACCGTCGGCGGACCGTCAGCCGGCCGAGCGACCGTCGGCGGACCGTCAGCCGGCCGAGCGACCGTCGGCGGACCGTCAGCCGGCCGAGCGACCGTCGGCGGACCGTCAGCCGGCCGAGCGAGCCGTCGGCGGACCGTCAGCCGGCCGAGCGACCGTCGGCGGACCGTCAGCCGGCCGAGCGACCGTCGGCGGACCGTCAGCCGGCCGAGCGACCCGTCGGCGGACCGTCAGCCGGCCGAGCGAACCGTCGGCGGACCGTCAGCCGGCCGAGCGACCGTCGGCGGACCGTGAGCCGGCCGGAGCGACCGTATTCAGCAGCAGCGTTTCACCGAAACGCTCCGCCGTCTCCATGGTTACGTTACAGTTATGTTCCAGTGTTCTCATCTTGTGTTTAAATACAAACACAGTCTTTAAAACATTACGTGGATGACGTAAACCGCCCAGCGGCGCTTCGGGTCACGTGATCTACTATTCGAACTATTTTGTCCATAGAATTGCGCTCTCGTGTGCACAACTAGAAAGGCACGTGACCACGCCCCGCTTTTCTTTTGCTGTTTTCAAAGTTCGTTTGACGTCACGTGACTCTGAGTCAAACGGTATGTGCGTCACAATCAGCCCATTTACGTAATCGCCGCTGCATCTGGGGTGTATATATATTGGTTCCAGAACGTAGATCGTCAGTCACTCAAACCTGTTCCTGTCCCTGCAGACGGTTTTGCGTTTCATCGCTGTGAAAGCCTTCAACTCCACGAAATGACCAGTAAAAGTCCTCTATTCAACATTCAACTCAATGAAGTTTTACATGGTAACTCTTCTAGTTACTGCATCGAAGCGTTCCTGGGTCAGGGAACCTTCGGGAAAGTGGCCAGATGTAGGAACCTGAAAACAAACGAAGTCGTAGCTGTAAAGGTGGTGCGAAAAGATTACAGCAAATTAGGCAAAAAAGAAGCTGAGGCGCTGGAAAAAGTCAGACGGCTGGATCCTGACAGAAACAATTTGCTAAAATTCACTGAGCATTTCACATTTAACAACAATTTTTTTTTGGTCACAGAATTATTGGAGGTTAGTTTGTTTGATTTCATGAGAAATAGGAATTTTTCTCCACTTCACGTTTCTGCAATTCGACCGATTGCTCAGCAGATGCTTGTCGCTCTAAAAGCTCTGGAAAGGATCAATCTGGTTCACGCTGACATTAAACCAGACAACATCATGTTGGTTAACCATCAGTCACAGCCGTATAAGGCGAAGCTGATAGACTTTGGTCTTGCCACCGAGGCACCAAACTTATGGAAGAAAGGCATTATTCAGAATCTTTCTTACAGGGCCCCAGAAGTCCTACTGCACCATCCCACCTTGGGCGAAGGCGTAGATATGTGGACACTTGGCTGTGTGCTGGCGTTTTTGTACCTCGGAGATCACTTGTTTCCAACGCAATGTGAATACGAGACCATAAGGATGATGGTAGAACTGAATGGTAAACCAGATAACGACTTTCTGGACGAGGCATACAACGCAGATTGCTATTTTAATCTGGTCCAGGGTGAACCTCATCGTATATGGTGGCTGAAATCTGCACAACAATACATGATGCAAACGGGGAAGATGACTGAGCGTTGTAACAGTATTTCTTCAAAGTTGTTTTCTGAAGAGCTGATTCCAATGCAGCCAAACGAAATGGACTCTGCCAATATTGAAGACACGAGGGCATTCCTCAGTCTCCTGAAGCAGATGCTTACAATCAATCCACGAAAACGGATCACCCCAGAGCAAGCTCTTAGCCATGACTTTATTACGATGGCACACCTTCCTCTTGCTAATGACGGACCTTACATAAACGCAGCAAAGAGAAAAATGACCGTGTGCCCCCCAGATCAAAGAAATGACATTTCTGTGAAACATGAAATAGAAAAGATTAGAACTTCTGGAATATACGAAAGCAGCCATCACAAACGAGCAGATGCTGCTGCAGCAGCAGAAGCAGAAGCAAAAGCAAAAGCAAAAGTAGCTGCAGAAGCAGAAGAAGAAGCTGCTGCCGAAGCAAAAGCAAAAGCTGCTGCAGAAGCAAAAGCTGCTGCAGAAGAAGAAGCTGCTGCAAAAGCAGAAGCAGAAGCAAAAGCTGCTGCAAAAGCAGAAGCAGAAGCAAAAGCTGCTGCAAAAGCAGAAGCAGAAGCAAAAGCTGCTGCAAAAGCAGAAGCAGAAGCAAAAGCTGCTGCAAAAGCAGAAGCACAAGCAAAAGCTGCTGCAAAAGCAGAAGCAGAAGCAAAAGCTGCTGCAAAAGCAGAAGCACAAGCAAAAGCTGCTGCAAAAGCAGAAGCAGAAGCAAAAGTTGCTGCAAAAGCAGAAGCACAAGCAAAAGCTGCTGCAAAAGCAGAAGCAGAAGCAAAAGCTGCTGCAGAAGCAAAAGCAAAAGCTCCTGCAGAAGCAGAAGGAAAAGCTTCTGCAAAAGCAAAAGAAAAAGCTGCTGTAGAAGCAGAAGCAAAAGCTGCTGCAGAAGCAAGAACAGAAGCAAAAGCAAAAAGAAAAGCAAAAGAAAAAACAAAAGCAACACCAGCAGCAGCAGCAGCAGCAGAAGCAAAAGCAAGAGCAAAAGCAGAAGCAAAAGCAACAGCAAAAACAAAAGCAACAACAAAAGCAAAAACAAAAACAAAAGCAAAAGCAAAAGCAACACCACCACCAGCAGCAGCAGCAGCAGCAGCAGCAGCAGCAGCAGCAGCAGCAGCAGCAGCAGCAGCAGCAGCAGCAGCAGCAGCAGCAGCAGCAGCAGCAGCAGCGTCAGCAGCAGCATCATCATCATCAGCAGCAGCAGCAGCAGCAGCAGCAGCAGCAGCAGCAGCAGCATCAGCAGCAGCAGCAGGACTCTGAAACAACGACAGCAAGACACCAAACACTTTGAAGCAGAAGAAAGAAAGAAGAAAGAAGACATCCAAGTCATTCAGCGCCACAGACCAAAGAGATGACCTCCTTCTACACAAACATTTTCAATTAGAGACACGTACACACTCTACCAAACTAAACACGAAAAAGTCAGGGCAGCACTTCAGGACATTCCCAGTTTGAATCCAGGCTGGATGTTCTTGGTGTCTGAGTGGGTTCCCTCCGAGTGATTCGGCTCCCTCCCACACTCCAGATTGATTGATTGGCTATTTGAAATTGTCCTACAACCTGGCCTACAAAACTGTATAAAATAAAATGTGAAAATGTACTTGCATATTCATCTATTGTCTTTGTTATAAGATTACAGATTTGTGAAATCAAAATCACAGGTTTATTTTGACATTTGATGACGGTTCTGTTATTGAAAATCTCCTTCACAGCAGTGAAAGTGATTGTAGACCTGCTGCATGCAGGTAATTCAATTCAATTCAATCTATTCTAAAGGGTGATAATGTTTGGTTGATTTTATATGAAATAAAGTATTTTCAAATAGAATTTCATTGAATATCTACTCTCCAAAAATGCACTTGTTTGCTGAATATGTCATAGAAGACCTGCTGAAGTCTTCATGAACCGTGTGACGTCCTGGTGTTGAGATCAAAGAGTGAGGAAGTCTCTTTTTGGGACCATTCAGGGTCTCCATAATCCGGAAGATGGACGGAAAATCCGTCACTTTTCCGTGAACTCCAGTGAGACTGTCGCCTCTGTTTTCATCAGCAGCTCTGCTTGTACAGTAAAATAGAGGTAGAATTAATAATATTAAAAAATTTAATAATAGCAATAATAATAATTAAAATAATAACACTGACATGTGAGCTGATGACTTTAAAAGTGATTTTACTGCATTTAAATATCAGAAGGATGAACACTGCAGGCCTACGCTCCAGACAAATGTGTTGGTGTTCAGAACAATCACCACAGAAACAGATGAAATTATTTTGGTCATCCACCATCAACACTAAAAATATCTGTGTAAAACACTTTTCATTATGTTACAAAAGTTTTGTGCACTTTGCTGGGTTTAAATGTGTTCTGCTCAACACACACTGAAGAGTTTATACACTAAATAGCTGCAAATCACTAGATAGAAATCTACATTACATGAAGTTTTATACACATAACTCTGTGCAGCGTAGTGTCATTTGGAGAAAACTCAGCAGTAATTCACAACAAAAAGATGTAACAAGGAAATTCAAAGTGCTTTACATGAAAAGATAAAAAATGCATTAACAAGGTAGTTTAAAAGAGAAATTAAAGACAGACAAAAATGTTTCAGTGCAGTGGCAGAATAAAGAAAAGTTAGACGTATAGTTTACATTTTAGTACTGAGATGAACAATGTTTAAATCTAAATTCAGGGTGGTTTAAATAATATAGTCAAGGGAAACTGTAAAAAAAAAAAAAAAAGACTCTTTAATATTGATTTAAAGCAACTGAGGGTTTCAACATTTTTGTTCCACATCTGTGGAGCATAAAAGCTGAATGCTGCTTTTCCATGTTTGGTTCTGATTCTGGGAACACGGAGCAGACCTGAACCAGAAGACCTGAGAGGTCTGGATGGTTGATATGGCGAATGTCATTTTGTGATCATGTGGGCCGTTTCAGATTTCAGGTTTTCTTCAGACACACTGATGCACAGAGCAGAGTAGAGATAACATCGGGCCTAAAAAATCCAGCCCGACCCGACCCAGCCCAAGCCCGACCAATTAACTTGATTTGCAGGCCCGAGCCCGAAGCAAACCCGAAATTTGATATTTTATTTTTTTGGGTTTCGGGATGAGGGGTGATTTATGCTAACAAATTAAAGCCTTTTGTAACGAAATCTAAGTTTAACAAGACTGGATGTTTGCCTTTTAAGTTCCCCTGTCTTTAGTTTATCCTCGACTTCTTGCTGCTCCATAATCAGGGATACCAAGTCAAAATAGATGCGGCGTTCACGTGCGCAGAGCTCTGGCTCTGCGCACGTATAGTAGTTAAATAGCAATTACCTTACAGCGCCTTCTCTGTTTTATCCAAATTATTTATTTTATAACAAGTATTCCTTAGTTTAGTGTCCACATTCCACACATCGTTTTAGTATAAATTTTTATAAACATATATTTATTAAAAAAAGTCACCGAGATAGAAGCCCGGCCCGACCCGACCCGACCCGAACGTAATGAATGACATTTTAGGCCCGACCCGGCCCGAAATTCGGGTCGGGCTCGGGCTCGGGCTTAAGATCTTACCTCTACTTGTGGAGGGGAAGATTATTAAGAGGGCGGCGTTCACGTGCCATCGTATAGTACTTAAATAGCAAATACCTTAAAGCGCCTTCTCTGTTTTATCCAAATTATTAATTTTATAACAAGTGTTCCTTAGTTGAGTATCCACATTCCACACATCGTTTTAGTATACATTTTTATAAACATATATTTATGAAGCTGTATTTCTGGATGAACTCTGTGATGGTGAAAATACAACAGCACACAGAGAGCATTAATTGGCAACCGTAACCAATGAACATTGCTTTCACTGAAACAGAGAAATCAAGGTAGTAATTCTTAAAAATTATCTACATGACCAAAATCACGTACAGCCGGGTAACATCCTAACCTACCTCGGGAACGCGCTCCTCTCCGTCAACCAGCCTCCTCGAGTCTCTGTCTTTTGGGATAGTCAACAAAAGTAAAGCGACATCTTGTCAGATTGTCAGAAAATGCCAGTGAGCGTCCAAAAGCGGCTCTCCTCCAGACGCGCGTCTGCGCAGAGCGGGTGCTGCGCGAAGAGCGCGCGCACGAGCTGCGCAAACCCAAATGCATCCCTAAAAGTGTTTGGTTGTAAACATAACCCCGTGTCTTTCTCCTTTATGTCTCGACACCTTGTTAAGAATAAAGATGGAAAGCAATCGCGCTCTGACAGGCTTCAGTCCTCTCAAAACTACGCAGGACGTTAATTGCTGTAATTGCGCAGTAAACCGCCTCAGTTTACGTTTTGTGTAGTTGTGTAATATTTCTTGAAAATAAACATATATTTCTACAGTTGGTAATCACAATCAATTAAAGTTTAAATAGTATTTTTGCATTAACTATATAACTTTCACAGACCTTGGCATGCAGCTGAGAGGAAGAAATACAACGGAATGTGCGAGACATCAGCTGACAGAGTTGCTTGTGTATTCAATTAAACACGGAACGTCCTATTTTTCAGTCCAATTTGATTCAAAAATACCATCAATATATGAAGGGAAATTCATTGTTTCTCATATATGGTTATGTGATAGTAATGCAAAGTTTTTCTATCTTTTTTAATTTGTGGTATTGATCACCACTTGCACGTGCAGATTGGTCCTGACGCAATCATGTCAGCTGACATCACTCTCAGGTGTAGTGCCAGACTCCACAAGCAGGAGAGAGGCTGGTAACAAGGTGAAGGCAAGCACAGGCACGAACGCGCACAGTCACATTGTTTAGTTGGCTGCATCAAAAAGGGCTGCGCTGAGAGATGAGCTGCATCAGGGTTGAGAAGGAGCCACACGGAAACTGAATCAAACGGGAAAAGAGCCCATATTACAAGCTTTTTGATTCCTTCTTCACATGGCCGTGAAATCACAAACACACCAAGATTCACCGGGAGGAAACAAAGATTTTACTGTAATGAGGGATAACGTTTGGACGTAAAAACCAAAGTCACAAAAAGTTACAATAAAATGGAAATTGCAAACTAAAACATGGAAAAAAATAACTAACATCATAAAATATCATAAGATAATAGGAAATAAAAATATGACATCAGCTTGGATTGTTATGTAATGTACTTGCATATTCATCTATTGTCTTTGTTAAAAGATTACAGATTTGTGAAATCAAAATCACAGGTTCATTTTGACATTTGATGACGGTTCTGTTATTGAAAATCTCCTTCACAGCAGTGAAAGTGATTGTAGACCTGCTGTATGAATTGATGCAGTAGTGTGACGACTCATTTTTGAAAGTCAATGTGGCCAAAAATCCAAAGACATGAACCTGGACTTTTGGTGGCATCTCGCATCATCCTGGACCACCATCATTAAGGATCAGGAAGAGGAGTTTCAGGAGAGACACAAGTACCAAGGGTCACTAATCAATAAAAGGCTCAATTTAAATGACAACAATTCAATTCAATTCAATTCAATCTATTCTAAAGGGTGATAATGTTTGGTTGATTTTATATGAAATAAAGTATTTTCAAATAGAATTTCATTGAATATCTACTCTCCACAAATGCACTTGTTTGCTGAATATGTCATAGAAGACCTGCTGAAGTCTACAAGAACCGTGTGACGTCCTGGTGTTGAGATCAAAGAGTGAGGAAGTCTCTTTTTGGGACCATTCAGGGTCTCCATAATCCGGAAGATGGACGGAAAATCCGTCACTTTTCCGTGAAGTCCAGTGAGACTGTCGCCTCTGTTTTCATCAGCAGCTCTGCTTGTACAGTAAAATAGAGGTAGAATTAATAATATTAAAAAATTTAATAATAGCAATAATAATAATTAAATAATAACACTGACATGTGAGCTGATGACTTTAAAAGTGATTTTACTGCATTTAAATATCAGAAGGATGAACACTGCAGGCCTACGCTCCAGACAAATGTGTTGGTGTTCAGAACAATCACCACAGAAACAGATGAAATTATTTTGGTCATCCACCATCAACACTAAAAATATCTGTGTAAAACACTTTTCATTATGTTACAAAAGTTTTGACCAAACTTGTAAAACTGTCACAATTCAAAGGAAAACGAGGCTCAACGCTGTTAAAAGCTTCACCAGAAATCCAGGAGAAACTCAAAGCTGCGTGGGTTATTCAGGTATCAGCCCAGTATGGCTGCAGATGTTTCTGCATCTGGCAGACGGGCTTTTAGTCTGTTTGCATCCACACGAGCAAGTCACCTGTAACCGCTACATAACACGGTCACTAGGCTCCAATTATCACGTAACGTGTTACGTTTAGGTGGTTCGGGGGTTCATGTGATCAGACTCGGTGGTGATTTAGAGTTTGTGTTGTTTAACCTGGGTTCTCTACTTTATCATTTCTGTTTGGTTCATCTTCTGTTTGAATTCTAATAAAAGAAAGTGAAGAATAAATATGCTCATACAGGTTTCAGTAATGACGTTAAAGATGGTTATAAACTAAAGTGAGCTCACACAGCCAGGTGAGTCTGACATAGTGACATCATGGAAAAGGAAACTCAGAGACCCACAAGAAAACTAACAGAAGAAAGTGGTCCCAAAGTACGTGATTTTAAGGTCACTTATGTGTTATCACCCCGTTTTCCTTTTTACCTCAGCTCTTTTACAGTTAAACTAATGATTTTTCATTGGTTTCATCAGAAAACTCCCATTTTTCCAAACATTTCCACTGAAATGACACCTAAAACTAATGTGAGCACAAGTTCAGGTGGGGAATTGTCAACGACTGATGTGCTTTTTAACATCAACAGTTAGAAGAGTAAATGTCTGATACAGAATTCCTGGTTTTGTGATAAAAGGTGACGGAGCTTGAAATCGGCTCCATCACTGTTACAGTAATCTGAGCATTAATGACATATTCTCAGCGTTCAACAAACACGTCAACAGTCAGGAAACAGCTCGTCCAGTCTCGTTTTGGCCAATCCGAGACCGTGGTCCTCAGTCGGAAAAGGGTGGAGTGCCCTCTCCGGGTCGGGGACCAGAGTTTAAGTATCTCGGGGTCTGGTTCACGAGTGAGGGAAGGACGGAGTGGGAGATGGATAGGCTGATCGGTGAGGCGTCCACCGGGATGTGGACTCTGCAACAATCCGCCGTGGTGAAGAAGGAGCTGAGCCAAGAAGCCAACCTCTGGATGTACCAGTCGCTCTGCATTCCTGCGCTCACCTACGGTCAGGATATCACGGATACAAGCGGCGTAAATGAGCTTCCTCTGCAGGGTGTCCGGGCTCTCCCTTAGAGATACGTGCCAGATCATCCCGACTCATTAGCACAGTTTTTCCGGCGGCTCGTTTGTCAGCACAGCAGATCGATTTGACCCAACGTGGTCGAAAGTGGTGCTGCTGAGTCGAGCAGCCTTCAATGAGACATAGTACGGCCCTTTTATGAACGCTGACACAATTCCCTGATGTCTCTAGGAAATCTCTCTTATGTGCTCCAGTCAAAGAACCAAAACAAAGGATTAAGTACAAATCGTCCCTTTTCAACCACACGCAAAACATAAAGTCCAGATAACAGACTCCGGTTCCAGCTGTTTCCAAGGAATTCTGTGTGACTGAACAAGTGATGCAAACAAAACACAACACGCAGTAACATTAACCTCAGCAGAAAGAACTATATAAAAAACACAACTCAAACAAGACTGAAATTAATCTAATACACAACTTTTTACATTTTCTCTTAAACATTTACAGGACAGTAAATTAAATACCCGAAAGTCCTTTAAATTTTCAACTCTAGAGGCCGATTGGAGAATATTAAAGAAGCCTTTTTCCCTATTTTCTATTTCTCATCTTCCCTTCTTTTTGTGTAACATAGTGTAAATAAGTTTGCTATAGACGTGTACAGGTACAATACATGGTTACCATAGTTACCTGCCCCGTAAAGAGTTGAGATAAAACTCAGGTCTTGTGTGTTCACGTGAAGATCTCCTCGTTGGAGACACGAGAACTCGCTGGACGTCACGTTCCTCTCTCCACCAGCAGGAATGGGTGTGTCTGTTAGTGTTAGTTCTCACACACACACACACACACACACACACACACACACACACACACACACACACACACACACACCACACACACACACACACACACACACACACACACACACACACACACACACACACACACACACGTACACAGACGTACACACACACACACACGATCAAAAGAGTGGTTAATCGCTGCACATGTCCTGCAGAACCTGGATCAGTGTTGTCAGTGGGACTGTGGCTTCTGTCAGCCTTCCTACAACTACTCAGGTGATGTTCCTCTCAAGAAGATCCACTAAAAAGTGGAGCTAGAACAGGTCGACCCTAGAAGCAGTGCAGACACAATCAGGTGAGTCGTTCTACAAAAGCAGCAAATCAGTCACCGCTCAGATCAACCACCACCCACGACTCAAGGAGAGTTAGTGAAAACCAGAGCAGTGGTAAAAGAAGACATGTGCAATAAAAGAAACAATAAAAAGTAACTTACTAAAAACATTCCTGGGTTGCATCATATTTCAGGCATCAAAGGGTCGACTGATCTAAACGTTTTCCTGCCTTGTAAACATCTGACTGAAGACGTCCGACCACTGACCACTTTTGCTTCGTTTTCTCTTTTCCAGAGAGGATTTTGCTTCGTTCAGAATCATAATTCAGTCAACAACTTTGCCCGTGTGAGTATTATGTCAGATAGTTGTGGCTTTAGTGTCAATCAAAGAGTTTGAAGACCCGAATGGCTCAGAAACTTTAACTCATTTAATTCAATTCAACCTCAGTTTAGGTTTATTATAATGTCATTCAACTCATGTTAACAAATTTAAATTAACTTTAATTTAATGTTTATAAGCACAGACAGTTCTTTTCCTCTACTAGAACCTAAAACAGTGGTATCCCACAGATCTCTGACGGGTCAGGTGATCTCGGACGGGTCAGGAGATCTCGGACGGGTCAGGAGATCTCGGACGGGTCAGGAGATCTCGGACGGGTCAAACAGTCTGTGACAAACTTATTGTGTTCTTAAGCCTGAAGAGTTTGAAGTTACATGTTCTTGGAGAACAAACCAGGGACCCAGCAACATCTGTCTGATGCAAAACATGGTCTCGGAAACATGTGGTCTCCTCTCAGGGTGGACGCTGCAACTGATCTGATCATGTCCAGTTCTGTCAAGTCACGAACGTCCACAAGTGACCACGTTTGTCTCTTTCGTTCATTCATTTATTATTATTTGAAAATTTCCAGGTTTGTCAATCGAGTGCTGCATTATACACATGTTTTAAACGGATTTGTCATCCTTTATCAATCTCACAGGTGTATCCATCATTTTAATGATCCATTTAAAAAGCTGACACTGCGGAGCTTTGGTGTCATCGTGCAGCACACTGAACATGGACCTCAGTTAGTAAAGGAGAGAGTTGTCTGAGGAGCTACAGGATCCTGTGAGAGGTAAAGACTGCAAGACCATCTTCTAGCAGCTTTATCTTCCCGTGACTGCAGATGCAAGTATTAAGAAGGAGTACAAGGACAACGGGTCTGCGGTAAACCTCCAAGTACACGGTTAGTTGGGAAATACAACCAAAGTCTAATGAAAAGATTTGGTGCAGAGGGTGAACAGAGAACCAAGAAAAGCATCCAAAGACATTCAAACTGAATTCATAAGTCAAAGCACATTACTGACTGATCACACCAGTGATGGGCTCCATGGAAGAAGAGCCAGGAAGAAAAGGAAAACGCGGGAGAGTCTGACTGGAATTTGTTATATACGTGCGGACAACTCAAAGTTTATAGAAGAACATGTTTGCACCGATGAGACAAAGCTGGAAGTTTTTGGGTAAATTGGATCGACCTCAGTGTTTGCAGCTGGAAATATTGAAGAAACATTCTGGAGTTGAAACTTCTGACCTGACTCCAAAATGCTTTTAGTGATAATGTGGATAGGGTCCATAAAGGAAAACTGAGCTCATTTTAACTTTGAATCTGTACTAAAAGTGCATATAAGGAAAGGTTTTTACATTCAATCATTAAGTTTAACATGACACCAGCGGAGAGGGCAGATGACAACTCACCACATGTTGAGAATCTTTGATCCTGATGCAACCGACATGCACAATCACTTGATCGAGTCTGCAGAGACGTGCATTCAAGAGAAACTTCACTGTAGAATATCATCATGTCTTCACCCTCCATGACGCTCCATACAATTAATAATCAAAATGATCAATCCTGCATATCAATACACTGTGATGACTCACTTTCCCTTTGCTTTCCGACACCGCTCTTCTGCCAGGAGCTTCCTCTTTGCAAAGATCAGAGACGTGCCCTCTGCTGTGGTGCCATCCACTGCAAACAGAAACAGTTACCTGATTCACTCAGTAACAATATTGTGCCAGTTTCTGGTTTGACTGTCACTTCTAGCAGCCAAATGAACGCATTCAGCCGCAGAGAAAGTGTTAATCTATTTATTTTCTTAACACGTCCCCTTTAAAATCGACTGGTTACGGTTGAGTTCAGCAGATAAAAGGGTTCAAATAGACAAGACGCCATGTGAACCTCCTCTCACCAACCAAACGATAGAAATAAAGGTTCTTAGTCCGCCAGTGGTCAGGTGTTTGTGTCCTCGTGTCTGAAGAAAGTCTCCCTCTGTGAGTGGGCGCCACATTTGGTCAATGTCAGCCGACGTGTACCTTCGGTAAAGGGTTAGTACAGCAGCGAAACTCTGACTACAGCAGCCTGACCGACGTACAACAACACAACTGGATAAATGGGACTCAAACGTGAACCTGTGTCCTCCTGCAGCGACGCGGCCGGCGGCGGACCGTCAGCCGGCCGAGCGACCGTCGGCGGACCGTCAGCCGGCCGAGCGACCGTCGGCGGACCGTCAGCCGGCCGAACGACCGTCGGCGGACCGTCAGCCGGCCGAGCGACAGTCGGCGGACCGTCAGCCGCCCGAGCGGCCGTCGGCGGACCGTCAGCCGCCCGAGCGCCCGTTGGCGGACCGTCAGCCGCCCGAGCGACCGTCGGCGGACCGTTAGCCGGCCGAGCGACCGTCTTCAGCAGCAGCAGCGTCTCTCCGAAACGCTCCGCCGTCTCCATGGTTACGTTACAGTCATGTTCCAGTGTTCTCATCTTGTGTTTAAATACAAACACAGTCTTTAAAACATTACGTGGATGACGTAAACCGCCCAGCGGCGCTTCGGGTCACGTGATCTACTATTTGAACTATTTTGTCCATAGAATTGCGCTCTCTGTGCACAAGTATAAAGGCACGTGACCACGCCCCGCTTTTCTTTTGCTGTTTTCAAAGTTCGTTTGACGTCACGTGACTCTGAGTCAAACGGTATGTGCGTCACAATCAGCCCATTTACGTAATCGCTGCTGCATCTGGGGTGTATATATATTGGTTCCAGAACGTAGATCGTCAGTCACTCAAAGCTGTTCCTGCAGACGGTTTTGCGTTTCATCGCTGTGAAAGCCTTCAACTCTTCGAAATGACCAGTAAAAGTCCTCTATTCAACATTCAACTCAATGAAGTTTTACATGGTAACTCTTCTAGTTACTGCATCGAAGCGTTCCTGGGTCAGGGAACCTTCGGGAAAGTGGCCAGATGTAGGAACCTGAAAACAAACGAAGTCGTAGCTGTAAAGGTGGTGCGAAAAGATTACAGCAAATTAGGCAAAAAAGAAGCTGAGGCGCTGGAAAAAGTCAGACGGCTGGATCCTGACAGAAACAATTTGCTAAAATTCACTGAGCATTTCACATTTAACAACAATTTTTTTTTGGTCACAGAATTATTGGAGGTTAGTTTGTTTGATTTCATGAGAAATAGGAATTTTTCTCCACTTCACGTTTCTGCAATTCGACCGATTGCTCAGCAGATGCTTGTCGCTCTAAAAGCTCTGGAAAGCATCAATCTGGTTCACGCCGACATTAAACCAGACAACATCATGTTGGTTAACCATCAGTCACAGCCGTATAAGGCGAAGCTGATAGACTTTGGTCTTGCCACCGAGGCACCAAACTTATGGAAGAAAGGCATTATTCAGAATCTTTCTTACAGGGCCCCAGAAGTCCTACTGCACCATCCCACCTTGGGCCAAGGCGTAGATATGTGGACACTTGGCTGTGTGCTGGCGTTTTTGTACCTCGGAGATCACTTGTTTCCAACGCAATGTGAATACGAGACCATAAGGATGATGGTAGAACTGAATGGTAAACCAGATAACGACTTTCTGGACGAGGCATACAACGCAGATTGCTATTTTAATCTGGTCCAGGGTGAACCTCATCGTATATGGTGGCTGAAATCTGCACAACAATACATGATGCAAACGGGGAAGATGACTGAGCGTTGTAACAGTATTTCTTCAAAGTTGTTTTCTGAAGAGCTGATTCCAATGCAGCCAAACGAAATGGACTCTGCCAATATTGAAGACACGAGGGCATTCCTCAGTCTCCTGAAGCAGATGCTTACAATCAATCCACGAAAACGGATCACCCCCGAGCAAGCTCTTAGCCATGACTTTATTACGATGGCACACCTTCCTCTTGCTAATGACGGACCTTACATAAACGCAGCAAAGAGAAAAATGACCGTGTGCCCCCCAGATCAAAGAAATGACATTTCTGTGAAACATGAAACAGAAAAGATTAGAACTTCTGGAATATACGAAAGCAGCCATCACAAACGAGCAGATGCTGCTGCAGCAGCAGAAGCAGAAGCAAAAGCAAAAGCAAAAGCAGCTGCAGAAGCAGAAGAAGAAGCTGCTGCCGAAGCAAAAGCTGCTGCAGAAGCAAAAGCTGCTGCAGAAGAAGAAGCTGCTGCAAAAGCAGAAGCAGAAGCAAAAGCTGCTGCAAAAGCAGAAGCAGAAGCAAAAGCTGCTGCAAAAGCAGAAGCAGAAGCAAAAGCTGCTGCAAAAGCAGAAGCACAAGCAAAAGCTGCTGCAAAAGCAGAAGCAGAAGCAAAAGCTGCTGCAAAAGCAGAAGCAGAAGCAAAAGCTGCTGCAAAAGCAGAAGCACAAGCAAAAGCTGCTGCAAAAGCAGAAGCAGAAGCAAAAGCTGCTGCAAAAGCAGAAGCAGAAGCAAAAGCTGCTGCAAAAGCAGAAGCAGAAGCAAAAGCTGCTGCAAAAGCAGAAGCAGAATTAAAAGCTGCTGCAAAAGCAGAAGCAGAAGCAAAAGCTGCTGCAAAAGCAGAAGCAGAAGCAAAAGCTGCTGCAAAAGCAGAAGCAGAAGCAAAAGCATCTGCAAAAGCAGAAGCACAAGCAAAAGCTGCTGCAAAAGCAGAAGCAGAAGCAAAAGTTGCTGCAAAAGCAGAAGCACAAGCAAAAGTTGCTGCAAAAGCAGAAGCACAAGCAAAAGCTGCTGCAAAAGCAGAAGCAGAAGCAAAAGCTGCTGCAGAAGCAAAAGCAAAAGCTCCTGCAGAAGCAGAAGGAAAAGCTTCTGCAGAAGCAAAAGAAAAAGCTGCTGTAGAAGCAGAAGCAAAAGCTGCTGCAGAAGCAAGAACAGAAGCAAAAGCAAAAAGAAAAGCAAAAGAAAAAACAAAAGCAACACCAGCAGCAGCAGCAGCAGCAGAAGCAAAAGCAAGAGCAAAAGCAGAAGCAAAAGCAAAAGCAAAAACAAAAGCAACAACAAAAGCAAAAACAAAAGCAAAAGCAAAAGCAACACCACCAGCAGCAGCAGCAGCAGCAGCAGCAGCAGCAGCAGCAGCAGCAGCAGCAGCGTCAGCAGCAGCGTCAGCAGCAGCAGCAGCAGCGTCAGCAGCAGCAGCAGCAGCAGCAGCAGCAGCAGCAGCAGCAGCAGCAGCAGCAGCAGCTGCAGCAGCAGCAGGACTCTGAAACAACAACAGCAGGACACCAAACACTTTGAACCAGAAGAAAGAAAGAAGAAAGAAGACATCCAAGTCATTCAGCACCACACACCAAAGAGATGAGCTGCTTCTACACAAACATTTTCAATTAGAGACACATACACACTCTACCAAACTAAACACGAAAAAGTCAGGGCAGCACTTCAGGACATTCCCAGTTTGAATCCAGGCTGGATGTTCTTGGTGTCTGAGTGGGTTCCCTCCGAGTGTTTCGGCTTCCTCCCACACTCCAGATTGATTGATTGGCTAAAAGTAAAAGCTGCTGCAGAAGCAAAAGCAAAAGCAAAAGCAAAAGCAAAAGCAAAAGCAACACCAGCAGCAGCAGCATCAGCGGCACCAGCAGCAGCAGCAGCAGCGGCGGCAGCGGCGGCAGCAGCAGCAGCAGCATCAGCAGCACCAGCATCAACAGCATCAGCACCAGCGGCGGCGGCAGCAGCAGCAGCAGCAGCAGCAGCAGCAGCAGCAGCATCAGCAGCAGCAGCAGGACTCTGAAACAACGACAGCAAGACAACAAACACTTTGAAGCAGAAGAAAGAAAGAAGAAAGAAGACATCCAAGTCATTCAGCACCACACACCAAAGAGATGAGCTGCTTCTACACAAACATTTTCAATTAGAGACACATACACACTCTACCAAACTAAACACGAAAAAGTCAGGGCAGCACTTCAGGACATTCCCAGTTTGAATCCAGGCTGGATGTTCTTGGTGTCTGAGTGGGTTCCCTCCGAGTGATTCGGCTTCCTCCCACACTCCAGATTGATTGATTGGCTAAAAGTAAAAGCTGCTGCAGAAGCAAAAGCAAAAGCAAAAGCAAAAGCAAAAGCAACACCAGTAAAAACCAGCAGCAGCAGCATCAGCAGCACCAGCAGCAGCAGCAGCAGCAGCGGCAGCGGCGGCAGCAGCAGCAGCAGCATCAGCAGCACCAGCATCAACAGCATCAGCAGCAGCGGCGGCGGCAGCGGCGGCAGCAGCAGCAGCAGCAGCAGCAGCAGCAGCAGCAGCAGCAGCAGCAGCAGCAGCAGCATCAGCAGCAGCAGCAGGACTCTGAAACAACGACAGCAAGACACCAAACACTTTGAAGCAGAAGAAAGAAAGAAGAAAGAAGACATCCAAGTCATTCAGCACCACACACCAAAGAGATGACCTCCTTCTACACAAACATTTTCAATTAGAGACACATACACACTCTACCAAACTAAACACAAAAAAGTCAGGGCAGCACTTCAGGACATTCCCAGTTTGAATCCAGGCTGGATGTTCTTGGTGTCTGAGTGGGTTCCCTCCGAGTGATTCGGCTCCCTCCCACACTCCAGATTGATTGATTGGCTATTTGAAATTGTCCTACAACCTGGCCTACAAAACTGTATAAAATAAAATGTGAAAATGTACTTGCATATTCATCTATTGTCTTTGTTAAAAGATTACAGATTTGTGAAATCAAAATCACAGGTTTATTTTGACATTTGATGACGGTTCTGTTATTGAAAATCTCCTTCACAGCAGTGAAAGTGATTGTAGACCTGCTGTATGCAGGTAATTCAATTCAATTCAATCTATTCTAAAGGGTGATAATGTTTGGTTGATTTTATATGAAATAAAGTATTTTCAAATAGAATTTCATTGAATATCTACTCTCCAAAAATGCACTTGTTTGCTGAATATGTCATAGAAGACCTGCTGAAGTCTTCATGAACCGTGTGACGTCCTGGTGTTGAGATCAAAGAGTGAGGAAGTCTCTTTTTGGGACCATTCAGGGTCTCCATAATCCGGAAGATGGACGGAAAATCCGTCACTTTTCCGTGAAGTCCAGTGAGACTGTCGCCTCTGTTTTCATCAGCAGCTCTGCTTGTACAGTAAAATAGAGGTAGAATTAATAATATTAAAAAATTTAATAATAGCAATAATAATAATTAAAATAATAACACTGACATGTGAGCTGATGACTTTAAAAGTGATTTTACTGCATTTAAATATCAGAAGGATGAACACTGCAGGCCTACGCTCCAGACAAATGTGTTGGTGTTCAGAACAATCACCACAGAAACAGATGAAATTATTTTGGTCATCCACCATCAACACTAAAAATATCTGTGTAAAACACTTTTCATTATGTTACAAAAGTTTTTGTGCACTTTGCTGGGTTTAAATGTGTTCTGCTCAACACACACTGAAGAGTTTATACACTAAATAGCTGCAAATCACTAGATAGAAATCTACATTACATGAAGTTTTATACACATAACTCTGTGCAGCGTAGTGTCATTTGGAGAAAACTCAGCAGTGATTCACAACAAAGAGATGTAACAAGGAAATTCAAAGTGCTTTACATGAAAAGATAAAAAATGCATTAACAAGGTAGTTTAAAAGAGAAATTAAAGAGACAAAAATGTTTCAGTGCAGTGGCAGAATAAAGAAAGGTTACACGTATAGTTACATTTTAGTACTGAGATGAACAATGTTTAAATCTAAATTCAGGGTGGTTTAAATAATATAGTCAAGGGAAACTGTAAAAAAAAAAAAAAAAAAAAAGACTCTTTAACATTGATTTAAAGCAACTGAGGGTTTCAACATTTTTGTTCCACATCTGTGGAGCATAAAAGCTGAATGCTGCTTTTCCATGTTTGGTTCTGATTCTGGGAACACGGAGCAGACCTGAACCAGAAGACCTGAGAGGTCTAGATGGTTGATATGGCGAATGCCATTTTGTGATCATGTGGGCAGTTTCAGATTTCAGGTTTTCTTCAGACACACTGATGCACAGAGCAGAGGCAGCGACTCTGAACAAGCTCTTAATCCCACATTGCAGAGTGCAGGTGATGGTGGTGAGTTTGCAAGAGGATAAATGAAGAGACAAATTACTTTACATATTCATCCCATTTTCCATGATGCATCAAATATTTCACACCACGGGTCACTTGATGGATCTTTTGGAGGAATTTGGCACTTTACCAGGACAGTGGTCAGATTTGCAGCCTCCACGGAGCTGACCAGTACACTGCGTTGCCAGCTGTGTATGTCATGGCACTTTTTCATCTTAGAGATGAGGGAGAAGACAAAGGAAGATATATGAGTCACTTGAAATGACATAGAAGCTTTATACAAACTATAAACTTTAAACAAACTCCAAACAAATGTTATACATATTCATAACAACTTCTGAACACGAAGTTGTATTTCTGGATGAACTCTGTGATGGTGAAAATACAACAGCAAACAGAGAGCATTAATTGGCAACCGTAACGAATGAACATTGCTTTCACTGAAACAGAGAAATCAAGGTAGTAATTCTCAAAAATATCTACATGACCAAAATCACGTACAGCCGGGTAACATCCTAACCTACCTCGGGAACGCGCTCCTCTCCGTGAACCAGCCTCCTCGAGTCTCTGTCTTTTGGGATAGTCAACAAAAGTAAAGCGACATCTTGTCAGATTTTCAGAAAATGCCAGTGAGCGTCCAAAAGCGGCTCTCCTCCAGACGCGCGTCTGCGCAGAGCGGGTGCTGCGCGAAGAGCGCGCGCACGAGCTGCGCAAACTCAAATGCATCCCTAAAAGTGTTTGGTTGTAAACATAACCCCGAGTCTTTCTCCTTTATGTCTCGACACCTTGTTTTAAGAATAAATATGGAAAACAATCAGTCCTCTCAAAACTACGCAGGACGTTAATTGCTGTAATTGCGCAGTAAACCGCCTCAGTTTACGTCTTGTGTAGTTGTGTAATATTTCTTGAAAATAAACATATATTTCTACAGTTGGTAATCACAATCAATTAAAGTTTAAATAGTATTTTTGCATTAACTATAGCACTTTCACAGACCTTGGCATGCAGCTGAGAGGAAGAAATACAACGGAATGTGCGAGACATCAGCTGACAGAGTTGCTTGTGTATTCAATTAAACACGGAACGTCCTATTTTTCAGTCCAATTTGATTCAAAAATACCATCAATATATGAAGGGAAATTCATTGTTTCTCATATATGGTTATGTGATAGTAATGCAAAGTTTTTCTATCTTTTTTAATTTGTGGTATTGATCACCACTTGCACGTGCAGATTGGTCCTGACGCAATCATGTCAGCTGACATCACTCTCAGGTGTAGTGCCAGACTCCACAAGCAGGAGAGAGGCTGGTAACAAGGTGAAGGCAAGCACAGGCACGAACGCGCACAGTCACATTGTTTAGTTGGCTGCATCAAAAAGGGCTGCGCTGAGAGATGAGCTGCATCAGGGTTGAGAAGGAGCCACACGGAAACTGACTCAAACGGGAAAACAGCCCATATTACAAGCTTTTTGCTGATTCCTTCTTCACATGGCCGTGAAATCACAAACACACCAAGATTCACCGGGAGGAAACAAAGATTTTACTGTAATGAGGGATAACGTTTGGACGTAAAAACCAAAGTCACAAAAAGTTACAATAAAATGGAAATTGCAAACTAAAACATGGAAAAAATAACTAACATAATAAAATATCATAATAAGATAATAGGAAATAAAGCGGAGGAAATAAAGGAAATAAAAATATGACATCAGCTTGGATTGTTATGTAATGTAAAAACAGTCGCATTGTTTAGTAGTCAATGTTGGAATGAGGACAGTCAGGAGAGTATGAATAAGGAAAGGCCAGCAAAGAAGAAGTGGGAAAGAAAGAGAGTTGGAGAAAGTAGGCAATAGTCCAAAAGAAAACAACCTAAAAACCTGTGAGGGTAGGCAAAGAATGAGGTGGCAAATTTAAACAGGTTTATGATCAGTTGCATGAGAGACTGTACACAAAGGTGAGAAACCTTTCTGGCAACTGCTGAGATGGAGATGGTTTTGCAACAGTTTAGGGAAATTAGAGACAGAAATGAACTTGGTGTGCGAGGATGATGGAAAGTGTATTTTGGAGAACTGTTAAATGAATAAAAAGAGAAGGAAAAGTGTGGAAGGTGTACAGATGGACAAAGTGTAGCTCAAATGGCTCTGCACCATGAGAGCAGAGAACAGTTACTCCAAGCTTTGGGACAGCAATTATTCATATCATATGATTTGTAAGGTGCTTGACTTGCTCTGTATGTCAGCATCCAGGCAAACAAGGGAAACAGATGGTAAGAAGTTTAGAAAGAGTAAGCCTGTTTTTCTTGATTTTATATGTGCATAAAACATTACTGTTATCCGAAGGCAGAAACAGCTGAAAATGTAGTTTGTCATGAGATCTACTGGGGAACTCCATTAGAAACTTGGGAAAACAACTTGGGATCTGTCCCAGCTGTTTCCATCCCATTGAAGGAGGAAAAAATAAATCTGAATCGTTTTAGAATTATATAAGTTACAAATGTCCAGGGTCCTAGCAGAAATCCCCTCAATAAGATGAACATTTGGATAATTGGATCATGTTTATGGCATTAATGAGGTGGAAGGAGTTCACGAGTGACTTTGCACATCATTTAGGTATGTTTTCTACTTTCTTTGCCCTTTCTTGCTATAAATTGTTTGCTTAATCAACTGTGCACTCATTACTAACTATATTTAACATTTAAAATTTTTTTTTTTTTTCAGGTAAGTAATGGTTACACCCACTACTGACTTGTTAGCAGACAGGTGAAGTCCTGTTTCATGCGAGGTATTATATTTGACTAAACATAATTACCTCCATACCTGTATGGAGACTACTCATTATGATCTGAAATTCAAAAAGTAAAATATTACAGCTCTTATTAAGAGTTCAACAGTTTACCAATTAACAAAACAAAAATCCTCAATACTATATTGTAAACTTTAAGACTGGCTTTTCACTTTTCACTTCTTTTGTCGAAGTGTGTATTCTTTATCATTATGTGCCCAACTCTGTTGTGGCTTCTCTACATGTTCAAGCAACGTCTCCTGAGCGTAAATGCTTCCCAGCATTCACACGAAAACGTTAGATGCAGAGGCAAACAGACACCACCAGGTGGCAGCACAACTCCGCCACGAGTTGGAGCTCTGCCTGACATGACAAGTGACGATCATTACTTTTAAGGGAGTGGTTTTGCCTGTTTTATTGATCTCAGTTATAAGAAGTATATATGCTGCAGTTGACAGTCAATCAGCTGACACATAACTATGCAAACGAGATGCAGTCGTGCAGGATTTCTGCTATGTTTTAAAATTTGTGCAAAGGAAACCAGACAACACAGACGTGCTCTGGTTACACAAAGGGTGAAGCAATGGATGTGAGCTCAAATACAACATGCGTTGCATCATCCTGTCAGTTGGTCATAGCTGAATTTACATAAGTAAGATAAATCTGGTAGTTTTTGTCTATTAAATGTGTGCAAATTTACCACCTGATGCCATTGCTCTGTTTGTCCCGTACCAAGCACTACCTCGACTTTAGAAAATACTAACACAGAGTTATTCTGTGAACATTTACCTATCAATACCTGTTTCCTTCTTAAATAATTCATCAAACCTGAGCATCCTAATCCTGGATATGATGTAGACTTTGAGTCTGGGCAGCTGCTGGTTTACCAGCCTGAGGTTGCTGTAAACGTGGCCTCTTCCATCCCGCCTCATGGACTTACTTGGTCCCCAGAAGATGAATACTGTGTCTTGGCTCCTTGAGCAGCTCCTGTCTTTTCCGCACTACTCTTTGAAGGCTGGAGTGAGCTACAAAACGCAGGTTTGTGCACCGTCCGACGTCCTGCTGATTCCCGGCGCTGGGAGCATCGTTCATACGGATAATGCATTCTGAATGGTCGATTTCTTCACCCCTCTTTTTTCCAGTCAGCTGGCCAGAGCTGGTCAGCGGTGCACATGTCCTACAGTGCATTTTTAGAGGCTGTAGAGGGAAAAAAAGAATAGATCGTAATAATTTCCGTCTGGTAGGATTTAGATTTCATTACAGATAAAAGTTACCAAAAACTCTTCATGGCTTCACACTGGACTTACACACTAGACTGGAATAGATTTTAGAGGTGTTTTCGATACTAACCCAAAAAGCTGGCATGAAATCTGTCATTTAGTTGAATTAATGAACATGTCTTAAAGACATACATACTTGGGTGATTTCTAATTCTCTGCCACTAAACTCAGATAAGACTGAGATTATTGTCTTTGTACAGAATTAAATTTCAGGAACAGACAGTATAGTCATGTACATAAACTATATGTCCAAAAGTGTTCGCTCACCTGCCTCGACTCCCATATAAACTTAAGTGACCTCCCATTCCTAATCCATGGGGTTCAATATGACGTTGGTTCACCCTTTTGAGCTATAACAGCTTCAACTCTTCTGGGAAGGCTGTCCACAAGGTTTAGGAGTGTGTTTTGGGGAATGTTTGACCATTCTTCCAGAAGTGTATTTGTGAGGTCACACTGATGCTGGATGAGAAGGTCTGACTCTCAGTCTCGGCTCTAATTCATCCCAGAGGTGTTCTGTCGGGTTGAGATCAGGACTCTGTGCAGGCCAGTCAAGTTCATCCACACCAGACTCTGTCATCCAGGTCTTTATGGACCTGCTTTGTGAACTGGTGCACAGTCATGTTGGAAGAGGAAGGGGCCAACTCCAAACTGTTCCCACAAAGATGGGAGCTGGATTTGTCCAAACGTTCTTGGTGTGCTGAAGCATTCAGAGTTCCTTTCACTGGAACTAAGGGGCCAAGTCCAGCTCCTGAAAAACAACCCCACACCATAATCCCCCCTCCACCAAACTTTACACTTGGCACAATGCAGTCAGAAAAGTACCGTTGTCCTGGCAACCGCCAAACCCAGACTCATCTAGTAGATTGCCAGATGGAGAAGCACGATTCGTCACTCAGAGAAGGCCTTTTCACTGCTCCTGAGTCCAGTGGCGGCGTGTTTTACACCACTGCATCCGAGGCTTTGCATTGCACTTGGTGATGTTGGCCTGGATGCAGCTGCTCGGCCATGGAAACACATTCATGAAGCTCTCTGCACACTGTTCCTGAGCTAATCTGAAGGCCACATGAAGTTTGGAGGTTTGTAGTGATTGATTCTGCAGAAAGTTGGTGACCTCTTTGGACTATGCCCTCAGCATCCGCTGACCCGCTCCGTCAGTTCACGTGGCCTACCGCTTCATGTCTGAGTTGCTGTCGCTCCCAAACACTTCCAGTTTCTTATAATACAGCTGACATTTGACTGTGGAATATTTAGGAGCGAGGGAATGTCACGACTGGATTTGTTGCACAGGTGGCCTCCTGTCACAGTTGCACGCTGGAATTCACTGAGCTCCTGAGAGCGAGATATTCTTTCACAAATACTTGTAAAAACAGTCTGCATGCCGAGATGCTGGATTTTATACACCTGTGGTCTTGGAAGTAATAATACACCTGATTCCAATTATTTAGCAATATGTTGGCAATATAGTGTATGTATTTAAATCTGGATAGCATTACTTTTGCATTTTGGACTACGGTGAGGAACACTGTGTTTGACCAGGATTTGTCTTTTACTTAACGAAATAAAACCATATTTCTAAGACTGCCTTCTTTCACCTTCATAATATTGATGACATAATGGACTTTCTGTCTCACAGTGATGCAGAAAAAACTAGTGCATGTTTTGTTTAATTCACCGCAATTCCGGTTTAGCAGACTGTTGCAAAATTACTCATAAAAGACTTCATATGATCCAAAGATCTGCAGTGAGAGTTGTTGGTTTTAGTGCCGCCTGCACGAGGAAAACAGCCCCTGCAAACGGCACCCGCTCAACCCTCCGAGCTGTCCAGGGCTCAGTTTATTATAGAGAAAGACATGACTTACATTTATAGGATTCAATATGTTCAACATTCTTTTCATCAAAAACTCCAAATGCAAAAAAATAAGATCAAATGTCATACAAAGTCAGCAGGATTCCTCCCAAAAGAAAATGCTGAAAACATTTTGAATATGCACTTTCACGTGGATATTATCTTAGGTGACATTAGACTAGAGCGTCTTTGGCTGAAAGCATTTTTCTGCACTGACGTCATTAAGTCAAACGGATCTTTCATTCACTTAAAACAAGCATGCATACATGCATATATTAGAAAGACTTTAAAAAACCTAGTGCACACGCAGGATGATGGACTCGTTTAGGTGAGCTTTGTCAGTTTTGCTGTGTTGTGTTGTCCTGTTTGTGTTGGTTTGGGGTGTATTCTCTAGGTACTAATGCTGATGTGCATAAGCAAGTTTTGAAAACTGAAAAAGGAACATTTGAACTGAATGAACTGACAAACACCCACACAGACTTTCACATGAGTTATTTCCAAACTTAACAGAGAACCACGTCAGCGTTCGGACCTGTGCTCCGAGCTCCACACTACACCAGGTTCTGAGGTAGGAATGTGTGCATGTGTGTTTTTGTGTTTCTGTGTGTCATACATGTTATGTTACCTGCACAACAGGCAATGCTGCCTACACTGCTCTCCTGACAATACACGTCAACTGTCTTTGAGACCTCACATGGAATGATTTGCTAAATATTTGTGTGCGTGTGTGTGTTTATCGTAACATTTGTGTAAGTCTAGAATCCCTGTGTGATGTTTATTGTGGCCACTAATTGGAAATACAGTCAACCGTAATGGATTTGGAATAAAGCAATGAGGACATGATCAAACTAATATAGAAGACACTTCTCAACAAAAACACGACATTTATTATTTTGGAATTACAGCCGCTTTAATAAACAGAGTACCTACATTCTCAGGGGCTGAAAAGTATTTGGCCAGTCTGAAAAAATGTCACGTGTCCAGGAATTGTCTATTCTTTTATTACTTCAAAACAAATTAAGCTGATAAAAGATCTGAAGTTTGCATATCCTTCAGTGGCCGCGTCGGTTGGTTGGTCTCAAAACTAACACGCAGACGGACTTCCAAACAAGCAGCAACTGAAGGTTGCATGACCAGAGAGGAAACCCAGAACTAAGTGATGTCCATGGACAGTCACTGACTCTTAAACAGGTTTTATCCAAATACTTAAAAATATGGATATAGTTACAACTGTGTCCGTCCATGCAGGTGCAATCCATGGGTGGGTCACCTATCCAGCAAAAACACAAATAACCACACACACACGGACTGTGAATTTGTCATGTTGGCTTTGAAAACAGAGAATATTCTTGTTACACCTCTTAGATTAAAGTTAAAGTTCAAGTCAAATCTTGATCATCCATCCATTTTCTAAAGCTGTTTTATCCTTTGCAGGGTCACGGGGGTCTCACGGGGTCCTATAATGAGCCCATCCCGGGTCATTATAGGCGAGAGGCAAAAAACCTCCCAAGACAAGTCTTGATCATTTAATTTTAAGGTCAAGATCCAGACCCCGTTGGTCAGTAGAGGAACAGTAGGTCAAGATCCAGACCCCGTTGGTCAGTAGAGGAACCGCAGGTCAAGATCCAGACCCCGTTGGTCAGTAGAGGAACAGTAGGTCAAGATCCAGACCCCGTTGGTCAGTAGAGGAACCGCAGGTCAAGATCCAGACCCCGTTAGTCAGTAGAGGAACAGCAGGTCCTAGTCCAGACCCCGTTGGTCAGTAGAGGAACAGGAGGTCAAGATCCAGACCCCGTTGGTCAGTAGAGGAACAGCAGGTCCTAGTCCTGACCCCGTTGGTCAGTAGAGGAACAGCAGGTCAAGATCCAGACCCTGGTGGTCAGTAGAGGAACAGCAGGTCCTAGTCCTGACCCCGTTGGTCAGTAGAGGAACCGCAGGTCAAGATCTAGACCCCGTTGGTCAGTAGAGGAACAGCAGGTCCTAGTCCTGACCCTGTTGGTCAGTAGAGAAACAGTAGGTCAAGATCCAGACCCCGTTGGTCAGTAGAGGAACAGTAGGTCCTAGTCCTGACCCTGTTGGTCAGTAGAGGAACAGTAGGTCAAGATCCAGACCCCGTTGGTCAGTAGAGGAACAGTAGGTCCTAGTCCTGACCCTGTTGGTCAGTAGAGGAACAGTAGGTCCTAGTCCTGACCCTGTTGGTCAGTAGAGGAACAGTAGGTCAAGATCCAGACCCCGTTGGTCAGTAGAGGAACCGCAGGTCAAGATCCAGACCCTGTTGGTTAGTAGAGGAACAGTAGGTCCTAGTCCTGACCCTGTTGGTCAGTAGAGGAACCGCAGGTCAAGATCCAGACCCTGTTGGTCAGTAGATGAACCACAGGTCCAGATCCAGACCCGGTGGTCAGTAGATGAACCACAGGCCCTAGTCCAGACCCCGTTGGTCAGTAGAGGAACCGCAGGTCAAGATCCAGACCCTGGTGGTCAGTAGATGAACCGCAGGTCCTAGTCCAGACCCTGTTGGTCAGTAGAGGAACAGTAGGTCCTAGTCCTGACCCTGTTGGTCAGTAGAGGAACCGCAGGTCAAGATCCAGACCCTGGTGGTCAGTAGATGAACCACAGGCCCTAGTCCAGTGGTCCTAGTGCTTCAGTATGCTGGGCCGGTGGCCAGGTTGGGGCGGCTCAACACCGCTCAGTCCCACTTGAACTGAGATTCAATAATGGATGTAAATATAAAGATGTGTTGAATGTGTGATGATTGAATGCAGTCAGATGATAAACTTCCTCTACAACACTAAAATGTATATATAACAAAAGTCTAACTTGATGCTGCGCCACCAACATCATCATCGTTGGACTCTGCTGAACCCTCCAGTTGAAGAAACATCTCTCCGTGTTACAATCTGCTATCCAGCAAAAAAAAACAACAAAAAAAACACCTCATTAACATAACAATTTTAACTGCGAGGGTGGAAGCAAAGTGAGGTGGGAACAATCAGATTGTTTCTTCCCGCCCTCTCCCTCTCTGAGTTTTTGTGATTGGCAGCCCACTCAGACCCCGGGTGACGATGACCCTCTGCGGGGACGGGCCACAAATCCAGAGGAGCGGGGAAACTTTTTGGTTTAGCAGCCAAACGCTGGGCTGCATTCGAATAGAGAAGCATCTCCGTTCCCATCGTGGTGGTCTTTTCCCTTCTCCACCTGGCTGCCCAGCTCCGTGGCGGTCTGGCGGACAACCGGGACGGAGGAACGTTCCTTCTCGGTGAGTGTGATGTTTGTTCTTTTGTCACATCAGGGTGAAGAAGAACCTCAGAGCTTCACAGCTGGTTTTACAAAGGTTCTCTGCATCATGAGTTCAATTTAGGGGGGGAACATTGTTCTGAGAAAGAAAGAAAAAGAACTTTACATTTTAAGATCTGTCAGCTGGTTTAAGAGAATCCGTGTCTGTAGTGAAACATTTGATCCATGTTCAGAGACGTAGGCTGTCTGGCTCCACAAACTACACACGAACGTGCCAAAAATCAGAAAATACTACAAACATTTTTCTCATCTTAAAGGAATTCGAATGAGTCACATGAACATTTTTTTAATATTTAAGTCTAAAGGGAACTGCATATTTTCCAAATCGTCTTCTAACTTCATCTGATTTTTTGGGGGGGGGGGGGAACTGAATTAATGTCGGTTCATGTTTATTAAATTTCTCATCTTTTGGACCAAATCTTTATATCAGTGTAGACAAAAGAGACAGACCGCAGCCCAGATTTGATCATTGGGAAATTTGAAATGAAATCCACTTTAGGATCTTTCAGTGTTTTAGGTTTAGGAGATTGTACACGGTGAAATCAGAAGACAGGGGGCCGTTTGGGCCTCTTTGGATTATATTCTTTACTAATATAAAGGACCGATTATCAGCGTTGACCATCACCCATCAGAAAGTGCTTTAAAAGTTAGACCAAACTAATCAATGAGTTTATGAGTCTCAGCGTCACAGTGTTTACTTTTATGAATAATATAAAAGTGATCAGAAACATGGTTTCTGCACAAAGCTAATTATCCTCGTGTGATATCGGCCGTTTATTGGCCGTCCTGGGTCTCGGGATTGTGTCGAAGCCTTTCAGCGCAGCTCCATGCTCATTGATGTGCCTGTCTATTATCCAACACTCAGCAGTCAATACATTTCCCATGAATATGCAATTGCTTGTGTCGGTGGCGGGTAAGAGGCCGCGCTGCCAAAAAACCTCGGAAACCCCGATTCATCTGTCACATGACTGGAAAATCCAACGTGGAACGTTAAATCTGAACCGGTTAACTTCAAAGGCGCATTTAGCCGGGGGGGGGGGGGGGGGGGTTCACTCCTGACATCTTTTCACGCAAATCAGAGACGGTTCCTTCAAATGCCAGTTTAACACGAGGAAAAACTGGTGCAAAATCTAAGTCGTGCTCTCTACTACTGCAAACATGAAACCTGCAGGAACCAGAAGAGAGGGAATTCCCTCCAAAATGACTCATGAAGGTGTTCATTTAAGGCCCGAATGTCTCGAAAGATGCTTCCCAACCTAGGTTACAATGAATTCTCAGACAGCATGAAAACTCTAAACTACTCTTCTGATTCCTTTAACCAAACATGAAAGCACAGGAAAACTGGAAAAAGCAGACCAACAGGACTGAAATGAGGTTGCGCAGGCACAGAAGCTAAAAGAAATTCTCTGGTAAATCTCTGAAACTTTCTTATGAGGGTAAATCATAAGTCATGAAAAAGATGAAGTGCTGAGTGCACCTCTTCTATTGTTTGTTCTAATGTCATTTGGATTTGAAAAGAAAGGTGTCAATGTGAGGCCAGAGGTCGCGCAAGCTGCTCAGGCGACAGCTGATGACCGCACAAACCCTCCGAACCGGACAGAGAAAGGCTCGGAAAAGGGCACATCGGTTGTTTTTTCGCTCACAAAATGGTAAAAGGGGGCGGAAGGCAGTAAGCAAGCCCAATGTGAGCGTGGTTTCAAGACAAAGATCCATATTAACAAAAAAAAACCGCAGATGACAGATGATTAATCGGCACGGTGGGGTCTGCCGAGCCGCCGGACCCCCGGCTGACACTTCGAGCCACCAAACACAAAACCAGAAACCCCCCAGAGCCTCGGCGAGCTGGAGCAGCGTGGGCGAAGGGTGGAAGCAGGGCGCCGTCCCCACGGAGCTGTGTGTGCATGCACGTGTGCGTGCGTGAGTGTGAAACGGCAGATTCTGACAGAAAAAGAAATACATTACGTTTATTTGTAGGAGTGAGACATGAATGTGTTGAGAAAGTGTGTGTGGGAGAGTTTAGGAGTTTATTGTGTTGTTTAGTGGAGTTTAGTGCTTTCTGAGTCAGTCCGTGTGTGTGTGTGTGTGTGTGTGTGTGTGTGTGTGTGGACGACCAAACCCCCATCTGCCACAGGGTGGGCGGCTCGCCACACAACGACAATACACACCAACATTTTTGTAACTGTGGGCGTTGAAAGGACTGGTAGCGCTCGGCTCTGCTGCACGCCGATCCTGCAGGAGGCTTCGACTCTGCGAGCAGCACATCAAACACCGCCTTGAACGTGTTCCCTTCACACTCAAAACACCCACATCAGATCTCTTAGATCACACGTTTAAAACAAGGATTCCCACATATTGATATTTTATTTACCTTAGATTAGGCCGGAGAGTTAACGTGAGAAAAATCCCTGATTTTCTGATTCGTCCTCTGGAGGACTTCTCTTCCCCAGAAGACAAAAATATTCACAGAAACTACTGAGTTATTTCAATTTCATTGTATTTTTTCTTTTTATTTTGTTTATTCCTAGAACATTCTTTTTTTTTTCACGTGTGCGAGCCAGAAAATCCACATATGTGTCCATGAAAACGCTGGCAGCATTTTTCAGAAAGTGCAGTGGAAAGAAAAATGAAAAAACTTAAAAAGTGGTGGAGAAACTTTAGAGCCAAGAGACGTTCTGTGGTAGAATAACACACTTGTTTCAGCCAGAAAACCTGAGTTTGTTTCTTGGCAGATACAACAAATGTTTAATTTGTACTATTTTTCTCAGTCACTACTTGGTTAGGTTTAGGCGCTGAAAACTACAGTATATCTATAAACCTTAGCCGCATTTTGTGAATTTATTCTGAAAACAGCTATTATTCATTTCATACGGTAAAGAAAGGAAAAAAAATCTGGTTAAAATTTGAAAGCTGGTGGAGTAACAGACGTTTTCTTCCCGGTAGACGCAGCACCTTTGCTCTATTATTTAATTTAGAATTTCGCTCTTTTTCAGTAACTGTTTGGTTTGGTTTAGGCATTAATAACTAGAGCATATGCATGCAGTTTTGCAGCATCATTTATTTAGTGACAGAAGAAATTACCAAATTTAAAAAGTAAAAAGAAAATCAAAATTAAGAGTGAAGAAGTTCTGTGATACACAAATAGTTTTTGGCCAATAAAAACTCATGTTTGTTTCCAGGAAGACGCAATATTTTAGTTGCTTTATTATTTTTTTTTCAGTCACTACTTGGTTTGTTTTTAGGCATCAATAGCCACAACAAAAGGAACAATTCCCATTTTAAACAGTAAAAATAGTCAAAATTCAGATGCTGAAGAGGAGGAGTAACAGCTGACCCATCTTTGTGTCCTGGCAGATGCAAAACCTTATGCAAACTATTTTAGTTTAAATTTCACTGCTTTACAGATACTATTTGGTTAGGTTTAGACAATATTAACGTCAGGATAATAAATACAGTCCTGCAGCATTTTCTGAAGCCGCTATTCCTGAATGTTGAATTGGTGAAAAGGTTTTTATTGGCAGGCAGAGAGCTCCGATGTTAGAGTAGATACAGGGTTTTCTGAATCCAAACAGACTTTTTTTTCAGTCACTACTTGGTTAGGTTAGGTTTAGACATTAATAACTAAAATATATGAATACACTTTTACATCCTTTTGTGAAACTGTCATGAAAAGTTGTAGTTACCAGTTTTAAAAGGTGAAAACAACCGACGGTTCAGTGGCGGAGACACCGATATATATGTCCTGCTGCAGATGTTATCCAGAACACATCATTCAGTTATAAATTTCACTTTTTTCAGTCATAGTTAGTTTAGATTTACAAAATGATAAAGGTTGGGAGAGTGTCATGGCTTACCTTCATCCATTCACATCATTCCAACTCATTATGAGGCTCTGAATCTCTGAATCTCTTCTCTCCGTCTCATTGGGTCACAAGTCCGGCTCCATCAGAACTATCTGAAAAAATATACTCAACTCATCTCCAGTGAGTTTTGCTCCGTGCCAGTTTTTGTTTGACCCGGAATGTCTCTCCGGACCTCAGTGGAGGACGTTTCCACCTTAGAAATCCTATGGACACCTTCTACATGAATACCACATCTCAGGTTCTGCATGAATAACTTGGAAAACCAGTTGGATTTGTATCCTGGCTGGAGAAGATATGACTATAAATAACAGTTGTTATTTAACAGTTGCGTCTCGTCCAGACCAGCACTTTTCAAACTGTATTTTGTTTGATATTTGCTTGCTGTTTAGCTGGAGTTGAGATGATGATACGGTCTAGGCATTTAAAAAAAGACATGTTTCACAATTTTTCACAAGTTGTTTCAATTTTTTGGATCTTAAAAAAGTCTCTGACATCTTTTTGTGCCAAATAACAAAAACCCGGAGAGCAGTGTACTCTCTACGAGGATTTGGTCTTTACATTTCTGTTATTAGCAGCTGATTTTAGCGGTTGAATCACTGTTTTACTAAACTGCTCCCTTGTACAGGGTGTGTCTTATTTGAAATCTGTCCTCCAGCTTTGTGCCTCTTTGCAAACCTACATTACTATATTAGAAAACACCTGCAGCGAAACGAACTCACATCACCACACACCAAACTGGTATCTATGAAATGAAAGGAAACATAGAACTACATTACATTTCCATCGTCTGGAGTTGGGCCACAGCTGGTACTGATCCCTCTTTTGGGAACAGTGCTGCTGTGAGGCACGTTGAAGTGCCGTAACAGCCAGCTGACAGGTAAAGCCTCACTGTAATTCCTCCATCACGTCTCAACTGGGTGTCTTCTTATTCATGCAGGTGATGCTCCACAGGTATTTATATTTTTGTCTCAGTAACGGTGGCTTCCAGTGCCTTACTACTGAAACAACTCAGATTTTCTGTTTGTGATATAAACTATCAGACAAAGGAAAAACAGAGAATCAACAATACTACTTTTGATGAGAATTTTCTATTGACATCAAAGCAAAAAAAAAAAAAAAGAAGAGCCAAATGTCTTTCCATTTCCGAGGGACGACGCACGTAAAATGATTTGAAGCGCCGTCTGGAGATGCAGATGGGGAACCTGCATGATTCACGTTTGTTGTTACGGCGACTGGAATCATGTAGTAGCCTACGACGTTACACGAACAGACATCTGAACACCCTCACGCATCCGCTGAGGTTCACGGCAGCAGCTTGGTGTGTTTAACTGCATGAACTTCAATACTGAACAGGGCGGTTGTTTTTCTTGTCCTGTTTCTGTTGGCTGAGTTATGTTTGCAAGAGCAGCAGTGAGGAGATGTTTCTGAGCAGCACAAATATCAAACACTGTCAGCTTACTGTTTTTGTTTTTTCCTGTTTGTTTATAACTATATATAATGAGGTTTTGACCATGTTAGGAAGCAACGATAGATAGAATTTTACAAAAGTTCCTTTATTTAGCCTTAAAACTCAGTTCAAGCCAAGATATGTTTGATTATTTTGGTAAAAACAGACTGTCAGTACAGGATAGTTTTGTTTATTAGTGAGTATAAGTCCGTTCCCAACAAAGTCGCAGCTCCATGTTTGTTCCAGGACTGCAGGACTGCATCTTCCTCGTCAATATAACTCAATTATGGATGCGACTGAGCATTAATTTATCAATTTCTGGAAAACAAGAGCAAAAATCCTCCCGAGGAAAGGAATTAAATTATCATTCTCCCACTAATCACCTCATCCATCTCAGACTTCCAACAATAGTGAGCTGCAGTCAAATGAGTGGTCTGCTCCTGACAAGGCCGGACGGATAACAAATGGCTCTGTGCAGTCAGTGTGTGGGCTCAGCTGGCACAAACACAACACGGTGTTTACCCGGATCCCGGCCATATACGCAGACGGAGCTCGACCACCTCACCGGAGAATCCATTTATGGAGAAAGTGTGACCGGAATTCCGAATGATGGAGTTCCTGATTCGTTTTAAAGAAAATAGGCTGAATGCAGCGCGAAGCACGCGCAAACGCGCAAAAGTCATTAACGGAGTCCCAAAATACAAATTCACACAGGAGTTTGCTTATATAAAGATCTTTTTCCGAGAAGCATCTTCTGCACGGATAACCAGAGCTCCCGCTTTCTTTACGTCAAGTCCATATTTGGTAAATGACGTCAGGGGACACCCAAGGACTCCCATTATAACCGCGCATCATCCTCTAAGAGCTATTTAAAAGAGATGAGAGGCGGATAAAATTTTAGGAAATATTCGCTACGTTTGAGAGCCGGTCAGACGGCGATCAGACTTTAAACCAGGCGGGATGGCGGCTAAAGTGGTTGACGAGGCTTCCGCGTCTTTGCACAGCTTAGAGAGTGTTTCTAAAAGTGTGTGCGCGGCGGAGAGGGGGCTGGATTCAGAAGCAACGATTGTTTTTAAGGAAGAACCAGCGGGGGAGGAGGAACGTGAAGGGAGAAGTGATAGGGAGGAAGGCGGTAAGCGTTCGTGCAACGCAGTTTAGGGAAAACTTCAACAGGCCAAAAACGACGCAGATCATTCATTTAAATGACAACCACAAGATGGAAACACTCACTGAGACGCTAACAGTGCACTTGTTTGTGTTTTCAGGCGATCTTCTGTTTGCAGAAAGGGGCACACCTGAATTGCGTGACTTGGCGCAATACGTGGCAACTTTACGCGCGCATCCCGTGGCCTTTAGCGGCAAGTTTTCAGTGGATTCCGGGAGCTCGGGAGGTCCGTGGACGCCAGGAGACGTCATCAACGTGGTCGGTGCTGACATAGTGTGTGGATCACCCCCAGAATCGCCGGATATTTACGCGGGAGGCGGCGGAGACGCAGCGGACAACACCATGGCGCACGGCCAGCCCGACATCAACCACATGTACGCGCCCCCTCATCCTCATCCCCATCCTCACCCTACCCCGTCCTACTCGTGTGGCGGGGACATGTACCAGGACCAGGCAGGAGGGGGGTACCTCTCGACATCCACCTGCGCCGTGTCCTATCACGCCCCTCAGAACTACAACTCCGCGCCCAAACCAGGTGTGGACGTGCTCTCCATCGTGCCGGATTACGGCGGCTTCTATCAGCAGAGCAGCCAGAGGGACATCCAGGGGGCGTTCCCGGAGAGGAAGTCCCTCCCATACCCCCTGGACCCCCTCAGGGTGCCTCCGCCTCTGACGCCTCTGAACACCATCAGGAACTTTACACTTGCTGCGCCGTCGTCGGCCGCCGACGGTCCGATGGCTGCTGCTTTCCCCGGCCACCAGAACCTCCCCCTCAGGCCTATCTTAAGACCCAGGAAGTACCCGAATCGCCCGAGCAAGACCCCCGTCCACCAGAGGCCGTACCCGTGCCCGGCGGAGAGCTGCGACCGCCGCTTTTCACGATCTGATGAGCTGAGCCGACACCTGCGCATCCACACCGGCCACAAGCCGTTCCAGTGTCGCATCTGCATGAGGAACTTCAGCCGCAGCGACCACCTCACCACCCACATCCGCACCCACACCGGGGAGAAGCCCTTCTCCTGCCAGCAGTGCGGGAGGAAGTTCGCGCGCAGTGACGAGAGGAGGAGGCACATGAAGATCCACCTCCGACAGAAGGAGAAAAAAAATCCTGCATCCTAATCCACTGTGCAGGACCAATGTAAACTGAGACACCTGGAAAATGAGCCCCAGCTGTGCCCCGTACTTTAAATGAACCACACAAAGTCAGAGAGAACCTCTCAGAAGCTCTGATCCCCCACTCAGACCAGGATAACTACTCTGAACATCCACTAACAAAGAACCTGATGATCCTGATATGTGGAGTCAACTACTGACAGTGTGTGCGTGCGTGCGTGCGTGCGTGCGTGTGCGTAAAGTTGTGACACCACTTTAGCTCTACAGGGTCAGACGTTAAATACTGTGCTTCAGCTCTCAGGGATTCAGGCGGCAAAGAAACTGTGAGGACAGTGAACATTGAAGCAGGTCGGGTTTCTGCTGCTGAAGCCTCCAGGTGAGGCCGATTCAGCTTCAGTCAAAGCAGCACAAAGGACTTTTTCATGTTAACGTTCATCCGTCTAACCACTTATTCCTCCGAGGGCCACGGAGGTCTGCTGAAGCTGGAAGACTTGCCTCCGTACTGGGAACCTTCATCCAGCACCTCTTGGTCTCCAGTCTTTCTGTGAAAACGACAACAACCAAAAAGCAAAAACAAACAACCAGCAAAAGCATCTTTGATGATCGGTTGTCTGTTGCTGTGCCTGCATATGACTTTCGGAGCACACAAAAGGATGAATCCACAGACTTATGAAATAAATGGTAAAACCTTTATGTGACCTCATCTATCGATTCCTGAGGAGCAGTTGTGGAGTTTTTTTCTGATGAAACGAGTTCCAGTGGATATGATGGCAGAAGAGACAGGAGGGAGTGACCAAATAAGGGTAAACTTTACAGCTGTAGTAAAAGCAACTTCAACTCCACACCCACAGGGGGACCCACTGAGCTGAAAATAGAAGAGGTTCCTTGTGCTGCTTGAAAATGAACCTAACTGAGTCACGAGGCGCCTTGTCAACTCCTTCTTGTCAGGTTTTTCTACAAATGGAGGAAATGTCTAAGTGAACTCTCTTATCAATCTAAACTTTAATTTAATGGTGACAAACTGTGAATATTGTTGATTTCTACATGAGATACATTAAAGGTGAACTATAAACTCTTTGTTAAACTGACACAATTTCCTCGGGTACTAATCACTTTTCTCACAAACACATTTGCAGCTCTGTTTATAGAAGCTGGTTTAGGGGGCGGAGCCAGCTGCAACACTCCTCCCATCTCTACTGTGTACGCCTTTCTAAAAGTAGTCTTGCAGATCAGAGGTACAGCAAATGCATCATGATGTGATGCTGCTATTTTCTTTTTTTTTTGTTTTCAGATTGCAAGTGTAGTTTAACAATTACATGGAAGGAAATAAAATATAGTGATGCCAGATTCTGTGACATCACAAACAGGGGCGGGGTCAAACTTTCAGTGGCCTCATCTGTTTGGTGAGACTGTAGCCTGATAATTTGCAATTTTATACTGTTAATGTTTTTGGTTTTGAAGGTGTCTGCACGTCATTTCTACCTGATCAATGTGAAATAAAAGTCTGCCTGGAAAAAAGCTCCTTAGTAAAGTTTTGCTGTTGTGATTTTGAGGTTTTATGCAAAGAAGATGAGCACTACGCTGCGTAAATAAACGGTGCTTTGTTCAGGTGCTGGGTCTTCTGGTGGTTGCCGTTTTAGTTGGAGATCAGTTTGGATTCCAAAAGTATTTTTATTTGAAAAATGTGAGAATAATGAGAGAGATTATTATTATTATTATTATCATCATTTTTACAGAACTGTTTTAAGTCAGAGGTTTACAGAAAACAGCTCGGAGACAACGTGATGATGTTTTTGCGGTTTCTATTAAAACTAAAGTATTTAATCAAGACATTGGTAGAGGAACTGCAGGTCCAGATCCAGACCCTAGTGGTTGGTAGAGGAACTGCAGGTCCAGATCTAGACCCTAACGGTCGATAGAAGAACTGCAGGTCCAGATCCAAACCCTAGTGGTCAGTAAAAGAACTGCAGGTCTAGATCTAGACCCTAATGGTCAATAGAAAAACTGCTGGTCTGGATCCAGACCCTAGTGGTCGATAGAAGAACTGCTGGTCTGGATCCAGACCCTAGTGGTCAATAGAAGAACTGCTGGTCTGGATCCAGACCCTAGTGGTCGATAGAAGAACTGCAGGTCTGGATCCAGACCCTAGTGGTCGGTAAAAGAACTGCAGGTCTAGATACAGACCCTAATGGTCAATAGAAGAACTGCTGGTCTGGATCCAGACTCTAGTGGTCGATAGAAGAACTACTGGTCTGGATCCAGACCCTAGTGGTCGGTAAAAGAACTGCAGGTTTAGATCTAGACCCTAATGGTCAATAGAAGAACTGCTGGTCTGGATCCAGACCCTAGTGGTCGGTAAAAGAAACTGCAGGTCTAGATCTAGACCCTAATGGTTAATAGAAGAACTGCTGGTCTGGATCCAGACCCTAATGATCAATAGAAGAACTGCAGGACTAGATCTAGACCCTAATGGTCAATAGAAGAACTGCTGGTCTGGATCCAGACTCTAGTGGTCGGTAGCAGAACTGCAGGTCTAGATCCAGACCTGTAGGTCCTCTACTGACCTTCAGTTTAGGAACTGTAATTATTTTCACTTCCTGGACTGATCCAGACTTGCTGGCCGGATGTTTTGCCTCGTTCCTCCGGCCAGATCTGGTGAAACAGTTCTGACAGAACCACAGAACCAAACACACACGCACCTCACAAAACCACTGAATTTTTGTGGGTAACTATTAAAGAACTGCTCTTAAGGTGATTTCTCAAAATACCAACCAAGTAAAAAAACAACCCACTTCCATGTTACTTTCCGTCATCCATGTCTCTAAACTGCATGTAAACCTCTATTTTCCTCCAAAGACGTTTTAGGTTTTGATGAAAAACGTCTCTTATCCAAGTCATTTTACAACCTCCTGAGTTGCAGAATTTCACATTTTGACATCATCTTTCAGGACTTCACCGCTCAGCAAGCGCCGCTGCGGATGGGCCGGAGGATCCTGACCCGCTTGCAGTTTTGGGATGAAACTGTCAGTGAGGAGACCAGAATGGAGGCTGCTGGCTTTTATTGGTGAGATCCAGCAGTGTAACTCCGCCTCCTGCTGCTGAAACTGTGTAAATAGAAGCAGAACGCAGTGGTTTGCACATCTCAGACTGGGAAGCCTGTGATCTCCAGGTCCTCAGGCAGTAACACAATCATGTCCCTGTAATGGAAATCACTGCATGGACTCAGTCTAAGACCACGGCCGGGACATCCACAGATGCAGGTTGAAGCGCCGTCCTGTAACGGAGAAAATGATCCAGAAATGATGCCATCTTCTCCGTCAAAGTTCAATTCAAATGGACTGAGGTGACATGGAAAACTCTCTTGTGATCAGATGAAGCACAATCTGACATGCATGTTGGAAACCATGGAAGCAACGTCCTGGAAAGAGTCGGTGGACCATGCAGCTCGTTTCCAGCACTCACAAACCTCAGCTCAGAACTAAAGACGTCACCAGATGCTCCTCAGGTCCTAGATGTTCATGGACCCTGGGAGAAGAGGAGATGCCACACCGCGTAAACATCACCGTATCCCACAGCTGCCATCAAATTCCTAGATGTCAAAAGCCTCTTGTTTACACTTTATCTTCTAAATAAAAGTATTTTTTTTAAATCCCGTCAGCCAGTCAGAGAAACTGTGAATAAAATCAGCGTCAGACTGCAGCAACAACACTTTCATGCTCTTTATTTTGCCAGGACACATATCACCCTACTCTGACTGATACACAGAAAACTAAATCTCACGTGTAATCCACAGATCACTTCAGTGCACATCTCCCCCACAGCCACATAAACGTCCCTGAGGATCCCACTCTTCTCAGAGAAAGCGGTTTGTGAGGGTCCCGCTCAGGACACGAGAAAACCTGCCGTTTGGGAAGTTTAACTCTTCTCAAACTTCAGCTATCTGACTGGAGGACACGCCGCGAAGGCCGAAGTGTCGCCGGCGCCTCTCCGTGGCCCACAAAAACGGTTAGAAGCTGCAGACGCGAGTCTGGCAGGCAAACACCCAACAGGATGGAGCCTCTGCGGTGCAGCATGAGAACAGAGGTTCATTAGGCAGAATAAATAATCTTAAACTGCTCATTTTTAATATATACAGTCTGTTTGATTCAGCCGGGAGGCCATGCAGCTGTAAAAGTTGACGCGTGATGGATAAAAATGCCCAAATTCTCAAAAAAGCAGACAAATCCAGACTTTCAAGCTTGTCCTGAAGGCAGCACGAGGAACCTGCTCGTCCCAGACCGTCATTTCTCCTGCAGAGTTACAGGACTTGTCTTGTTTTGAGCCGTTAATCACGTCACAACTCCAGTTTCTGCTGCGTTATCCGACCAGCCGCTTTCATAGGTTTTGGATTTTTTGATGCTGTCAGGGGTCGTTAGGGTGATTCGAACCTCCGACTCCCCCTGGACGTTTATAACCATGGCAAAAAAATAAATCATGAGACTGAAATGATTTTGTTGCATAATGAGAACAGCTGACTGCCCTCATGCATCCTCCTTACATGATTTTATTCCCTTTTAGCAAAACTGAAATCATCATTTTGGTGTCCATGTGGTTTTGTGGATCTCATGAGGACCAGATGATCTGCTGCAATCAGGGATGTTAAGTCCTGATTTGGACATCCAGTGCCGGTCCCACACCGCTCACGTGGAAGAAATTACGGCATGAGACTTGAATTAAACTTTCCTAACACGACTGGTCTTCTTTTGAATTGACCATAAATGTGATCTGATTGCAGCTGTCGGGAAGGACGAACGAGGTGGGAGTCCGAAGTTACCTTGGGTGGTTTGTGCTGATGGTAGGGACTGGAGATCTGGATAATACCTCCTCCAAGTAATCAAATATTGCTCCAAATGAAATAAAAATCTGCTTCGTGCTGCTCTGATATCAGATCAGTGCATCCCGGCTGTAAATATCTGCTTTCCTGATCGTGACAGCCAGAGGCATGACAAATAGGATGTGCTATTCTGGAGCTCCCACAGTTATGTTTCACCCTTTGGAGGACAGAGTTGCAGGTTTTTATCACTGCAGGACAGCTCAATCACCAAAGCTCAAAGTTGAGCCCTAATTTCTGTCTACAGCTTTGGAGCAGCTGACAAATAGAGTCACGGTTTAAAAGGAGTCTTTATTGTCCAATTCACTGTCCAAAAGCCAAAGTCTTCCACCAGAACCGCCAACAAGACCAGCCCCAGGGCAGAGGACGTTGTGGGGTAACAGGTGGAGGATCAGAGGTGGACCTCCGGGCCCGGGTAGGGCTCACCTCCGCACCAGAAGTTAGTAGGCTGCGCGATCTCCATGAGCCAGACCTCCTTGTCCTTCTGTGCGTCCTGCAGCTCCGCTTCCGTCAGGACCTTGAAGTAGTGACAGTCTCTGCCGTCGTCCGGGTCGTACGGCGGGGCCAGGATGTCCATGAACGCCGCCGGCCCGTCCACGGCGTCGATCTGGTGGAGGTTGTCCCGGTCGGGGGAGAGGACGCAGGGGCCGCTCTCCTCCGTGTACTCCGCGGTGGAGCGGAACATGGAGCGCCGCAGAGCGCCCACCTGGGCCGGGGGCATCGGGGGCACCGGGGGTGCTGCCTGCGTGCCGCCGGCCGGCCGCTCCAGCCGGTCGAAGCAGCTGATCCGGACCTTCCCGTACAGGACTTTGAGCACGCCGTGCATCCCCGGGTGGTCGTGGAGAGGGATGGAGGCGCCACTTTTCAGCAGGAACACCCCCATGCTAAAGTGGTCCGTCTCGCAGATGTGCATGTAGGTGACCGGGGGCACGCCGTGAAGGTACGGGGGAGGACGAGGGGAACCGTCGTCGGTCCTCCGCGGGACAAGCTTCAGGTCCGCGGCGCGCACTTCCGTCATCAAGCTCCGCAGCTTGTTGTGGTTCTCCAGGAAAGACAAGGCGGCCTCCTCTCCGAGCCGCAGCGGGCTCCTGAAGGTGAGGAGAGCCTGTAGGGCGATTCTCTGGACGACGGAGGACATGGCGGTGTCCGCTGGCATCATGACGAAGCCGCTACCGGAGTCCTCCGGACGCTGCTTAGCTCAGGCTTTAGCTGCAGCCGAAGATCGCTTCTCTGAGCGTGATGCACTCCATGGGAACGTCTCTTCTCACCGTAGGATTGAGTATCAAAGTAAACGTTAACAACACGTTTATGGTACGCTGTGTAAAAGTAAGTAACGTGTTCTTAAAATTGAATTTTGCTTGTTAAATAGAACCTCAAAAACGCGTAACAAATAAACAAAAAATAGTTCCCCACAACAAAAACATGTGTTAATGCTTAGTCGCAGAGTGAGACTTCTTTGCTTTTACACATCTTTGGCCAGTCCACCTCACTGCTCATGTTAACAGGTTTCTACTCCTTCACGTGCTCAGTTGTTGGCAGTACGACCACGTGAGGAGCTTTGTGTTTAAAATTAACACAACAAACAAACTCTACTTTCAATCTAGGACTTTGATACACGGTGTAAATCAGACCTGAACAGCGCTGGACATCGATACCCCATTTACGAGGAACCGTTAAACACGTCCGCACCAAACAGCGCTTAGTAACTGCACCTGATGAATTGTGGGAGATGTAGTCCCTATAAATAAACGATTAGGTATTACACTGACTTAATCGTTTTTTCGTTCAAATATTCACAAAACAGAAACAAAAATGCTATATTTATTTTAGTGTAAGAATACAACGCGAATACTGTGGATTTATTTATTCCTATTAGACGCACTGACTAGTTTAGAATAAGGACTACACTACCCAGCATGCCACCGAATGTTTGGCGTGAATGGCTCTTTGCGCCCTTGTATATTCCTGGAATTTAAACATGTATTATTAAAGGGAAAACAGGTTCCTCGTGTGTAGTTGCACCTGCAGTTATAATGTCAGTAACAATGAAAACCAGCCATGCGTGACTCAATAACTGATCGAGTTGTTCCACAATAACATTTGTTTATGCAAACTTTGCTCTTAGTAAAGTCCTTATAAAACAATTAACACCTGTTGAGAACCTACAATTAACTTGTGTTGTTTGTGTTTAGAAACAATGCTCCTGGGATAGATTTCTAAGCGACTCTCTCCAAAGTACGTGCATATTCCAAGGATATTTTAAAACAGCCTGGACAGATTTGCTGGTACCCCAAAAACGATCATAAGCCACTGCAGTAACAGACATATTTCAGTTTCTTTGTTAAGCTTTATTCTTCTAATGAGTATTTTCAGGGAATCAGCGCACCTAAAAGTAGAAAACCCATCACTGTGGTTTGGTATCATTGAGGGTTTGTGAAAATTATAGATCAGTGTGTTACAGGGAAAGACTATGAGGTCATCTCCAAGGAGCTTCGTAGAAGTACAAGGTCCACGAGAAATGCAACCCCAGGTTTATCAGTGGTGGAAACATTCAGGACAAACAGCAAGGTCAAGATACATGTGTCTGATCACATCATCTGTCTCCTTTCAAACAACAGCTGGCGCCATGGAAGCAGATCCATGAGAACGCTGCAATTCAAAGAACCGCAAAAAGGCCGACGGGAATTTGTTAAATGAACCTTGACGCGTCTCAAAGTGTCTGAGGGTATTTCCTTTGAACTGGTGAGACAAAACTGGAACGATTTGGAACGTCACATCAGTTGTATGTTCACAAACTGAAAACAGAGGCCTTCAGAGATCCAGATCCAGATCCAACAATAATACAAAGAACCATCTAGACTGTTATCAGCGACAAGTCCAAGAGCCAGGTTCTGTGATGGTCTGGGGTTGTTTCAGTGACCTTGATGCAGAAAAGTACACTGAGATTCTAGAGCAGACATCTGCTGCCCTGAAGAACCACATCCCTTCCAGGGATCTCCAGGAATTTTTCAACAGGACCATGTAAAACCACATTCTGGACACATTACGAAGGTTTGGCTGAGCAAGAAGAGGTGAAGCTGCTGGACGGGTCTACCAGCAGTCCTGATCGGTCCTCAGCAGGGAACACTGGAGCAATTTGAAGTGAAAATTGTGACGCCTACCATGGACTTGCAGCTCCAACTTCTTTTGGACGCTGTTCAAGGAATTTTATGAAACTAAATGAAAAAACATGAAATATCTTGGGTTCATTTTCTGCCTCAAATGTTGTGGGTGGGCGGAGCACGTTCTGGAGCTGACCGGTCAGATCAGACTCACCTTTCACAGCATTCCCATCACTTTCCCACTCATCAACATGTAACAGTGGAAACCAAAACAAATCAATCTGACCTGTTGTTGTCAACGTCTCTGAAAACTGAACCGGACCTTTCCGGACGCCTAAAAGGAGCTCACCTCACAGCTGACGTCATCTTCATTCACTGCACTCAGAAGGGAACCTCCGCAGATGTTGAGGGTCAGGAGGTCAGGTGGGAGCGTTTCCATCACACCGATCCAGCTGCTGTGTGGGTAAGCGATACGCTTCAGTCCCCGCCAGACAACAACCCACGTAAGCCGGCGCTACTCATGTTTGTTGCTGCCGTGTGTGGCATTTCATGATAAAAGCAGTTAACACCCACACATGTCCTTCACGGTCAGGCTGGATGTCTAAGCCGGGTTTACACCTCTTCACGCACATAAATTAGTGTTTTTAAAGAAAGTAAAGAGGGCCAGAGTTGCATGATTCTGTACTGGAATCACTGTCGAACTGGCCTGGCAGCAGTCCAGAACTTTCTGCAGTGAAAAACAAAAAAAAGGCTGGTGAGGAGGGATATCTGGACCACTCGGCAAATCGAACCTGAATGAGCGGAAAGTAAACGGATGGATGGATAAAAAGGAGAAGGGGTCCTGAACAGTGGTAAACACCCACCAGCCCCAACTTATTTTCATTTGCAGCCATAAAATTCCAGCTGCCGTATTTTTTTATGAAGACAGTCCATGACACAGTTTGAAGTTCTGGTATCTTGTCAATCTTCTGGTGTGAATAAAGAGGCGTTTACAACATTTCCAGATCCGTGGAATGAGCAGGACTGAGATTCATGTGTTCATCTGTGTTCAGAGCTTCCCATCGGTAATCACACATTACATTGGAATGAGACCACGATCTGGCGCCTGATCCGAATCCGCCCCCCCAGGTCTCACGCAGCCTGACTTCAACACCTTCAACAAAAATAAATCATGAGCTCAGACTGCGACCGAATCGTGATCCTGAGGACAACAGTCCGTGGAGCTATCACCCTCCTCCCACTGAAACGTCTTCACCACCCACTCACATGTGACACAGAACCGGTCCCGAGCATGTGTGCGGTAAGCGCGTGACATCACGGCTCTCTCCAAGAAACGTGGTTTTATCAGCAGGAAGTGAAGGAAGGCTGAAAATAGATGAAATGATTCAGAGGGAGGACATTTTTAGCTCCAAAGTCTGGACGCCCTGCGTGGGTCGCCGTCCAGATCAAATAAACAGCATGAATTATTACTGTGCAACAGGCCCTCGCTGTCCAGCCAAACACAACAAACACACACACACACACACACACACACACACACACACACACACACACACACACACACACACACACACACACACACACACACACACACACACACACACACACAGCCTTGTATATTTACAACACCAGCGTAAACAGCACAAGGAGTTTTGTCCAGTTTACAAGGTGCTTTGAGGTTTGCTGGCCTGTAAATCATCTCACACTCGCTTCCTAACGGAGTTACGGTGTGTGATATAAACAAAATACTCTAAACAGCAGGACTGGACACTCGGGACATGTTCCTATCAAGACGGCAGACAATAACTGGACAAACCCTCTGAGACGTCATCCACAGGTTTTCCATGAGGAGCTTCTGAAGCTGGAAATTGATGGGATAAGCAGGACTGAAGCTGTCTGGAACACGCCCACCTCATATCAATCACATTTACCTTTAGCTCACCCCCCACCGTCATACAGTTACCACTGTGTTTGTACCAGACTGTGAATAGGTTTATTTCTGCTTTGATTGTTGAACATTTTACCATGAGATGAACTTACTGTTGGATCCAGATCCTAGTGGGTGAGTACAGGTCTGTATCCGGCCCCTGGTAGTCAGTAGAGGTCTGGATCCGGCCCCTAGTAGTCAGTACAGGTCTGGATCCGGACCCCAGTGGTCAGCAGAGGTCTGGATCCGGACCCTAGTGGTCAGTAGAGGTCTGGATCCAGACCCTAGTGGTCAGTAGAGGTCTGGATCCGGCCCCTAGTAGTCAGTAGAGGTCTGACTACAGCTCCTCGGCCCCTAGTGGTCAGTACAGGTCTGGATCCAGACCCTAGTGGTCAGCAGAGGTCTGGATCCAGACCCTAGTGGTCAGCAGAGGTCTGGATCCGGACCCCAGTGGTCAGCAGAGGTCTGGATCCGGCCCCTAGTAGTCAGTAGAGGTCTGGATCCGGCCCCTAGTAGTCAGTAGAGGTCTGGATCCGGCCCCTAGTAGTCAGTAGAGGTCTGACTACAGCTCCTCGGCCCCTAGTGGTCAGTACAGGTCTGGATCCAGACCCTAGTGGTCAGCAGAGGTCTGGATCCAGACCCTAGTGGTCAGCAGAGGTCTGGATCCGGACCCTAGTGGTCAGGAGTTTGCTTGGGAGTGTTGGTAGTAAGTTGGACTTCTTCCCAGTGGGAGTTGAACGCCATCAGGGCTGCCCCTCATCATCAGTTCTGTTCATACCTTTTACAGGCAGAAATTCCACCGAGCGGTGGAGGTAGTCTGACTTGGTGACCTCAGCGGTGCAGCTTTGATTTTTTTGCAGATGATGTGGCTTCATCTCCTCAGGATCTTGAACTTGCACTGGAGCAGTTCACAGCTGAGTGAAAGTCAGGGACTTTCTGGGAAAGTCCGAGACTTTGGATCCGAGTCAGCAGAGGGTGGAATGCCTTCTCTGGGTTTCGGTTTGAGCTGTTGGCTCAACTGGAGGACTTTAGGAACGTTGGGGTGTTGTTCATCCGCTACGTGCAGATATAAATTCCTGCGCTTTATGTAAGCTTCTTTGTCTTGACCTTCATTACTTGACTTCTTCCTCTGTTAAGAAGCCTTATAGAGGCAACAAAGGACTGGTTTGAGGTTTGCGTGCCGTCGTCCCTTTGACACTTCACTCGAGTAGATCCAAATGTGTTTTGTGACAGAGACTTTGGTCCACAGGGTATAGACAGGAAACTGGATCTGGAGGCCAAAGAATCCCTCCGGGAACTTTCACATGAAGGCACTGACATCACACGTAACCCTGAATTTTTCTTTGGAAGTTAATGAGAAACTGTTATTTACCCAGGAAACAACTTCTGCAGCCTCTGCTACGAGCATCACAGTGATTTGTGGTTTAGGTGTCAGATGAGATGAGTCAGGTGCCGCCTCCGCTAATATTTTGGGTGAAAATGATCTCCGTGGCCTCCGTGCTGTTTGCAGGGCTTCACGCTGCGCCTGCAGAAATCTGTTATCTGCTGGGTCGTGTGGCCTGGTGACGATGGCCGGCCTGCAGGGTTACAATCTGTAGATGTTCACACTGATACAGCCGCACGACTGTTCCCCTGAACAGTCTTCTTCCTGCGTAGATGCTGCGACGTCTAACAGGTGACTCCGCGGCCCGGAGTGTGGACAGGGCGTTGTTGTGCGAGCCCCCGCGGTGACGTCAAAGTGCCGTGCTACCGTGTTTACTCTCTCTATGAAAGACCAACACACGCCTGCTTTATTTATTGACACACTGTAATGCAGTTAGGACCCATAACAAAACAAGTCCTCTAACATTCTGGCGCGGCCTCGGTTCATCTCCCTGATGTTCAGAAAGGCTTTACATGAACAACAGGAAGCTTAACAACTACGGCCAGTGTTCGTACTGCATTTTTAATGCTTTACAGTAGTGACACTATCAGAGAGGAATGTACTGTTTTAAAATGTTAAAGAATAAAACTCCACAGTTGAACCAGTTTGTCATAATTTCTTGATTGATGCAAAACATGATCATCGACTTTCCAGCAGATTCCCAACAACGATCCATGTTTAATGGCTTTAGGAACGGTCCCAACGGGTGACATTTCTCTGAATTTAGCACTGAAAGAATGTAAGAACAACTTCCTTGAAAGTTGAACTTGTACATCAGAAACGATCACCCACAGAGATTTTAGTGGCCTCCAGCTGACATTGGCCTGACAAAAACGATGTTTTTTGGTGGTAATTTCATATCCGCGCTGTCTGGAGACGAAGCACAGAGATGTTATGTCAGCTGTAGGAAACGTCTGGTTTTCAGTCCAATCATGAAACGGCAACTGCAACAAACACAGAGGGAGCAGAAATGGGATGATAAAGACGTTTGATTCAACGAGTTGAGCGGAATCACAGGAAGCAAGGAGAACTTTTCTATTATCCAGCATTTTAAAGGTTAATGTGTGAAGCCATAAAATCAACAAACTCGGCGCCACACACGACCAGTTCAACGGGACTGCAGCGCAAACAAAAAGAAAATAACATAATCAATTGTCCAATATAAAACCAACAAAACCGGCCTCCTAGACAGCCACACAAAGCAGTTAAAAAAATAAAATCTAAATAAAAAATTAAATTAAGCCTGAATTCACCTGTTCACCATGAAATAAATACATGAATTATTTATGTGATACATTTAAACTGAAATTAAAAATAAAACAGCTGACAAAATGAATCTGAACTGCACCCAAGGAGAGCAATAACAATAAATGATGGGTTACGGTAAAGACAACAGCGGCGTGGATGGAGAGAGCAGGTCCGTTATGCAGTGAAGGAACCTCACAGAGCGATCCCAGAACACAATCACTCAAATCTACCATAATTAAATTAGTAGATACCATTACTTGGTCCTACCTGACTGAATATTCAGCACAAGAAAGTGGTGTTACCAGACATGCTGGACCGCGGTGGTATAGTGTTGGTCGTGGCTCTGTTGTCAACACAGACCTAGACGCCCCCGTGTGGTCAGAACTGGTTTTGCTACATAGGGTGGCTTTAATGCCCAAAGGCATTATAGACAAGTCTCTTAGGTTTTATGAAAAGTCTTTTTTTACATTTGTGCCGATCACTGGTTTCCATCTCCACCTGTCTTTTCTTTCTTCCTCCTTCACACCAACCAGATTCATATCCTCATCCGCCACATCCAGAAATCTCCTCTTTAGTCTTCTTCTCCTGCCTGGTAGCTCCATCCCCTGCATCCCTTCTCTTTATGTGTCCAAACCATCTCAGTCCGGTCTCTAAGAATCAGATTTTAAGAACAGCTGGTACGTGAAATGCTGATGTGTGTGTTGTGGCGGCCACTCTGGACAAAATTTCATACATTTTAGTGTCCTTCCAAAGAATGTTGGACTGATTGTTTGTACCAAGTTTCAGTGGATTTAGATTTTTACATCACAGGACCAAAGAGGACCTCTCCTGGACCGATAACACCACATCACTCGCCAAGAAAGCACAACAGCGCATCACGTTGCCATTTACTCGACATATCATTAAATGATGCAACGAGGTCAAAGGTGTGAACCGAAGCAGGACCCCCTCTGATCCCTCAGATGACACCACATGAAGAACCACCTTTATCAACAGCCGATAGGATCACATGAGCAAAGGAAACTCACTGTGGGAAACATTTCTCAAACACCACAATACAGAATCACATCCACCGTCTAGAACTACATTCAGTATAACTATGAGTAAAGTTCAGCAGGAAGGACGACAACACACTGTGTTATGATGATAACCACTTCTATATGTTCTCACGCACGAGCACGGCCACGTTAACCCACTCGGGACGCTTGGAGCCAGAATGAGATGTGGTCAACCCTGCCTTTCTCCCACCCTGACCCGTGTGCAGTATGAGTACGCAGACTGCTTCCAGTTCAGTGAAACTGAAAAGTAATCCATTATTGCCTAAATGGGAACATACACATATATATATATATATATATATATATATACATATACACATACATATATATATATATATATATATATATTCAAATATATAAATCATTGCATTTTTTAAATTCCCCTGCACAGTGACTGTGATTGGACTCAACCCTCCCGTATTGACCTCACCAGACTCTCCTTTATCTACCGCAAAGAATTCTGGACAAAACTCTGCGGTCAAAGTCTGATCAACGGTCTTATCAGTCCTACTTTACCTCTCTTCCATGTTTTAGTGCTGTTTTCATTCACTCCCCGCGGCCCCGACGTTTGTGTGTTTGTATTCCCTGGATTGTTGAGTCATCCTTCCCTCAGTAGGTTCCGCTTCACTTGTGGAACAACGACTCCCTCTGCTGGCTGACCTTCTGCACTACAGCCTCTTATTGACAAACTATATGTCAGTCTGTGGTACACCCTGGACAGGTTGCCAGTCTATCAATGGGCCACATATGGAGACAAACAACGAGAACTCCCCTGCAACCCTTGGGGCGGATTGGGGACGCCCACCCAACCTGCCCCGGGGGGCACAGGTAGTCCCCCGTCAGGTAGCAGAGACATCTCAGCAGCAACGGAGAGCAAGGGGGGAGTGATGGGAGCCATCAAAACCCAAAAAAGAAAGAGAGAGAGAGAGAAAGCGAGAGAGCGCATGTCCAAGAGAGAGAGAGAGTGAGTGAGAATGTGGGTGTGTGAGAGAGTGTGTGACAGAGTGAGTGTGTGTTAGCGAGAGAGAGAGAGAGAGAGAGAGAGAGAGAGAGAGAGAGAGAGAGAGAGAGAGAGAGAGAGAGAGAGAGAGAGAGAGAGAGAGAGAGAGAGAGAGAGAGAGAGAGACGCCTCAGAACAAAGATCATTCACAAACACATAGTTGCTGTGTTTCAACGTACAGATATTCGTGTTTCCGAACAACTGTCTCTGTAGTCTCAGATGAAGTCAGAGGTTTTAGAAGCCAATAAAAATTCTAAGCCTCATACTTGTACATTTTGAGCAGTCCTGCAGAGAGCAGCAAACAGTCATTTCACAACTGTGCACATCTGCAGATGACAGGGAAGGAAACAAAACTTGTTTTCCTTTTTATGCTCTTTAATTACAAAACAACTCATCTGAGTCGGGGTAGGTCGTGTGTTTAACACACACACACACACACACACACACACACACACACACACACACACACACACACACACACACACACACACACACACACACAGACACACACACAGTCTATCCATGTGAAGATGCTCACAGCCCTATCAACTGACCAACTGACTGTGGATGAAACCTGAGAACAGCACTGAATGAATAAGATTGTACAAGCTGCTGTAATGAGTTTCCTTTGCAGGGTGGCTGGACTTGGAGATGGGGTGAGAAGTTTGGTGGAGTCCCTGCTCCTCCACATGAAGAGGAGTCAGTTTAGGTGGTCGACAGTTACAGTGCCTCCTGGACACCTTCCTGGAGAGGGGATTCGGGTATGTCCAACTGGGATGAGGACCCCGTGCAGACCTGGAGACATCTCTCTTGGATGGCCTGCAAATGCCTCGGCATTCCTCTGAAAGAGCTGTAGCAGGTGGTTGGAGAGAGGGAGGTCTGGGTCTCTCTGCTAAGAGTCCTGCCCCCACAACCCAAACCCGGATAAACGTAAGTTAATGGATGTATGGATGCACACGAACAAACATTATTTCCATTATTTCAGAGGACATCGCATCAGCGTACATTTACCTCCCGTTGATTAAACCAAACCCCTAAAGCATCGACTCTCTTCACTTTAAATTTCAGCTCGGTCAACACACTCACACGTCACATTTCTGCAGACACAAATGATTTCTATGTTTTGAAAACGCTGCGTCAGAAACACGCCAGGTTGTGAAACTCTGCAGTTTGAACAAAAACGTGCCTGAACCGAACTAAAAACAAAGACTGAGCAGTGATGTCACTGGAGAACAAAGCCAAACCAGCCTGCTGGTGGGTGTAACACAGTTCTCTGTACCTTCTGCTCGTCCTTCTCTGGTGGAGTTTATCATAAACAGTATCTGTCTATTACTGACTGGCTTATCTCCAGCTACAGCTCACTCATCTCTATATTGGCACAACTTAAAGTGATAACATTTGATGTTCAGGATAAGACGCAGATGATGTTGCTGCATTGCACAGACCTTCCTGACTTTACACAGGTAGAAAGTCCACGTATTGACTATTTCGTCCACCAGCAGACGCTCATATAAGGTCATATGGATACAGAGTTGCCATCAAGCCAAATGCCCACTCTTCAGTATTTTGTCTAAGGCTTTATGTGATCTGCATTCAGGAACCATCCATCAATTCTGTTGGCTGCGGAGATTCTTGTGAGGTGTCAAACTTCCAAATCAGCTGATGAATGTCAGAGACATTGGTAAAAGCAACCGTATGCTTCTGTGGCTAAACCAAAACAGTTATATTTGGATGTACTGAATATATTGAGTGACATTTATATCAAACAGAAAATGCTTTATAGTTTGATACCTGAAAAACCTCATTGTGCTATGACATTCCTCTCCAAAACCCTCACTAAATCCTCTCAGATATACAACGGGAGAACCAGTCTTCCTACAGTAAATGGACTGTTGTACAGTAATATTATAGAATGAATTTCAGAGTTTTGTCGATTTTGACAGCTTGAATCCAGAGATATGAACTCTAAAAAGTGGAATATTTTGTCAAGAGGAAATGTTATGTTTTATTTATGCCGCGTGCCAGCTTCATTTACTGTGGTCTGTTGAAGCAGCATCATGGACAGCGATACATGTGCATTTGTTTACCCGCTGAAGCCCCAGAGCTCTACTGAACAGACAGGAACCTCTGAAGAAATACATGCTGCATCTCTACGTGCATCCTTTCACATTTTTTTTGTCATGCTGTGGTCAAAGTACTAAGTACTAAGCACTGCACACACAATAACATCATAAAAAAAACAAGAACTGAACAGGAAACGAACACATCCTGCTAGCAAGTACAGAAGTGCTTTTAGACCTAAAATACTTTTGGACAAGGAATCGAGGATCAACTATATTTAGAAGGACCCAGCACAAAGTGTAACTTGGTTTGTATGATGTAACCTACACAACAGGTCAGGAACCAACACAGCAAATACAGTCATAGGGCTACGTCCAGGTTACCGTTGCACTTCCTCCAATGACCACTAGGGTATTACAATGACCACTTCTCTAAGTCTCGAGTCAATCTAGGAGGTGGGGTGGGGTATGTTTGTTGTAGTAAACCAAACCACTGCAACTGCCACATTTAAACAACCTCTGTAGTTTTAAAACATGTATCACCGGGAAACTCTGGATCAAATTTCCTCTGATTTAACCATGCAATCAAAAATATGTCCCGTACAGTAAACATGTGACTATGAAAAGACTCAACTTCCATCCTAAAAACGTAAACTCTGTCGATGTTTACGGAGGAAAGTTGCATGAACTTGATTCCAGACTCCAAATGTCCACTGTTGTTCTGAGGGATTTAGCACTCATTTTACTGTTTTCCTGCTTCTGCCTATTCACTCTAATATAAAACAATGAAATGTCAGAAGGGTTTGTAAACTACAGTTTTACAATGAAAATGTTATGTATAGTCTTTTTTAACTATGTCATTTTTGAGCAGAAATATCACAATTAGCCCACATTAGTTCATTTCAAGAGCTTTTAATTTATCATTGCTGTTTGTCTCAGGAACCTTCTCGTTCTGCTCCACAAAAACGGTGTCTGGAAGAACTCACAGTTCTGCCCTCTAACCAGCCAACATTGTTCAATCCGTGCAGATTAGTTGGAGGATTTAGATTACTTTCTTCTACCTGGTCACCAACTGAGATGTGAATCTTGGCCCGTGTTAGGGTTCTTTTCCTGCACCTCCTCAAATGTCCCGAGTTAAACTCTGATCCGAGGCTGTTAACCACTGGTATTAAACTGAGCCCTGACATGTGCTGAGGCACCACTTGTGGTTGGATGAATAAACACGCAGCCAACATCACACACTGTTGTGTGTGGTCAACAAGCAGGACATCAGAAGGTCTGCTCGCGTTTCTGCAGTCATGATTCAAAATCTTCAATTATTTCACATTTTCCTGCCACTCTGGGTCACAGTTGTGATGCAAAAGAAAAGTACAGCTTCACTTTTATGTCACATGTCCAGAGCACAATACAAGATCAGCGGGTTAAATGACTTGCTCAGAAAAATTCATTGCTTAAAGCTGCAGAATTAGTCATCCTCATTAACAAAAAAGAAATGCTGTATTGGTGAAGAACATCCTGTTTTGTTGCATGTAAAATTTTCTCCCGGGTCCTTCATGTGCACAAGAGGGTCTTTGTGGCCAGAAGTTGATTTCTGTTCACTCAAATCAACCTGATTTTGACCGTTTGGAGTGGAAACCAGAGCGCGCTCTGACCAGCTAATGTTATTTTTATCTATATCCACATCTTTATTTAGCGTCTCAGGGGTTTGCTGGAGTCTATATCAGCCTGCCTCATTCACGATCAACTGTACATGTCCCCAAGTAAGTTCATTTGATTCAGTTTAATTCAATTCAACTTTATTAATCTCCAAATGGAAATTGTACTGTATGTTGCAGTAACTGTTAGTATTTAAGTCTCTTCAAAGATACGTTTTAGATGGTTCTGGCTATGGGCAGGAAGGATCTCCTGCAGTAGACTGAAGGAGCATCTCCTGTAGCGGTCTGAAGGATCTCCTGTACAGATCTGAAGGATCTCCTGTACTGGTCTGAAGGATATCCTGTACAGATCTGAAGGATCTCCTGTACTGGTCTGAAGGATATCCTGTACAGATCTGAAGGATCTCCTGTACTGGTCTGAAGGATCTCCTGTAGCGGTCTGAAGGATCTCCTGTACAGATCTGAAGGATCTCCTGTACTGGTCTGAAGGATCTCCTGTAGAGATCTGAAGGATCTCCTGTAGCAGTCTGAAGGATCTCCTGTAGCGGTCTGAAGGAGCTCCTGTACTGGTCTGAAGGATCTCCAGTAGCGGTCTGAAGGATCTCCTGTAGCGGTCTGAAGGATCTCCTGTAGCGGTCTGAAGGATCCCCAGTAGCGGTCTGAAGGATCTCCTGTAGCGGTCTGAAGTATCTCCTGTAGCGGTCTGAAGGATCCCCAGTAGCGGTCTGAAGGATCTTCTGTACTGGTCTGAAGGATCTCCTGTACTGGTCTGAAGGATCTCCTGTAGCAGTCCGTGTTGCAGCAGATCTGTAAAAGTATTTGACTGCAGACACTGGCGCTGAATCACTTGGTTGTAAAAAAGGATGCTCAGTGCTGTCCATGGTCTTCTTAATTTTATGAAGTATCCTCCTTTGCACATCATCTCCAGAGGCTCCACAGCAGTCCCCAGAACAGAACAAGTGAACACCGAGGTAATTTTTACACTTCTACTTCTTCTACCATGATGGAAAAACTATCTGACTTAATCCTGGATCTCCTAAAATCCACAATGATCTCTTTTGTCTTGTTCACATTTAAGATGAGATGATTGTTCACACACTATGTCACGAAACAGTCCACCAGTCCTCTGTACTGGTCAGTCCTGTCCTCAGTGTCTTGTCCATCCCTGATTCACCCCACAACAGCAGAGTCATCTGAGTATTTCTGCAGACGACAGGATTCCCACTTTTACTGGAAGTCTGAGATGTACAGTGTGAAGAAGAGTGGTGAGAGTACAGTTCCCTGTGGTGCTCCTGTGCTGCTCACCTCCTGCTCAGACACACAATCACTCAGTTATACAATCTGTGGTCTGCTTGTCAGGTAGTCAGTAATCCAGGTGATTGTGGAGGCGTCCAGTTGTGTCTTCTGGAGTTTCTTATGTAGTAATGCAGACTAGATGGTGTTAAATAAACTGGAGAAATCGAAGAACATGATCCTCACATGGTGCTGCTTTATCCAGAATACCGTGGATCCGTTGAAGCAGCTGTATGATGGGATCTTCAACTCCAACCCCATGACAATAAACAAATTGCAGTGGGTCCTGGAAAGTGCTTTTTTGCTGATTCAGGTGGGCCGATAAAAGTCTCTCCGGGACTTTCGTGATGGGAGATGGTAAGGATACAGGTCTGTAGTCATTAGGAGAAGATGGATGAGATCTTTTTGGCACTGGAACATGGCAGGATGTCTCCTACAGCACTGGAACCTTCTCCTGGCTCAGACTGAGGTTAAAAACTGAGCTGAATCCAGTCATTATTATGAGGATGACATGAGACATTTCCTCTCGTCTCTGAAACAACAGCCACTCCTTTTGTGCTGCAGGTCCGACTGGGTTTTAGTCCGACGTTGGCAGCTGCTTCTGAGCAGCTTCATGAAGCAGAGACGTCACTGATCCTTCACTCTGTGGATGAACATGAGTCTGGAGAAACCATCTCTGCTCTAGCATCTTCAACTTACTCTCAGCCAGAACTCAGGGTCTTCCCCGGCAGATGGAGAAGCGTTTGCCTCGTTGTCATGGAGACGGTCCAGTTGTCATCACACAATGTGATGCTAGAAAAGGAAAAAAAAAAAAAAAAAAGCTGTGAAAGAAAACCCACATGGAGTGTTTTTATCACTCCGGTCAAGTGCGTCAATTTGTGTAACTTTGTTTACATATGATGTGTGTGTACCCACGTGACCTGCGAGTGTGTGCACTCGTCTCTTCTGTGTATGTATGTTTGTGTGTGTGTGTGTGTGTTTACACTTGGATGAGCCTTCTGTTCAGCGAGCAGTGGCTCTCAGTGAGCTGAGTTTTTAGGTCGCAGTGTTCTCTCCGCCACAACCACACACACACACACATGCACGCACAAACACACACACATGCACGCAAAAACTCACACACATGCACGCACAAACACACACACACGTCAGAAGAAGATGTTGGGTGATATTAGGCGCCAAGCTGCCGAGGTTGTGTGGGTGGGGGTGGTTTTGGGAGTGTGTGTGTGTGTGCACGTGTGTTTAGGGTGTCCCAGAGGACTTGTCATGCATTCAGGCACAAAGCCAAGCTGAGAGGCTGTGTGTGTGTGTGTGTGTGTGTGTGTGTGTGTGTGTGTGTGTGTGTGTGTGTGTGTGTGTGGGAGAGAGAGAGTGATGCTGGAGGGTTTAAAGCCTCCATCGCTGCATTGCTGTGTAACACGTCGACTCATTTTAGTGATGTCATCTAGTGTATATACACACACACACACACACACACACACACACACACACACACACACACACACACACACACGCAGATGTACATTGTATATGCTGGACTCTGTATTTGCATGACCCTCACAAACACACACACAGGAACCATGAGATAACACAGCGACACACTCACAAGTGAAACAGAAAAGCGTGTGACTGGATGTGTGCGGAGCTCAGCGGCGTGCAGCCTCACACGCTGCTCGACCTACAGATACATGCTGCTCATCGACTCCGCGCTCGTCACTCATCAGTGTTTCGTCTGACTGTCGCTCCTCCAGTCGCGTTCACTAAAGAGCCAGAGCGTCCGCCGCCGATAAAGCTCAGACATGGTACAGAACCGACGGTCCACATTTACAGCTGCAGCTGTCCTGCATCATCTCTCATGTGAAGGTTTTGTCACACTTTGGTCGACTGGTTGTTAAAGACACTAACATCTACTTTAGCTGGAGTTGAATTACTCAGGAAGAGTTGACCAGCTGATAATTTATTAACCTCTCAGAAACAAAACTATTATTTTAGTGCTTGGAAACAAAAAAAAAAAACCAAACAAATAAAGTAGTTTTTTTTTTCTTAAAGATAAAATGAACAAAATTAATAACAATAAAAGTCTCCTAAAGTCAGGGAGTAGGAGATCCAAGCGTTCAGTTTCAGTTCTTCTGAAGGTTTGTGTAGGAACAGTCTTTGTTACCTGGACACAGCTGCTGGTTTGTGAGGATTTATCCAACGACTGAACTGATCAGTCGTCCGGAGACAGTCCTGGAGTGGACTACACCGCCTTGACTGTCCACAGGCCAGCTGGGTTGAGCTCACACTGAATCACAGAATCTTACACAATTCAGTCAGTGTCATAACTCTGGGGGGAAAACACATCCTGGTCTCAGTAAAAACTTGATTTTAACACGAGTAATGCTTGTTGAGAATGATTTCAATAGAATAATACAAGTTTTAAGGTTTATGGAGTGTTTGTACTTTGTACTGAACGTTGCAAGAATACGTCAACACAATGTGGGAAAAAGAAGACAAAGTGAGTCTGAAGTTTGCACTCTCTGACCTTAGACGAGCACAAGTTAATTAGTGCACCCTCTGCTGGAAGGAACCTACAACGGCACCTCAAACGACAGACGGGATTAGAGTGGTTCACATGGGCTCCGCGTTTTTATTTAATCTCCCCATTTTACTCATATTTAATTGTCTTCATGGCCTGTTTTATTCCTGGTTGCTTTACTTCCTGTTTTAGTCTGTTTTTTTTTTTGTTTTTTTACCAGGTCTACAACACCAGACAAGACCCCAGATACAACAGAGACCAGGTCTACCACACCAGACAAGACCCCAGATACAACAGAGACCAGGTCTACCACGCCAGACAAGACCCCAGATACAACAGAGACCAGGACTACCACACCAGACAAGACCCCAGATACAACAGAGACCAGAACTACCACACCAGACAAGACCCCAGATACAACAGAGACCAGGACTACCACACCAGACAAGACCCCAGATACAACAGAGACCAGGTCTACCACACCAGACAAGTCCCCAGATACAACAGAGACCAGGTCTACCACACCAGACAAGACCCCAGATACAACAGAGACCAGGTCTACCACACCAGACAAGACCCCAGATACAACAGAGACCAGGTCTACCACACCAGACAAGACCCCAGATACAACAGAGACCAGGTCTACCACACCAGACAAGACCCCAGATACAACAGAGACCAGATCTACCACACCAGACAAGACCCCAGATACAACAGAGACCAGGTCTACCACACCAGACAAGACCCCAGATAAAACAGAGACCAGGTCTACCGCACCAGACAAGACCCCAGATACAACAGAGACCAGGACTACCGCACCAGACAAGACCCCAGATACAACAGAGACCAGGTCTACCGCACCAGACAAGACCCCAGATACAACAGAGACCAGGACTACCGCACCAGACAAGACCCCAGATACAACAGAGACCAGGTCTACCACACCAGACAAGACCCCAGATACAACAAAGACCAGGTCTACCACACCAGACAAGACCCCAAATACAACAGAGACCAGGACTACCACACCAGACAAGACCCCAGATACAACAGAGATCAGGTCTACCACACCAGACAAGACCCCAGGTACAACAGAGATCACGACTACCACACCAGACAAGACCCCAGGTACAACAGAGACCAGGACTACCACACCAGACAAGACCCCAGGTACAAAAGAGACCTGGTCTACCACACCAGACAAGACCCCAGATACAACAGAGACCAGGTCTACCACACCAGACAAGACCCCAGATACAACAGAAACCAGGACTACCACACCAGATAAGACCCCAGATACAACATAGACCAGGTCTACCACACCAGACAAGACCCCAGATACAACAGAGACCAGGTCTACCACACCAGACAAGACCCCAGATAAAACAGAGACCAGGTCTACCACACCAGACAAGACCCCAGATACAACAGAGACCAGGTCTACCACACCAGACAAGACCACGGATACAACAGAGACCAGGTCTACCACACCAGACAAGACCTCAGATACAACAGAGACCAGGACTACCACACCAGGCAAGACCCCAGATACAACAGAGACCAGGTCTACCACACCAGACAAGACCCCAGATACAACAGAGCCCAGGTCTACCACACCAGACAAGACCCCAGGTACAACGGAGACCAGGTCTACCCCACCAGACAAGACCCCAGGTACAACGGAGACCAGGTCTACCACACCAGACAAGACCCCAGGTACAACGGAGACCAGGTCTACCACACCAGACAAGACCTCAGATACAACAGAGCCCAGGTCTACCACACCAGACAAGACCCCAGATACAACAGAGCCCAGGTCTACCACACCAGACAAGACCCCAGGTACAACGGAGACCAGGTCTACCACACCAGACAAGACCCCAGATAAAACAGAGACCAGGTCTACCACACCAGACAAGAGATCTCAGTCCAAAAGAGCGCAGTCCTAGGAAACAGCAAAATTACTGTGCAGAACCTCCCCTTCCTACCTTCCCTTTTTCCAAGCCCAAGACCACTTTGTGTCCAAGTAGCGCTCTTTTAATGCAGATGGAAACCAGATAGATGTGCTGATGGGTTTTGGTGATTGAAGCACAAATCGTTGTGTACAGAGCTGTACTTTTCTGCTTGGTGGACACGGACTATTGGTTCAAATGGGTTAGAATGGTGGATAATTTGCACAGATGCAAGTGTTTGTGTGTGTGTTGCCAAAGCTGGTAGCCAAACTAACCTTCATCAAAGGCAGCAAGGGGAGGGTCGCTTTAATACCACAGAGCTGGAGGGCGGGAGAGAGTCGATACAAACACTCTCACTCACACAAACACAGAGCTGCATGTTCGCCAGCAGCGCTGTTGGAGGAAAAAAGCAAAAGAACATTTGTTCGGTCAGTTGGTGTCTGACTCCTCAGAGTCCAAACAGGACACACTGAGCTTGATTTCTGTGTGCGTGTTAGGGTGGGATCACCTATTCTCATCTTTTAAATCCAATTGTTTGGTATTAAAGCTTCATTTTACAGCACATTTGCAGCTATTTTCTAAGGTGCTAAGGGGGCACTAACTAACTAACAACTAACTAACCAGCAAACAGCCCTCAACTGCGCTTATGGTGCAAGTGGAGCACACAACGACATAAAAAGATCATCCTGGTGATGACGTGTGGTGGAGCGAGCGTCATGATATAAGCTTCCTTCATTGGTCCAGGACCTCAACCATTTGCCATCAACAAGTGGAAAATTAGTTACCAAGTTTACCAAAACCTCCTCTGGGATAATGTTGGAGCGTCTGTCCACCTGCTGAAGCTTAGTAGAAGTTGGGTGATGCAGCAGGACCATAAACCAAAACATGGATGTGGAGTCACCACAGAACAGTTTCAGGAAAAGAAAATCCACTTTTTGAGTTGTCCATTCAAAATTCAGACCTTAAAATCCCATAGAGACGCTGTGGAGTGAGCTCCAGAGAGACCTTCACACCAGACATCCTACAAACGTGTCTGAGAAGTAGCAGTTCTGGACAGAGGAATGATCCACTATTCCTCCTGAATGTTGAGCAGCTTTGATCCGGAGATCCTGGAAGATCTGGTTGAATTGCCTTGAAGGCGCTACAACCTGCCCTGATGGTTCACATAGTTTTTCCTTCAACACTGTTAATGTAGAAGAACATCTGGGGATAAAGGGACGGCTATGCTTTGATTTGTCACATGATCATTTTACTGTTTTGCACCTCTGCTCAGTCTGGCTGAATTACTCACTGTAACCCTTCGTCTTGGAATCCAAACTCCCTCCTGTTGCCTGTCTGGACCTCGCTGACGTTCACAGCTGAGTCAGCAGCAGATCCGCCCTGCTCCGAGCCACGCCTGGATCACCTGCTCGGTCAGAGCGCCGTCTATGAACGCACACAACCGGATCTCATGGTAACGTGAAACATCTGAGCTGTTAAACAAAGAATGCCATGTGTGCTGCCACTATGATATGAGAGCCAGTATAAAGTCTACCAGTGGAGTCTTCATGGTGAAGTCAGTCGATAATTGAAATGTAAGTATCAAAAAAAAACAAAAAAATCACTTTCTGAGAGAAGGATGGATGTTTTCTGAAGAGTCACGTTGAAACCTGAAATTTTCTTTTGTGAAGCATCTGGCCAAGAGAGACTCTGCCCAGGTCCGGTTGATCCAAAAATGGGCTGTTGGGTGAAACGAGCCGGCCTGGATGCCGTCCACCTTAAATAAATATTTCTGTTGTTCATCTCATGCTACCTGCACCGCTAACTGATGTTACCTTTCATTCATTCTGGTTAAATCTGTCCTCATTGCTGATGTTGCTACGGAAACGATGAACTAGGTCTGGCAGAGTTCTGACTGAGCACCAACAGGACCCTCTACGAGCTGCCGTGACTACGATGTCCTCGGACTCTTCTAGGCCAACACCCAACTAGTCACGGCGGCCCATTAATAAAATTAACAACAAAATATGATATCTTTTAAGAGTCAATACGGTGCAGCCAGCTATGGCCCAAAAGACCACGCCCCTATTTATGCATGCTTGTGACGTTACACAATATTACTTAATGTGGTAGAAAACAACAAGCAGAGTGTGGATGGACTTTACTCAGATGTTCCCCACAGGTCAGGATGCAGACCAGTCCACCTCGTACCCTCGTCTTCCTCGTCTTCCTCGTTGTCCACGTCTTCCACGTACATGTGCAGAACGTGTTTTTATTGTGTTTTTGAAAAAACATCACAGGTGTCCCTGGAAGAGATTTAGTCCTGAAGGCACCAGATGCTGCTCTAATATCTCAGCAGGCCAGGGACACTGATTGCAGATCACAGGAGCTGGATCCTGGACTTGTTGCTGGTAACAGACTGGACGGTTCTTTATTTTATCTCAAGTCCAGATGGCACAGTCTCGGTTTAGCTCCAAAGAACAGGTTTGTTTGACTAAAATATTTAATTCCACAGTGTGATGGTTTAACCCAGATGCCTCCAAGCGCTGAGCCATCACCTCTGGACAGGGTTACCATAGAGTTTCTTTTTTTTTTTTATTTACAGTTATTTGTGAATGTCACTCCAATGTGTGATGACGACAAATGTGTTTTAATGTGCTGAAAATGCTTTAATAAAAATTGTCAAAGGATGATTTGTTTCCAGTCATGATTCTGGAGAAGAGACTGGATGTTGGTGGTAGAGGCTGAAGACACCAACGTTATGTGTGACCGTCTGTAGTGTCGTCATAGTGTTGACTTCTGTTACCACATCTCCACCAAATCTGATGGTTTGTCACAGGTACTTTCGTTTACCTTTCACCTGTCTGTCTTAAAGACTTTCGGTGCCACATGAAAACGTAATTTAAAGTTGAATTTTAACTGGCGAGTGATCAGACAGAGTTGTGAGATTTCTTGCTCGATATCTGCCAGTATCTCTTTCAGACGCGAAACAGTTTTATCTTTCATCTCAGCTCCTGTTTCTCTGTTTCTTCATCTGAGATGGTTGAAATCACAGTGTGAAGCTGGCATTAGGCTTGCACCCTTTAGATTTTTCCGTATTCTGAACTGTAGAAGAATAAACATGTAAATCCTGTCCAGTCTTACTTTAATTAGTCCTGATTTTGAATTTTGCAATGATTTTGTCACACATTTGTTGACAAATGTAGATCGTCGGTTCGTCTTCACCCCTCAGCCTTTTATGGTCGCTGCTTTTGTACAAAATCGTCATTGTTGACATCACTTGTTTGAAATAATTAGGTTGTTTGTCCAACTCTTTTGGAATGTGTTGTAGCTTGAAATGCAAAAGTTGGTTTATATTAATAAATTAAATATACTGCTTCTGAACACATGGGGACGTATAGCTCGACAGCACTGACTGAATTTTGTGTGAATGAGTGGGGACGGTCCGGCATGTCTCCTAATAGGACTTCTTCAACCGGGATGAAGGTTTACGGGGTTCATGGGGACATCTGGTGTATTACGGCAGTACAAAACATTCACAAACTACTGCGGTGTGAACACAGACAGAAAAATCAGCTCCGCTTAGATTTTACGCTGTTCGCTTCACATTACCGTAACGCCTCAACCATTTGGCCCAAAGAGAAAATACAAACAGTTCCCAAGCTGGGAAGACAGGTTTTACAATATATCACAGGAAATTGTAGAAGTTGTTTTGCAACAAAGGTCCACGGATCAGAGTTGATACGAAACTGGGAGTCAGACAGGGGATGTGGAGAAGCAGAAACGTCAGGAGTTTGAAACATTTAAAAAAAAGCCTCATTCGGAAGCGTAGAAGGAGCAGAAGAAAACAGGACTAAAACCGGAGTAAACATCAGCTGTTTGAGGCCGCTGATAAACAGCAAAGAAATGAAGTTTGATGAGAACTTGCAGTTTCTTTTAGATCGGCAAGTAAACTGCTGCTGATTTTTGTTTCCCCAAACATTTTTGATGGTAGAGTCAAGTTACTGTGGCGTTAGTTTAACACCACATGTATTGATCTCGACTATGTCCCGCCTTCCCGCAGTAGACTCGCACGGCGCTGATTTGACTGCTTTCAGAATTACGATCGCAAAAAATAAAAGCTCAACTGAGAAAGACGGTTCGGAAACAGGGATGATTTTAGACATGATGGTGAGAAAAGAAAAGTTTAACTGAGGACAAATCTTGCTTAGAGTTTTCGATTTCGTGGTCACAGATTCTGCGGTTTGATGATCAGAGACTGGCTTTGGATTCGCAGTACATTTGGCGCTGAATTGAGGAGGAGGGACTACATTTTCCCGTTTGTTATGTGACGGTAGACAAACTCTTTGCGCAGTGATACTGCCCCCGTTGTGGAGTTTGAATTTAATGTTTGGCTTCACGTTACACGCTGCTCCTTCACAATCCTGGAAAATCAAAGTCAGTTTTTTTTTCCCCACTTTAAACTGTGGTCATGTTGTCTTAACACAGTAATGTGAATTAACTAAGCTAAGTTTATTCTGAAAAAAAAAAGAAGATTAAAAGCGTTCACTCGTAATATTATTTCTTACTTTCACAGCCAAAATAACAACATAAGTCCAGGCGGCTGAGCGTCTCGGTGGCTGCTCTTTGTGATGTCACTGTGGCGCACTGAAAAAAACAAAAAAAACCGACACTGAAAACCGTAACTCAAAGAAGGATTTCATTTGTTTGTTTCTTGTTGGACTTCTTATTTCTTCCTACTGGCTTACGTCGGCCACGTAAATAGACAACTTTAATGGAATATATCCCAAACGTCTCTGCTACAATAAGTCTGATAAAACAGCAAAAACAGAGCCTGAACGGCATTAAAAAGAACTGCATGACTTCCTGTTAGATTTTGACAGATGGGAACGATTGCTGAAGCATGGTGTGGCAATGAAGTGTGTAAATTAAAAAGGTCCAATTAATAGAGACAAAAAGGAACACTGGAACAATTGTTTCTTCTTCAGGCCAAATTTTGTGGCGTCACTTCAAATCCACTTATCGAGGTACAATATGTCACGATCCCGCCGACCTCGCGGTGACCCAGACCTCTAAACTGTAGTTGAACCCTGCAGCTAAATCCTGCTCGACGGGGTCGTGCAGCTAAAGTAGTGCTGAGCTGTGGCATCCACCGCTTGTCCTCGAGCTCCAGCTGTACCGTCATGAATAAGTCAGACTGTACCAGCATCCTTTAACTTGTGTGTTCCAGCAGCAGCAGCATCGCTCGTTCACATGGTGATGTATAATTTACAGCATCCACAATCTATATTTTAGAGGAAGCGCCGGGGTTTCACACAACCGGTTAGCTGGAGTTTAAGGTAATTGTTTTTTTATTGTCCAGTTATCACAACAAACACAGAGCATGTTTGTGCAGATTTCCCTGATTCCTTCAGTGAAAAATGTTGGTAAAGAGCTTTGAGTCAGCAGATGGTGAAATGAACCAGAAGGGATCAGCACCACTGGGTCTCAACTCTCTACATGGCTCTAACAAGGCGCTTTGAGGTGGTTTCTCTTTTACATTTAAGATTGTAATTTGAAGTTTAAACGAAGAGTGGCCCCAGATTTAAATATAAGGAGGGGCTTTGAAATAATAGGACTAAAGCTGGAATTCGGCATGCAACAGTTTGGTTTCCCAGGTATTAAAAAGAAAAAAGTTAAAAGGTGGCAAATGAGCATAGTAAGAGTCGATATACGGCAGCACATTTGTTCCACTCTTCCTAGAAAAGCTTTTTACTTCTATGAGGTTCTTCGCCATTGTGCTTAAAAGATCTCTTGATGATGTTTAGGTGAAGATAGTGGACAGTGTGACACCGGCCCAAATCACTTCCAAAAGAAATGTTGCCAAACATGCTGCTGTTTAATGCAGCTTAAAAAAATCTTTTTTTTTTTGTGGTTTAAATGTAAGTTTCTGAAAAATTGTTCTGCACCAGTTTTGACGCTGGGCTGCTGAAAGAGTTTTTTGCTGGTAATTCTGGCACTTTTAAACATTTACTATGATGACTTACCAATACAACCAGATCTAACTGAATCAAAGACCCAAAACCCAAGAATACAACCACAGACTGATGACTAGACATCAAGGAAGTCAAGGATGAAAACAGAGCTCTTGGAGGACAACGTCTCTCGGGTTTTGAGATCACTGGCACATCTAATGGAAACTAATGTAACACGGCCGACCTCATCCTGCGACACTGTGTCTCCATCACTGTTTGGACCTGGCGGGATCCACTGACTTTAACTACCGTTCCATACCAGTTGGTGCACCACTTTCACTGTTTGAGAACCAAAACTAACATAAGAAGGTGACTACAGATAAAAACACAAGAAGAAAAAGAATTAGAACAGCAAACTAACAATAACAAAATAAACCTGTAAGAAGCTGAGATGGTTGCTGCACCATTCACATACACTTTGATGGGCTGAGAAACAATGTCCTCCCTTGGCACAGAGTCAACACTACATCCCAGCATTTTGTTGGCGCGCACCTGCATTACCAAGAATTTACTCAACAGTCAAGGTCACTTAAAACTACCTCGGACCCCCACTAATGGAAATCCATCTTAAGAGGTTCACCAGGTCATGGCTCCAAGAACATTTTCTGGTCTCCACCAGCCTTACCTGCAAATTCTGGGATCCTGTTAAGTGATGTCAACAGGTCAGCTGTTACTAGGCTACAACCACAACATCCCGACACATTCATGGTGACATCTGGGGATTTCAAACACGGCTCTCTCTTAGCTACACTTTAAACTCTCCAACAGTTTGCTGACTCATTTTAACTGTTTATGTTTCCACTTATTTATTATCAATTTATACTGCATCAATATAATTGACCTCGAGGGGAATAATAACGTATGGTTCAAGTTGATTAGTTTTGCAACTGTCCGTCCTCCCGAGTCCTGCTACGTCACTGATTGGTCATTTTGAACACAAATGTATATGGTGTTAAATAAATTTGCCTCAAGCTGATCTGTGTTTTGTTTTTGTGTTTCCATCTGCTCTGCTTTCACGGTTGTGTGTTTCTGGTTTTTCTACCGTGTTTTCCAGCAGAGCGGATCGGGCTCGCCCGCCCCCTCCCTCTGCTCCGCTGAACTCTGCCTGAACCTCCACGTGAACCCTGGATGAACTTTACTGAACTGATCCATTAATCTACATTCAGTGTAAAGCGGACTTAACGGTGATCCAGGAGGGACACCTCTAACGTGCTCAGAGTCAGCAGCGGCAGAAACACCCTCGAAACACGTGCATGGCAAAGGGAGAAGGAAAGAAGGAATGAAGGGAGGGAGGAGAGATGGAAAACAACTGCAGATTTATCTTGACTTCATTAGAATTGCAGAAACTTGTGCATTTCATGGTTTAATGGAGATGAATGACACATGCAATCAAGTTATTTGTCTTGAGAAATAAAAAACGTAGTATCAATCAGTAAATCTTGGTGTGATCCAATTAAAGACAGAAGGAGTTCGTAGAAGTATGTTAACAAAGGTTTACCATAAGTCTTTATTTGCATCCTCTCATTACGAAGACAAAACCAATATCAGAGCAGCTAACAGATTACAGCATTAACGGTGTGAATGTGCTGAAATCTTTCGCTTCGTTAACTCGATCCAGCACTGTGATGTATTATGACAGGGAGATTGCTCATAAAAAAACAAAACACAATTTGATAGGTCAAATGCTGAATTAAAGATGAAGGGGAGGACGTGTGTTTTGGAAGAATTTTGTTTAACTACCTGCAGCTAAATGATGAACTCCCAAGTCACGGATCACAGAGACGCATGACCGTTGTTTTGTGCTACAGGACAAAGTGGGATTCTGATTGTTCATGCAGACATGAGCAGCTCTGCAGCGACACTGAAGCTTAAAAGAGGCCGTCACCGAGAACAGGATCAGTGAACACTTCTGAAGAGCTCATTTATTTTTGTTTTTACATGCACCGAGTTGCAGAAATATGACTGCGAGCTGTGACACAACTACATGTTTTTTCCAGCGTGTTCCACGATATTTCACGTGGCTTGCAGCATGTTTCAAAAAAGTGGGTACAGAAGGGATGAAGTGCTAGGAAGGATGTAAAAGAAAGAAAAACAGTTATTTCACTGAGGCGATTGTAATCAAGATTTGGTACAAAGCAGCATCCATGAAAGGCCTGGTCTTGGAGGAGCAAAGATGGACAGAGAATCCCAACTTTGTCAACAAATCAAGGTGTTTATAATCAATGCTAATCAAAGAAATAATTGGAAGGGATTTGTATTTATTTCTCTTTGTGCAGCGAATTCGGAAGAAGTTCAGTCCATAAATGGTGTAAAAGAGCAAGTCTAAGCAAGTCTTAGACAAGACTGCATTAGGAACCCATCCATCCATTTTCTATACCCGCTCTATCGTCTGCAGGGTCACCGGGGTCTGCCGGAGTCTATCCCGACTCATTACAGGGGTACGTCCTGGACAGGTCGCCAGTCTATCACAGGGCCACATACAGAGACAAACAACCATGCACGCTCACACTCACGGGCAATTTAGAAGTATCAATCAACCTAACATGCATGTTTTTGACTGTGGGAGGAAGCCCGAGTACCCGGAGGGAACCCACGCAAGCACGGGGAGAATTGCATTAGGAACCGTCATTTATCAATAACTGATGGGAGCACAGAGATAAGGGTTACTATGGACATGTTTGTCAGCACTACAAGACAAAAATACATTCACACTTGATACTTAAAACTTTACTGTGCACAAAAAAAGCCTCATATTAACCGTGTCCATAGGAGACATTTCTGGACTTCTCATTTAGGACAGAACATCATCATGGAAATGTATTTCACCAGCTGGGGAGTACCACAAGGCTCTGTATGAGGATCACAGTTTCTTTATTTCTACATGCTTCAAATCAGCGTCACCTTGTGTTAATACGCAGATGTCTTTATATGCAGATGACACTGATTTTCGTTCTCAATCAGAATTAAGGATCTTGTTTAGAAGAAATCAGCACCATGTGCTCCGGATCAAAGGAGGAAAGAAAACCCTGACTGTTATCAGCAATAACACCAAAACCCAGGTTCTGGGATGGTACGTGGTAGCATCAGTGTCTTTCACAAAGCTCATTTCCTCTGTGATGGCAGCTTTTACGTAAGAAAAAAACTAGAGTAACATATGCTTCCTTAAAGAGCACGTGTGTTCCAAGAGTGTCCATGCATTTCTCAAGTCCATGTAAAACCACATTATCTGTAATTACACCTGGCACTAACATCCAGTCACAAGTGGGCAGCCTAAAGCACGGATGTAAAAACGTCCAAGGTGCATTTGACATCGGATCAAATTGCACTCAGAGGTGGTCTGGACCACATGTGGCCTTGGCAGCATTAACCCAATATTTGTTGGTTGAAAGGTGGCAGGACTGAAAGCTTCTGTCAAGATGAACAGGCGCATTCACTTGTACAACGGCTTCATGTTCAAGTGTGAAACAATAAATTTACATTTTCATATGGTCCTAACATTTTCTGATATGGTATTGTAGCCACACCCTAAATGCATGTAAAAGACACACACACACATACACACACACACACACACACACACACACACACACACACACACACACACACACACACACACACACCCTGATTTCCTCACCGTTTTGCTGATGTGAGTGAGCTCCCAAAAACAGCAGGGGCTTTTGGGTAGAGGGGCGGGGCCACGGGGCAGCCCTGAATGAAAGAAGTAAATGTTTTGATTCGCAACAGACATGTTTCCTCTGAGCTGTTTGGCAACAAGGATGCCCTTTCTCCTCATCCTCCTCCTCCTCCTCCCCCTCCTCCTGTCAATGTGGAGCATGATCATGTTTCTGTGTTCATGTGCACTCAGAGCGGAGAGGATGTACAAATGTTGTGGTAAATATTCTGCGTATGTGCATTCGCTGGGGGTTTATACTCAAACACCCAGTGGTATTAATAGCTGTGAACTCCAGATGACCCTGCAGCCGCCAGCGACTCAGGCTGATTTAGCCTGGCGTCTCTCGGTGTAATGGCTCAGACTGTAATAATATCGCCAAACGTCGAGGACCAGGATCATCTCCTCATCTCCTCCCTGGACTGTACTCTCCATGGGGGTGGTACAGTATGACCGCTTCACGCCTAACAGGCTTTGACAGTCCCCATCTAGTGTCCGTGTTTCCGCTTCATCCAAAACAAGGACTTTGGTTTTAACTTCATACCGTTCTGAGCTAGAATAAACGAGAATTGATGTTCGTGGATGGAGCTGTCCATCTGTCACAGTGTGTTTGGAACTGGGTGGGTGACCGCTGTAGATACCTGGAAAAGAAAAAAAAGAAAACAAAAAAAACAAAATCGGGGTGAAAGGTCTTTGTCAAACATGCGGTATCAAGTTACGAGTGACGACAGCGAATACGAGCACATGACCCTGGAAAGTGCAGTGACAGAGGTTAAGGAAGAACCCACCTCAGACGTCCAAGGCATGCTGGTTGAGTCAGGAGACGCAGCTCATGCTGGATAAAAAGCGTTACTTATCCTTCATGCTGACAGACTGTCACATCAAATCACTGTCATCTGAGAACCAGCTCTGATTCATTCAATGTCGTTTTGCTGGTTCACAAACTATTGTGACCTCTATCAATCACTCAATGAATTAAACTTACTGTATTAAGTGTTGTCCAACAATTTGACTCCTTCTTGCAAATTTTACCCACATTTACTGGTTGAATAAACACACTGATAACAAGAGAGCCAATCAGATTTCGGGCATAGTGCTGCCTGGTGGCAGCCTGTTGCAGAAGCTCAGGTCTCACGTTTATCTTGCAACATCTTGAGATTTCCATCCATAGTTCCATAGTTTGTTTTGTTGTGAAGAAGCTGAGCAGGATAGTAACAGAGGGCAAAGAGAAGGACGTTGAAACCATTTCCTCTGTTGTCACAGTGGATGTGAGATCACTGGAACTTCAACAGGACGAGCTTGGAGCACTGAGGATGACAAATCAGGACAGTCAAAATATAATATTGTGTATTTCATCAAGACGTGGCTGTGGTGTTGCATGTAATGTTAGATAAGTTGTTTCCTTTAGCATCAGTTCAACGCCAAATGTAATGTACGTGAATCAAAAACCAAAATCTAAGAATTAGAATAAAAAATCTGACCAAGCTCTGCAGGTCTTGGACCTTCCACTGGGATCCACGGGTAGCCAAGGCTCCTCGGATGGGAAATTGGCAGAGACCTGGGCAAAGGCAGCTGGCTGACCGTTCGCAAGAGGTTCGGTTAGCCAGCCCGGAAGGGTCCAGACCAGCCCGGAAGGGTCCAGACCAGCCCGGAGGGTTCCAGACCAACCCAGAAGGGTCCAGACCAGCCCGGAGGGTTCCAGACCAACCCAGAAGGGTCCAGACCAACCCGGAGGGTTCCAGACCAACCCAGAAGGGTCCAGACCAGCCCGGAAGGGTCCAGACCAACCTGGAAGGAGGCTCGACCAGAGGGGCCGGCTACTCTCGCTGCTGTCAGATGTGATAAACGTTGTCTGGCCACTGATCATCCAATTATCTCTGGCCAGCAACCTCAGGCCAGGGCACAACTTCATCCTCGTACCCTTCGGAGTCAATCCAGAGCTAGTTCCTGCAATCTGTTACAACGATTAATAAACATATTAGCTTTAAACCAAAAATGATGCTCTGTTAGATCTTTATTCACAGCTCAGAAGTCTAGTTCACTGAAGAGGAAGTTAGCCGTTTGACACTGCAGCCTGGAATACAACTGTCAATAAAAACCACACCCCTTATTATGCTTTTGCCTAATTATGGGGCTTTATATAATTTACAGTTGTCATGGAGGTGAAATCTAAATATGGAGATGAAAACTGTGTTTATTTTCCAGAACTGCAACTTTCTGCACCTCTGCATTGGTGAAAGCTTTGAAATCGAGATGTTGCTCCTTGTTCTAGACATAATCGACTCTCCCACAGTAACTCTGTATTGTCTCCATATACTTGTTTATTTTCAGCATTAATGGGACACATCTTCTCACCAAGCTCAAGAGTAATAATGAAACAACAACAGACTCTCTCTGCCAAATCTTCTCATTGTCATGTAAATTTGCCATTTGTTTGCAAAAACAAAAACAAAAAGAACCCACAAACACAGTATCTGCAGATCCATCTGTCTGACATTTTTTAACCCAAATTTCTGAACATAGCTGATGACATCCTTCTGAGCATAACATAATGACACAAACTAAAAGCTGTCGTAATTGTGAACTTGAGAACCAACTGGCCCGAACCTGAAAACCGGCCAGGATGACGGCTTTAGAACAGTAACAATAACAGTCGTGTCTTGTTTTGTACTGTGGACCGGTTAACAAACCCTCCTGTGTCAGCAGCATCTGAACTGCCATCAACTAATCAACTTCTTTACTGAGAAAAACAGTGCATCAAAATCAAGTCCAGGAACACTGCTGTGTCCAAAGTGGACAAAATGACACCATTTTACTCAATCAACCACACAAACCTGGAGGATTTTATGGCTCAGCTAAACTCATCCTCCAGCTTTCTTCAAGAAAGTTTTACCCGTCGTGGCATCTTATCTGATTTAAATAGTAAACTCATCCCTTCTGACAGGTGTTTTCCTTGAAGGCAGGAGTCATCAAACCACTGTTGAAAAAGAACAATCTGGACAAACTGCTAATGCAAAATTACAGAAAAACTCTGACCAACCCCTTTGATGTCTTCCAGTCAGGTTTTTGTGCTCACCACAGCACTCAGTTGACGTAAAGTTGGACGGAGCTTTGGGTATCCAAAACTGTGAGAGGCAGCAGTGTGTCATGACAAGTAGAAATGTGAGCTGGGTTTAGAGCATTGTGAGACAGGTTACTTTTATCTTACTGGTGATGTGTTGTTGCCATAGTAATCCTATTAGTAAAGGAGTGAACAGGATTACTATGGCAATAACACATCATGAGTAGGATAAAAGTAACCCGTCTCACGATGCTCCAAACCCAGCTCACATTCTCCACAAATTACGGATGTAAACTCAGCCTGACCTGGAAGGTTTAAAACTTTGAAAAGAAAAAAAAAAAATCAGAAGAATTGGCAACCCCAGAGAAAGAATAACATCAAGAATCAGAAGAACTCATATGGGGGAGATGATGATGATGGTGAACAGAAACACGGTAATGGTGAAATCAACAAGACGAGCAGAAAGGGAAGAAATATTTTCAAAGTAAGGCAGGAAATAATAACGACGAAGGTTCAGACCATAATGATTCAAAATCAACAGCAACAAAAAGAAAACACAACCTACACATGAGATCATGACAGGGTTTCTTTGAAAGTTGTGTCTGGAGAGCCACCACCTCTGTTTGCAGAGAAAGTGACATCACTGGATCCGACCTTGTGAGATTACGCGTGATCATTGTCACGGAAAGCAGCAGGCTGCTTATTCAGGCGTGACGCTACCAGGTGCTGCTGATATCAGATTAATGGAAAGCAAAGCAGAGCATGTCTGTCTGAGGAGGGTTTAGACCACTAACGCTCTTTATTCCTGCCTTAGCTCAGATTGTTATCCTCTTAAAGTTGGTTCAAAACTGCAACAAGACTTCGAGAAAGAAGACAAACAAGATCAGTCTTCTTTTCTCGAGGACTTTTCTTTGACCTTAGTGGAAAATGTCACAAGGTTAAACAAAGGTGCGATAAGAAATAAAAAAAAATAAAAAAAAAAAGCCAGCTAAGCTCATTGAGAATCTAAAAACATCTGAGATCAGCTGTGATAAATGTTTGTTGTTGTGAAACTATGATGTACCCTTCTGTCCTCATATAGGTTGGAACAGACAACAAATGGCTGGAAAAAAAGTAAATGGTACTAAAAAGAAACATCTGGAGGAACATCTGCAACTAATTAGGTTAATTGTCAACAGGTCAGTGGCATGATTGGGTATAAAAAGATCATCCACGGCATTGTAAGTACAGATGGACGCAGGTTCACCAAGCTGTGAAAAAACAAATGTGAAGCATTTTCAGAATAACGTGCCTCCGCACAAGATCACGAAGACTGAATATCTCATCTTTAGTGAATAATTTCATCAAAACATTCGAGGACTCTGGAGGAATCTCTGTGTGTATTTAGACCAGGCTGAGAATCGGTAACGGGTGCCTGACTGCTGGGCGCTCAGGAAACGGAAATCCCTGCACGGACTTCCAGAAATCAGTCGAAAAACACAGTGTGTCGTCCACAAATGCAGGTTAACGCTCTGCCATGTAACGAGGGGCCATATCTGAACGCGGTCCAGAAAAGTCATCCTCTCTGGACCACAGCTCATTTAAAATGGACTCAAGTGGAAACATATCCTGTGACCAGGAAAATCGAAATGTGCAAATGATGTGAATGAATCCTGCATTACTGATGGTGTAAAGGTCCATCAGTTTCTACAGAATGGACAGCTGGCACATCTGGAACGGAAACATCAATGCTGGAAGTATTTAGTTTTCTTTTTATCAGACTGTTGAGTTTTTAGAAGAGATGTTTCCTGCCTGTGACAGTCAGATGACTCTGTGAAGAAAGCTGGAGATCACTGCCCAAACTGTCAAAGAACTTTAAATATTGTAAAATGCTTGACAGAATGAACCGGATCAACCCGTCAATGCTGAAAGGTCCAGGCTTTAGAGCAACGGATGGTCCCGTCCAAACGTCTTTTCATGGAAGACCATTCATCTTTGAGCAAAAGCTCAACACATCATGTATCCGTGACATAAGCACGGCTTCACAGTAGAAGAATCCAGGTGCAGCAACTGAAAACATTCAGAGGTCCTGCAACTGCGTGAAGAAATCAGAGATTTCCTGTCATTTCTAAAATTTCTAACTGACCTTGATTATGACCCAGGGATTGATGTAGGCTGCTCTTGTGTAGGTGTTTGAGAGATCTTGGCCAAAGGATGATGTTTAATGGAAAATACAACAAAGAAGACCCAGGATTGCTGAGCAGCTCCAATCCATGCCAGACAAGACTGGGAAGAGCGGGTCCCGTCCGTCTGTCCATCCATCCATCCATCCATCCATCCATCCATCCATCCATCCATCCATCCATCCATCCATCCATCCATCCATCCATCCATCCATCCATCCATCCATCACCCAGACCACCCTCTCCCCAAGCACCTCCTCTAACTCGTCTGAGGGAATACCAGGGCATTCTCAGGTCAGCTGGGAAATGTAATCTCTCCAGCAGATCTCGGATCTGCCTCCAGGGCCTCCACCTGGCTGGACGGTGAGGTGTCCATGCTTCTTAACTAGATGCATGAACCACCTCAGCTGGCTCCTCTCGATGTGCAGGAGCAGCAAATCTTCTCCAAATCTCTTCCATATGGTAGAACTTCCCATCACATCTTTAATAGAGACTCCAGCCACCCTGTGGATGAAACTAATTTCAGCCGCTTGTATTGCAGTCTGGCACTTTGAGTCACTGCCCACAGCTGGTGACCATAGGTGAGGGTAGGAACACAGGTCGACTGGTCAACAGAGAGCCTATTCCTGTTCACCACGACAGCGTCCAGGTGGATCAGTGCCAGCAGAGTAAGAGTTCAGTTCTTCTACGTTCTAGACTTACTTCACCCTGTTTGGGCTCATGGGGTTTGGCTGGAGGAAGCAACAAAGACTATTTTGCATCTTCCTCAGTCAATATTCATATAATTTGGTTAAAATTGAACTATGTTTTAATGTGAACGTTGCTACAGAAGAGCATCCTCTCAGGTTTTAAGGTAAAATCAATAGATCAAGAAATTCAATGTGACTTAACTTCTGGGAGCGAAAAAACAACAGCTGGTCCTGATGTTTGCAGCATTGGAGCTTCAGAAGAAGTCCTGCAGAAACAGCAAAAGGAACAGCCGTGAGTTACATCAGCCATCTGCGCCCCCCCTCCTAAATGAGAGCTTATAATATCGGCCGAGTGGACGAGGAGTCGGCCAAGTTCATGTTTTGCGAGATCAGACTCATGATAATCTAACTCCTGAAAGCCGCTCATAAATACCCATCCTGTTTTGGCAACAGAACTGTAATCTGTCCAGCTGCTGGTGAAGTCTGCCAGCAGAACAACTGACACCAGCGACGGGATGTGGACACGAACGCAGTCAAAGGACAAAGTTCTTCTGTCCCGGATCAATCAAAGAAGCAATCGCACTTTTTCTAAGAACCCGAGATCCAAGTGCAAATTAAATCTCAAAGCCTCACATGTTAACTTCAAAGAGTTTTCACACCCTTTGTGGGGAAATGAGCTTGTTTTGTTTAAGCTGATTTAGAATCTGGCCTTGAAAATCTGGTGTGAACAACAACTGCAACTCTGTTACTAAGCTGATCAACTAATTCTTTTTAATGTTTCCCTTCAGTCCCGGCGTCTTTACTCGTCGGTTTTTACAAAAACAACAGTTCAAAAAACCCTTACAGTTAAACAGGACAATCCATTTGGGTAACGCAACACAGGTTTCTCACAACATCCTGCTGGAACTGTGGTCCGTTCCTCCGGACGGAACTGATTCCAGCTGAGTCCAGTTTGTGGGCCTCATTTCCTTCCCAGAGCTGCTCCAGCAGCTGCATCCGACTTCCTAGTCGGCCAAAACTGAAGAAATTTCAGTTCCTCAGCTGACCACTAGAGGCCGGCTCCAAAAGTGAGTCAATCTCCAGTAACCTTCATGTTAAACTGTAAAATAGACGTTTCCAGCCTGGTACAATAAACGAGTTTGGTCTCCATCGCTAGATTTCACATTCATGGCAAGTTCACGGGGGACATTTTTGTAAATCTCTCTCTCTTTTTGTATACAGGCTGCAGGCCGCTGATTGTCCAGAGATTGACGTCTCCGATGAGTCTGGATAGCAACTCCTTCACAACAGCAACCAAGATGTTTACTTCACAACTAAACTTTGGTACAACGAACAAAGCTTTGTTCGCTTTGTTCCTTCTGCTGGCCTCGTTTAAAGAGCGTACAGACCACCTCCTCGTTTACGGTGCAACATTTGCCTGTTGAAATCAATTCCTGCTGTTCCAAATTCATCAGCGCCAACATTCATCATTCAAGCAACAAGTTTCACGTGAGTTCACGAAAGACGCTTCCAAACCTGGACACCGCCGGCGGTGAATTCCTTCGCAGCGCTTGGTGACACACGGACGAGGGGACAGCGTTCCCTTGGACATCAAGTTGACAGAGCAGCATAAACCAGGCTTAGCAGCATTTATTTCAACAATAATATGGTGTGTGCTGCTGTTACCTGCACTAAGAAACCAGTCCCACTGGTTCTGGGTCGGTCTGCAGGGGTTCAGAGGCAAACTTAATCAAACATCTTCACTCCAGCTGCTAGTCAGGGATGACCAGGGGACGCCAGCTGTTCTGACTCCAGATCATCAGCTTCTACATCTTGCAGCAGCTTGGTTCTCTGGTCAAGTGACCTCCACCTTGGACCTTTCAGGACTTCTCAAGTAGACCAGCCTGACCACCAGCAGTTGCTTGGTCACCGCTGCCACTTGACATCACAGGTGACATCACAGGGGGTTTGTCCAGTTCTTCCCATGCAGGCTGTGGGCTGCACACAGTCGAGATGTTTAGTTGTCAAATCTGCCTGTTGGTATCATGGACCACCCATTCCTCTTAGAATCGGATGCACATTAAAAAGCATCATCTGCTTCCCGGTTTCACTATTCTTGGCCTGATATAATGTGAATATGTTTTGGTTCTTTGATTCTAACGCACACAAGTCTCATTGAAGATCCACCCGAATGATCTGCTGAGGAGCACTTTAAAGTTCTTGCACTGGAATTATTTTGGCTGGGAAAGCCTCCGTTTTACAGTTTAGTCCACCATTTCTATCATTCATGATAACAATGTAGCGTGAAAGCATTCTGTTGGGAATAAAATGAATGCATCTTCATGGTTTTCAGACTGTGATGCTGCTGTAACATCATGTTCATCATCATGTCTGGGCACCAAAACTAGACACCCTACAACACCACAGCTGACGTACAGAGAGGCTCCTCCTAGAGCTGGTAATAATTACCTTGCCAGGCCTCTAGAGGGTGCCAGAGTAGATGAATATTGAAAACGTTTGATAAAAATTTGGCTCATATTTCAAGAACCATGAGTGCTAGGAGAACTCTTTTTTGGTGTTTTTGTGTTTTAGCTCCTGAATGAAACGCACCCCTTCCCTCTGATCACTGATCGTTTTTAGAGACCTGGATGGACCCTTCTGTGAGGTTACCCATAGAGGTTTCTATAGCGTGGTGTTGACGCCCAGCTGAACCAGCTCTCAGCCACTGCTCAGCAGCCATTTAATTCAAAGTTGGGGAGAATGAAGATGTCTGGCACCTGGCTGGGACCCACCTGAGCACGGTCACAACTGGCTGGCACCCTAGTGGTCGGTAGAGGAACTGCAGGTCCAGATCCAGACCCTAGTGATCGATAGAGAAACTGCATTTCCGGATCCTACCCTAGTGGTCATTAGAAGAGCTGCAGGTCTGGATCCAGACCCTAGTGGTCGGTAGGGGAACTCCACCTTCCAGTATTTCCAGGTTAATGTATGCGACAGCTGCAGGCTGTCGTTGGTTGTGTTTTTAGTTTTAAATGTGCGGTGGTCTGGTGGTCTGGTGGTCTGGTGGTCTGGTGGACGCCCCTCTGTTGTGCTTTCCTGTCTCTCAGGTTATTGCAGTTTTGTGCAGCTTATCTATGAGGGTTTTGAGAGTCCAGCTGTATGACTGCAATGTGTCAATAGAAAAACAGATTATACCAACGGTGCTTCAAAGCAAAGCCGTCTCGGCGACCCGCTCCAGAGAAGCTGCGGTTTTTCTCAGCTGCTCGTTTGTGGAGGTTTGACGCCATCAAACCTCAGTGCTTCTGTCTGTGTAATGTGTGCCAACAGTCTTTAAATGATGTCACATCACGTAACCATTCAAAAAAACATACATACACACACACACACACACACACACACACACACACACACACACACACACACACACACACACACACAGAATGTACTACACATGTGTGTGTTTGTGTGTGTGTGTGTGTGTGTGTGTGTGTGTGTGTGTGTGTGTGTGTGTGTGTGCGCATGTGACTCTGTCTCTGTCTGTGTGGATGTCTGTTGGATGCTTGCTGACACCCCGACATGCAGTCCTCATCCCCTTGTATCACCGTCTATCCATATATCACCCATATTCACAGAAGTCTAATTGGACTACTGATGATAGTTACTAATGTATCCTATCTTGTACCTTTGACGGTGTCTCTATGTCTCTATTCTTTCTTATTTCTTGCTCTACCCGGCTGGCCTTCGGCAGGAGGGTCCCCCCTCATGAGCCAGGTCCTGCTCAAGGTTTCTTCCCTCTTAAAGGGGAGTTTTTCCTTGCCACTGTTTGGCTTAAGGTTTTTCTTCCACTAGGGGAGTTTTTACCTGCCGCTGTTTATGTAATAATTGCTCGGGGGTCATGTTCTGGGTCTCTGGAAAGCGCCTAGAGACAACTTGTGTTGTAATAGACGCTATATAAATAAAATTGAATTGAAAATTGAAAATTGAATGTGCACGTGCATGTGTATACGCCAAACTGAGTTTTGGTTGGAGGTTCAGATCGAGTTGAGCACCATCTGGCTCTGGAACACAGCGAGATTTAGTACAGCAGATTGTGTGTGTGTGTGTGTGTGTGTGTGTGTGTGTGTGTGTGTGTGTGTGTGTGTGTGTGTGTGTGTGTGTGTGTGTGTGTGTGTGTGTGTGTGTAATCTGGCTTTCAGCTCTGTTGTCATACAAAAATTTGGAACAAGTGTAAACAGCTCAGCGTGGGAACGCAGCTTGTGAAAATTTGACATCTCCCGATTAATTTTTAGAGAAAACGTTACGTTTCCCAGGTCAGAGGTCCTCCACCAAACTGACAAAGAACAAAAACATCACAATTAATTCAGTCACACATTTTTACTGCTTTGAAATGTTCTGATTATACAAAAAGAAGTGAAACAAGGATGCTCTCAATCAATAAACAAACATTTATGGATGGAAATCAGTGTGCTTTCAACAAGATTATGAATTAAAACTGTAATAAACAGTCTCCATGAGAGCAGGTGTGGAGCTTAGGAAAAAGTCTAAAATATATTATAATTTTAATGCTGCCTGAATTTGCTTCTTTTTTCTGTATTTATTTTATTTGGAGTTGCAATATAATTAAAAAACACACACACACACACCTTGACATAATTGTTATTCTGGTGTGAGATCAGGATTCTGAATTCATGTTCACACCATTTGACCAAATGTGGATCTAAAAAAGGTGCGTTTTTGTCTTAATGCTCACATTTCTCTAATTTACCATAAAATAATTTCCTAATTACAGACTTGATATTTTTTTCATAAAAACGTTTATGAAAACAACAACACAAGAAGTAAGACTCCACTGTGACTGAAGCATGAATAAAACTGCCTCCTTCACACAATTTCTAAAACTAATTACCCGAATTATCAGAGGATTTTAGTAGCACAACATTAGTGAAGGATGTCTAATGGGTTTTTCTGTCATTATTTTCTCTTTAACAACATTTATCATCTAAAATGCAACATTTGAGCGTTTTAAACCCTGAAATGTGGGCGGCGGAGGGCCGCCGCCTACGAACGGACATGCGCAATGACTGTGGCTGTTTGGAGGGGTCAAGTCACTTCAGACTTGTTAAAATGTTTCGCGAGAGCGACCCGCCGCAGCGCATCTGGCCGGAAAACACGCTGTTCCCAGCTTGGCTCCTCATCGGGCGCGATCACAGAGTCACAGATTCACGAACACCCGCGAACACCTGCACGATGAGCTGAGGGCCCACGTGGTCCGGCAACGCGCATGGGCATGTCTGTTTTCCACGGAGGAGTTTTAGACTTGAACTGCAGGACTTCGTGACGTTTTAAACATATTCACCTTCTTGGTGGGGTGTTTCGGGCATTTCCTACCGAGAGGAGTTCCCGTGGCAGGCCGGGACCCGCTGGCAGAAGCCGTACCGAAGGAGGAATTATTCTGGGTTGGCCTGGGAAAACCTTGGGGTCCCTCCTGGAGGAGCCGCAAGACGGGTCAGGGGAGAGGAAGAGGACTTCTCTGATGTCCCGCGACCTGAACCTGGAAGCGGAAGATAAACAATGAATGGATTAATATTAGAGATCATTTTATGGATTCACTGATTAAGTTGTTTTGTATTTTTAATCCTGGACATCGAAAAAAAACTTAGATCAGGCAACCTTAAGATCGTTACCTTAAGGTCCCATATACGAAATGAACAAAACTATTCCAATCAAAAACCAGTATTTATATTAAAGAACCAAACTCAGGTTTAAGTCTTTTTTAAGACTGTCTCATACAGATATTTACTAGGATATTTAGGATCCAACTTTAGTCAATGAACATCCATGCTTATTATTATTAATATTATAATTTATTATTCAATAAACATCAATGCTTGTTAATTGTTATTATTATTATTCAGTTCTAGAAATTTCCTAAATCCTAACTATCCTAAATCCTAAATAATATGGATGTCATTAAAATTTTAATTAACATGGATGTCATTAAAAGTTGATAAGACAACAAGACAAGACTGAAGATTTCCAAGACTTCCCATATGTGGAAATTAACAAAAACCATAAGACTGTAATAATAAATGTAATGTAAATAAATGAGTAAATATACGTTTGTTTGTTTGTTTAAATTAATTAATTACCTTTGGCAAGGGGTTCAAAAGAAAAAACTAATCCAGTTTATTGCAACTATAATCACAACTCAAATTGCATCAATGTAGTTTCCAATTATATTACTGTCATTTCTTTTAATTAGACAATACACAGGTTTATTCAAAAATGTGTTTTTTGTTGTTGTTTTTTTTTAAACCCATGAATCCATTATATAAACCTGAGCATTTATATTTAAAAGTAACCACAAACAAACACACACTCATCACCATTTAAAAACCCCATTTAGCCAAAGGAGGAAACTGGAACACAAGTAAAATCTACACACAAAAAACACCCAGACCAGGATTTGATTTTGTTTCTTTTCTCTTTTAAATTTGTATTTTTTTTTTTTTTTTTTTTTTTATTAAATGACCTTACATAACTGTTTAGTCTGCACTGGTCTGGACTGGATTGAATTTGAAGCTGTGGACTGTGGGTTTTGTGACTTGGTGATATGTAGACTGAAATAAATTAGATCATGCTTGATTGTTAAGATGTGCATAAATAAAGTCATTGAATTATCTTCAAACAACAGTGAAAGCATCATGACCTTCAAACTTTAAACTGCAGCTTAACATAGAAATAAAATGTATGTTTGACTCCCTGGATATTTGGCTTCAATAAGGAGCTGAAACACCCCCGTAAATAAAAAACAGTAGTATTGATAATAGTAATATTAATTATAATTATAATAATAATCGTCCTGTGCCTCCTTGAGGAGTTAATCCTAATCCAAGCAGCTCCACCAGCACACGCGCAACACCGTCGACAGGCGGCGCTCTTGTTACAGACTCAGACCCGCACACACATAAACCGGCCCCAGCGTGCGCGCGCGTACTTCTCTTCTTAACCGCTGTTTTCTATTGGAGGACAATGGAGGCGCGCTCTAGTCCCTAGTCCCCCCCTCCACACACACACACACACACACACACACACAAAACAAAAACACGCACGCACGCACGCACGCGCCGTGTTTGCCGACACGAACTCGAACTATTACAGTCGATGGGACAACAAAGTCGACCGCCCGCCTGTGCGCTTTTACGCACAGGGAGGAGGACGTGCGCTTTTACGCACAGGCTCTGGTCGGGATTTCTCCCGCGGCGGCTCCGTGACGCAATTTAAACACGCGTAAATTTAGGAGCGGTGTACGCGCGTGAATTCCGAGGAGGGAGATTGATGAGCGCAGATGAGATGATAGCAGGTGTTTGTCGTTGGAGGATGTGTGTTTGGAGGAGGTGTGTGTTGTTGGAGGTAACGGAGAAGGAAGCGGCCTCAGAAGAAGCAGCAGAAGAGGATTTGTTGACAAAAGCAGCAACTTAGAGAAGCTCCTCCTCTCTGTGATGAACTCCGCGACTCGGAACCTCCTTAATTACTAATTTCTCTACATCCAAGCCGCTCTCTCACTCCCTCCTCCCTCCATCTCTCTCCCTCCCTCCCTCCCTCTCTCTCTCTCTCTCCATTCCTCCATCCATGCATCTCTCATCCTGACCCTCCTTTCTCTCTCCGTTCTGTGTCTCTTTCAGCCGGGATAACGGACGAGATTGGAGCCCTTCTTGTTGTTATTTTTTTAAATTATTATTTAGTGTTCGTTTTTTGGGCATGGAGGATGTAAAAGACCCACCGATCGTCCACCGATCCTCCTCCTTCAGCATCAAGAGCCTTCTGCTGCCCTCCAAGTGCGATCGCACAGACTCGGTTGCCCCCGTCGCCGCGGCGGCCGCCGCCATCCCCGGGAGTCTGTCTCCTTCTCCGGGCTCCGACTCTGAGAAGTCACTGGAGCCACCGGAGCTGGAGTCCGCGGCTCCAGTTCCAGACCCAGATAAACCGGGCAAAGAGGAGCAGGGAGAGAATGAGGAGGAGGACGGAGGGGGAGGCGGAGGAGGGGACAAGGCGACACAGGAGCAAACCCCCACCAACAACAGCGGCAAAAACGGGAAATATGACAAACCTCCGTTCAGCTATAACGCCCTGATCATGATGGCCATCCGGCAAAGCCCGGAGAAGCGGCTCACCCTGAACGGCATCTACGAGTTCATCATGAAGAACTTCCCCTATTACCGGGAGCACAAGCAGGGCTGGCAGAACTCCATCCGACACAACCTCAGCCTCAATAAGTGCTTCGTTAAGGTCCCACGACATTACGACGACCCGGGGAAGGGAAACTACTGGATGCTGGACCCGAGTAGTGACGACGTTTTCATCGGAGGAACAACCGGGAAGCTCCGCCGGCGCTCCGCCACCTCCCGGGGGAAACTGGCGATGAAGCGCGGGCTGCGTTTCGCTCCTCTCGGTTTGGGGATTAACGAGCGAGCTAACAACCCTCTGTACTGGCAGATCTCCCCGTTTCTGTCCCTTCACCACCACCACCACCACCACCCGCACTACAACGGATCATCAGCCGGGTTCCTGAACCAGGCAGCCGGCTACGGGTCTCTGCTGCCCGCCGTGGAGCAGCTGAGCAACGGGGACCTGAGCCGCTCCCTGCTCGGAGGCTCGGCCGCGGGCGCGCTGGGTTTGACGAACAGTTACGGGATGAACGCGTCTCCGGTGGGGCTGCTGTCCGGACAAACCGCTGGCTATTTTGTCTCAGGGAGCCAACACGCTGCTGCAACGGCACCGGGGCCGCCTGGGGGAGGACCGCCGCCTCCTCCACCTCCTCCTCCACCCCCGCCACCGCCTCACCTCCAACCGGGCGCGCCAGGGTTCGGCGGCCTCAGCACTGCCAGCTCTCCGCAATCTCTGCTCTCGGACTCTCTCAGAAACAGCTCCCTGCCGGCCTTCTCCCCGAGCGTGTCCGCGGGGTTCCCCGGGGTGCTGTCCCATCAAAAGAGGGTCACCCCGAACGCTTTCCTAAACTGACCCACCCCCACCCCCACCCGTCTAACGACTGCAAATCTCCGCGGATGTAGACGCGTAAAGGAAAAATATGAAAAAGGATTAAAAAAAACCACACAATTAAAAGAAGAAAAAAACGTGACGAATTATCAGTCACTGACAGCAAATATATATATATAGATATAAATATAACAAGTGAAACTTTTTTTTGGCCATATTTTCCCCGGAAGTGCAACGGGTCCGTTTGGATTATTTTTGCGCATTGAACTCAAAAGGGACAAAGTTTTGTTACCCGCGGGTTGTACAACTGTAAACTAGACTTGCCAAAGGTAACAATATATTTCAAGCTATTTATATCTTGTACAAATATTTTCAGTACTTTTCTTTGAGTCGTTTATTTATGTTTTGTATTTATTGTACAATGTATTTAAATGTTATTTCTCAGTGTGAACTCGTCAGTATTAAGAAGAAAAATACAATAGGGGGGTGGGCGGGTTGAAATTGGACATGGTTGATAATTATTTATTAATTTTGAGACAATCAAGGAGGAAAAAGACAATCAGAAGTGTTTAATTTCTGTTCATTTGGAGGAAAGACAATTTTTGAGGAAGTTAGTGATGGATAGATAGGTAAATAAATTAACAAAGCCTTAAAATCAGAAATAATCAGGGTTTTTGGAAGCAAAAGAAGCCTACAACAATCATATCCTTACTCAGGTTTGACCCGGACAGGCCTCGCGATGATGATGACCGATGATGTAACTGAAACTGTTCCCTGTGAAGAGTTTCCTTCCAGAATGGAAATATCCAAACAATTCCAGTTATTGTTTTTTTTTTGTTGTTGTTTTTTTGTTTTTTTTTTGTTGGGGTTGGCTGACAGAACTAAAGTAGAACACACGTTGTTCCCTCTGCTGCTTTTCAGGGTTAAATATAGTATCTTTGACTTAACCGCCCTTTTAATCTGATGAAAAAAGAAATAAATGGATATAAAAGTTTTTGGAATAGAACTCTTCATATAAAATTATGCAAAAGAGACTTACATTTAAATGGAGATTTGTATGTTGCAGACTGTCCTTTTCTGGTTGACTAGTGTGTGTGTGTGTGTGTGTGTGTGTGTGTGTGTGTGTGTGTGTATGTGTATGTATGTGTGTGAGTGTGAGAGAGAGAGAGACTCAGCGCGTAAACATCCTGCGCATGTGCATTAGGCCGCGAACAGGAGTAATTGTACGAGAAGGGACATTTTTTACGCGCTGATCTGACCTTTCTTGGAGCGGCATGAACACAACCGGAGCCTCTGTAAACAAAGCTGGGCCCAGGCTCTCACACGGACACGTACACGCGTGGACCCACTGCAGACTGAGCTTCCAGCGGCGCCCAACGGCCTTCCTCCTAATACGAGCTCTGCTGCTGTCACGCATCTGCATTTTGAGCATTTTGTTGAGTCAAAACAAGATGGAAATGTGCTCCCACTTCAGAGCGGGGTTCCTGGAGGATTCCTGTCATCAGACCAGCAAACCTGAGCTTCTCAGCTGCGGCAACTCCACTCCTGTGTTCCGTTTTGTCTTTATTATGTCAATGGGGACAGAAAAAGTGCGCCAATCAGAACTCATGTGTAACTTTTAACTGACTTTTAACACCTTCACGGGTTTAGTGCAAATACAACCTGGTGTGCGGGTTTAAAAAGAAATAGTTAAAAAAAAAAACAGGGATTATGTGCAGTTTTTAATCTTTTAACTCAACAGAATTTAATTGGCTCTGATTTAAAAATGTTGCAGATTTCATAAAAGCTCTTTCCTTGACGTGAAGCTTCGAGTTTTTTTTTCTAATTTAAAGCACTAAATATATATAATTACAAAAAATGTTTATTTTAAATATTTAAATAGTCAAACAAAATATGGTGTTATATTAATAGAAAATTCTGTTAAACATTCTAAAAATAAAAACTAAAATAACACTTATTTTCAATTAGTATCCTAACTTTTAAATATTAATTATAAAAATATTAGATTTTATTCACCTTTAATTTATTACCTTAAAATAAAATAATGTCCTAAAACACCAGGTTGTATTTTCACCAAAAATATCTGGATTTTATGTTCATCTTAATCAACTTGTTTTCCATCTACCTGCTTAAAAAAAAAATCAACAAATATCCAAATGATATCGTAAGAAGATTGAAAACATTAGTAAACATTGATCCTAATACAGACTAACTGGGACATGGGATAAAGCTGCTGCTCTCTGGCAAAATAAGACAAATTAGTTGGAAAATATTAGTTTAAAAAAAATCACTCTCACAAATGTTTTAAATCATTGACAAAGAAATAAATAATAGTAATTGGAACTGTTTCTGTCAATTTACCGACAAAAATAGTAATGGCTGGGAGTCCTGCTGCAGGAAAAAGGTCAAATGTGTTGATGGCTGCTCTTCCATGTGAAAATCAGAGTTATCGGGGAATTGATCGCTGTGGAATCGATCCTCAGGTCTCAGGTCAGGTCTGTGTGAGCTCTGCAAAGCTGCAGCAGAAAATAACATCTGCAGACGGAAACTTCACAAAGACACTGATGGAAAAAGAAATACTGACGAAAAAGTGTTTACACTCAAGTTAAATATGTAGATTATTATAAGAAATAGATGGAATATTATTATTATTATCACCATCATCTTATCGGACTATAAACAACATCTACTGTCTTTAAAAGGACTTTTAAAAAGCAGCAGGTTGGATTTAGTTATAATTTTGTCCTAAATTGGTGCTCTCGAACATAAAATCCTCAATGTCAACAGCAAAGCTGAAGCTGAAGAAGTTTTCTCCTCCACACACACACACACACACACACACACACACACACACACACACACACACACACACACACACACACACACACACACACACTTCAACAAATTGGCAGGTTTTAAAAAGTGAAAGCACAGCGAGTTCATCAGGTCTGAGGAGCATCAACGCTGAACCGTCACTCTGCCGGCTCGGTTTTGTCACCAGTTTTACATTTTGGGTTTGTAAAGAAATTTGAAAAAGCAAAAAAAAAAAAAAGAAAAAACAAACAAAAAAAGAGTTTTGCAGATTTGTTTGTTTTTGTTTTGGGTTTTTTTGCACTTTTGTAGTTGGTGTTCACATGTAAGAAGTGTGTGCTGTTTCTGTTCAGATTGTTTTGTTTCATTCTTTGATTTTTTTTGTTTGTTTTCAGAGACTAAACTTGATTAAAAAGGATTAAATAACCAGCAGCAGTTTCTGTCTGATGATGTGAGCAGACTTAAGAAAGAAGACTAAGATTTATATTAAAAAATAAAACCCTGCATAAAGAGTGTGTTCAACAGAAGAATATTTAAAATAATTGCTTTAAAAAAAAATCAGTTTGTTCAATTTAATGTTTTTGGAGTATCAGCTATTTTTTAAGATTAAAATAAATAAATTTCGAATGCATATAAAATTATTTTTTTTAACTACAAACTTAAATGTTTTACTTTTTTTAAGAGCAGCAACTATCTTGATACCGTTTTTTAAAAAAACAGACTTTTCCTTTAGTAAAAGATTAATTTATTCCTACAAAACCACTTGTATTTAATTATAAAACATTTATGTGTATTTAATCTATTTAAATCAACATTAAATGGTTTGCTATTAGATTCATTTGGTGCTTTTATCACCACAAAATGTTTTGTTTTAAGAGATTTTATTTATTTTCTAGACTCGTTTCATAAATGTGCTCTATAACGGGACAATCAAACATTTGAATGATTTTAACGTCATATTGATTCTTTAAATCTCCTTCATTCCTTTAGACCTCAAACTATCGTTCCTGATTTGATGTTTGACCTTTCGAAAGCAGCTTTACCAGCAATATTATCATTTTTGACATGTTTTGATTATGTTGGCAGATTTGTGATGCATGTTTTTATTACTTCTAGACGTTTCTGATTGACTGCTGAATGTCAGATATTTTAACAGTTACGTTTCCGTCTGAGTTTTAGGTTTAACTCAACAGCTTGAGGAACGTCTTTGTCCATCTGTTGTCAGATTTCTGAGTTTGTTTCCAGTCAGTTCAAACTTTGCTTTTTGGTCTCAGCGGAGTGTAGAAAACAAAAGCGTATAAAACTGAAAATGTTATTGGAGCAGCTCCAATATTACAAAGTTGTTTTGGGTGAATTTTATTGTTTTTTGTCATCTGAAGTCTCTCTCTGAAGTCTGAACACGGGTTTCCTCGTTCAGACTCACACGAACTCCATCTGGACGTCAGTAACACGACTCCAGTGACCAGTATGACCACCTGTAATTAAATGTCACCATTTTAGTACCATAACGCCATTAATTAAGCAACATTTATTGGTTCATGCCACTGATAAAATTCAAAATAATCCCTGGCGCCTTCAGTTTTTTATAATGTCTGATAAAAGACAAAATTAGGCTTTAAAACACAGTAGTGTTGTGTATCTGACGTGTTTAAAACATCTAATATTATTCAGTTACCTGGACAGTATCCAGATTTTGTCTTTAACCTAATTTGTTAAAAGAGTGTTTTATATAATTTATCAATTTGGATGTGTTTGAGATCATTATTTTAACAGTGACATAAAGATCCTGTGATTGAAAGTAAAAAATAAGAAGAAAAGTGAGAAAAGTGAGAATTCTGTAAAAATGTGGGACATTTACAACGCGAACATTAATGTTCGGAAACGTGGAGCCCTGCTGATGTTTGAGGACTTTTCTTCCGGAGTCGAGAACGTTCTCGGGTTTCTGAGCGCTTAGATGGCTACTGAGGCCTCAGACGGGACAAGAACAACTGGACAAACCCTCTGAGGTGTCAACCGAAGACCATCAAAAGAGAAAATCAAAGTGTTGGAAGCCGTGATCTCGTCTCTGCACAGAGCCATGTTGGCAGGAGCTGACTCCGCCCACTTAGTCCAAAAATGGGCAACCTGGAATAATGAGGACTCCTGGAAACTCCCTGGGACACACCCACTCTGATCAGATGTTGCAAATTAGCAATTTTAACGTGCACTTCGATGCTAACTAGCGTTCATCATTCGATCTGTTCATCCGTCTCACGTCTGATGTCGCTCCCAAAATGACGTTTGAAACAAGTTCTTCCAGAGCTGAAACACGGCCTCCCGGAGCTCCGAGGGCGGTCCCCCAGGATGCTAGACTAGCCCACGTGTGGCTAGCTGACCACAGCCGGGGAGTCTCTGAGCTCTGTAGGAGCCCGGTTCAGGTGGAGGCTGGGACAACGGTCCAAGCTGACTTGATGGCTGGCAGTCTGGTTTGTCGTTCGGGAACGATCCAGGACATCCCAAAGGTCGGCTCGGGTGGAGGAGCTGCTGGCAGGGCTAGCAGCCAAAGGTAGCTGCTGGTTAGCTGAGCTTCGCTCTTTAATGCTTCCAGGCCGACCCAGAGCCGTCTGCGGCGGTCTGTTGGTAGAGTCAACAGTCGGAGACGTATTATCCTCAAAATGAGAGTGTTTATGCTCTATTAGGTCTTTATTCACAGCTCAGATGTCAAGTTCACCGGAAATGCTCAGAGCTACAGTTTATAATGTTGTTGTATCTTTAAAAAAAAAGAAAAGAAGCAGCTATAATTTTATATATATGTGTGGCTTTATTTGATTTTATGTGATAAGGTATGGTTGTATGGCTGTCACAGTTATGAATTCTGCATTTGAAGGGTCAATAGAGGTAACTTACTTCTGGAGTGCCGTCTAGTGGTCTTTTAAGGAACTGCACTTCCATGTTGGCTTAAAATAGACAAACTGGAGGCCTGAAGTGAAAACCAACCAAAGCCTCTGGCATAATGCAACTTCCTCAGTTTCTTTGGGGCGCCTTTGGTCCGATCATCCCAGAGTTAGTGACCTGCTCACATTAGCGAGGTTCTGTGACATCACAGACCCAGATCAGAGTAAAACCAACCACCCTCTCCATCTTTATCACGTTTCCCCCAAACTTCACATCATGCTGCATTTCCTGCTCAAATATTTATGAACAACTTAAAAGAGGCACAACCTCTAGTTAGGAAGGTGGAGTCAAACATAGTGTCTGACCCCGCCCCCTACCGCTCCAAACAGAACTGTAACGACACGGCTGAAACGGGAGCTGTTGTATTGTATTTTTATGGTATTTTGTTCGAAACCTGTCAAAAATGTGCTTGTGGATGGAGAAAATCATCACGCAACAGAAATACAGAAACTTCACAAATGGACATGTCCTGCATTTGCAGCAGAGACTCTGAGACGTTGAAACACAAGCTGCTTCCCATCATTCCTTCCTTCACGTGAAGACAACAGACCGCCTCGGATCTGCTGCACAGCCATGCGGGAGTGTTAATCCTGCTCTTATCCAAAGATTGAAATCCCAATCCAAGCAAAATTCCCTTTTAACCCTTAAAAGGAATTTCTAAGAAAGCAAGACGTTTTGGCCCCAAAAAAATAACTAAATAAATAAAAATATAAAAGTTAATCCACGAAGTTGAAAAAGGAAACTTCTTTTGCAGCTGCAGATGCATTCTTTTACAGCAGAGGAAGGTTTTGAGTTTGTTTTATCCAAACATGTCCTTTATTTATTTACTTCTTTAATAAAAAGCTGTTCATCTGTTTTAGATTGAAGTGTTTTTGGAGCTGAAATCCAAAAACTGTGTTTTCATGATGGACTGCAGAGCCGTCACCAAGTGTCTCAGCAGACATGCAGATCAGAGTATTTTATTTCCATCTTTAAGTGAATTTTTCTGTATCCAGCTGTGGAATCTTCTCAAATGGACAATTACTTGCCTCAGATTTCCTTCATGTCCTCGTATCAACCCACTGGGGGCTTTTTTCTGGTCACTCAAACACTCATCTCCTCCAAACGTTGACAACACAGAGCCATCATGGGTTGCAGAGATAAATAAAAGATGCTGACTGACCTCTGACCCCCTGACCTCTTAACCGCAGTCTTTTGTGCCGGTTTTCCTGGAAGCGAAGGGGATTTTTGCATCATTGGTGTTGGGATCTGAAACCGACGGGAACGTAGTTCAGGACAGATGAGTCGCCGCACACGTGTACGTCTTGTCCTGCAAATGAAAACACAGTTGACATCAGCGTGGACGGCTGTCGTCCCTCAAACCGTTTCATCTGTGCTTCATACTTTACTAAAGTTTTCTAAGCTTCTGTCAGATTGTTTGTTATTCAGGCTTCAGTCAGAAGTCAAGGCCATCTGGCCAGATCCAGACCCAGATCCAGACCCAGACCCAGGTCCAGGATTTTACCATGAGAGAACGAAAGTAAAACCACAGAAGAACTGCAGTTTTACGTTTGAGCTGCGGCACAACCATCTTACATCACGTTCCAGCTGCACGCCGTTTCCTTCCTTTACACTTGGAATATACCCACAAATGTTAAAAAACAAACATGTTGTGGTTTTCATGTGCTCACAAACGTGGTCTTCAGAGCCCTGAAATCACTTCTTTCTGGAGCTTTTTCTAACATCAGCTCTCTGCGACATCTAGGGAGAACACATCCAGATATGGATGGATGCTTTTTCACCAGATCTGCTGAAAAGTTGGACATTTTATAACAGAGCTCAGTGCAGATTAACTCACTGTTGGATCCGGGCCCTAGTGGTCGGTAGAGGACCCGCAGGTCTGGATCCGGGCCCTAGTTGTCCAGGGAGGACCCGCAGGTCTGGATCCGGGCCCTAGTGGTCGGTAGACGACCCGCAGGTCTGGATCCGGGCCCTAGTGGTCGGTAGAGGACCCGCAGGTCTGGATCCGGGCTCTAGTTGTCCAGGGAGGACCCGCAGGTCTGGATCCGGGCCCTAGTGGTCGGTAGACGACCCGCAGGTCTGGATCCGGGCCCTAGTGGTCGGTAGAGGACCCGCAGGTCTGGATCCGGGCTCTAGTTGTCCAGGGAGGACCCGCAGGTCTGGATCCGGGCTCTAGTTGTCCAGGGAGGACCCGCAGGTCTGGATCCGGGCCCTAGTTGTCCGTAGAGGACCCGCAGGTCTGGATCTGGGCCCTTGTTGTCCAAGGAGGACCCGCAGGTCTGGATCCGGGCTCTAGTTGTCCGTAGAGGACCCGCAGGTCTGGATCCGGGCTCTAGTTGTCCAGGGAGGACCCGCAGGTCTGGATCCGGGCCCTAGTTGTCGGTAGAGGACCCGCAGGTCTGGATCTGGACCCTAGTGGTCAGTAGAGGACCCGCAGGTCTGAATCCGGGCTTTAGTTGTCCGGGGAGGACCCGCAGGTCTGGATCCGGACCCTAGTGGTCGGTAGAGGACCCGCAGGTCTGGATCCGGACCCTAGTGGTCGGTAGAGGACCCGCAGGTCTGGATCCGGACCCTAGTGGTCGGTAGAGGACCCGCAGGTCTGGATCCGGACCCTAGTGGTCGGTAGAGGACCTGCAGTGGTCAGAAAACTTTTCTTACTTCTGCACTGGATTCAAACCTGGATGTTGCAGAACGGTGCACCTTAGTCTCAGTTTTGTTTTGTTTATTTAAATATATATTGTTGTTGTTTTTATTTTATTTCATTTTATTTTTCCTGGGCCAGCAGCAAAACTACTGCTCTGTATTTTCTTTTTGCGCTCACGCTTCACATAGAAATGTTTTATGAACAAAAATGACGTCGCACTTTCAGAAGGTCCAAAGCCAACGGTTGGTGCAGCTTCGACACTACTTGGTCATCAGTCCATCAAGTTGAAACTGATATTTGAACATGAAAGTCTCCTTTGTGCTGCTTGAATAATGCTGAAATACAAAGATGTGTGAATGAGTGAAGGCGCTGCTGCAAGCAGAGCTGGATTTCAGTCCGACAGCCATCATGCCGGTGGGCTACAGCCATACAAGACATTTACAGCTCTGACGGCTCAGATTTATCAAGATGACGCCGTTATACACATCAGTACTGTTGCCTGTAGTGGCTCATGGGAACAGAACCGGTTTACAGAAACCTCAGTTAGATGGGAGGCTTTTATGTTGAAAGGAGATTCATTAACCCAGTAAGACCAGTAACGTCTGAACGCTGCTGCTTCGTTTTTTATGTAAATGTTCATGTTGAATGGCTGCACATGTGTATTTAACCTTCAACAGTTGCGGGTCAGAATTTAATGCCATTTTTCTTTTAACCAAAAAAAAAAAAAAAAAAAAAAAAAGAAAAACTCTAAATTCTAGTTTTTATCGTAAAGTCCTTCCAGAAATGAAATCACAAATTTTCTTAACTTTCTGAGTCTGGTCAGATTTATGTCTTAGAAGAACACAACGACACAGAAAAGGACCAGAGCTGCAGGTTTGACAAGACAGCTGCGAAAAGACGATATTTAAAGCTGCGAGTTGAGGTGGTTTTTTTGTGAAGAAAGTCACACACAGAAGACCTAAAGCAGGTGAAAATAAGGAAATCGGGGTGAAAAGGTCGCAGGCTCCTGACCTGCAAACAGGAAGCTTAAAGGGATTTTTAAAGTTCAGTCAGAGATGAAACAAAACACTTAAATCCTCAAAAACAGCACAAATCTCCTCCTTTCAGTGTGTCTTCACAATAACGACCAAAACCTGATCAAAGTCGTGACTGGTTTTGGATTTAATCAGGTTTTTCTTTGGGAACCACTTTGATCAAAACCAGAAGCACAAATAAGCGAATCCTTCAACTTGGGTGATTTTCTGTTTTTAATCCTAAACTTGGATGTTTTGGGGGTTTTTTTTGTCAGAAGTTACTTCTTTCATGGCAATAAGACATTAAAATCCAGAGAAAAAAAAAGAGAAGAGACAAGTTTTTCCTCAGTAGTTAAAGACGCCTGCATGCATGTGCAGAAGGAAACCTGCATCCTTCCATCCCGGGCATCACCACACGGACTCAGCAAATCCCTGGCAAAAAAACAGGAATAGAAAAGAGCGGCACCTTACTGGGTCAGTACCGATAAAAATGGTGCTGTTATAGGCATTCCAATGTTTGTATGATGTGGAACGTAGCGCGTTGAGGATTGAGTAGGAGCCCGTGAGGCGGCAGGAGCTCAGGAGGAAATGCTGCACAGCAGAATCCAAAAAAACATAACAAAAGCCTCCGCTAGAAAAACCTAGAAGACCACAAAACAACAAAGCAGCGCTGCAGCGGATGGGTTGAAACACTGGGCCAGGAAAAACCATATGGAGTCACAGAGGCTGACGAGACACAGGCGCAAAAAAATCCGGTTTGACAGGAACAAGGGAGTCAAACTGGAACGTAGACTTTCAAAATAAAACAGGAGCTAAACCATGTGATATCACCGATGTCTGGTCTACGTGTGTGATGTATCCGTGTGATGTTCAACGCTGTGGACTCATGTTCTGGTATGTTGGGGTCAGCATTTTTTTAAGTCATGCCTTCAACTTCATCCACTTATCTGGGGTCGGGTCGCGGGGACGGTAGCCTAAGCAGGGAAGCCCAGACTTCCCTCTCTCCACCACTTTATCCAGCTCATCTGGGGGGATCCCAAAGCGTTCCCAGGCCAGCTGAGAGACATGGTTCCTCAGTATATCTTGTGTTTTCCCTGGGGTCTCCTCCCAGTGGGACACGCCCAGAAAACCAGGAACCAGATGTCTGAACCTCCTCATCTGGCTCCATTAGATGTGGAGGAGCAGCGGCTCTGAGCTTCCCTCCTAATCTCTGAGGGAGACAGACACCTTACAGAGGAAATTAATTACTGCTGCTATCCACGATCTTGCTCTCTTGGTCCCTACCCACAGGCTAGGAACGTAGGCTGACGGGTAAATCTGGAAGATTTGTAAGTGAAGCTGCTCCCTTAGATGAGAATCAGGAAAATGGTCAGCAGAGGAGAATGCGAGCAACATCCTGAGTGCTCCATGTTTGAAGTTTCTTCTCTTCTCAGAAAGTAGATTCACATTTGAAAATACCTCAAAACACTGACACAAAGATTTTTATGGGATTAAAATGTCCTCCAAGACCAACTTCTCCCAACAAACCAGAACCATGATGGTCCTCGAGTTTTCCAGGATGATGGAGCAGCATTCCACAAAGCAAAAGTGATAAAGCAGCCATGAGACCACGGCACCTAAACTTCTGGATCTGTGTTCAGAAAACTCACCAGACCGTAAGAACCTGCAGTCAATGCTCAAAAAGCAGGAGGACAAGCAGAAAACTGCCAATTACGATCAACTCAGGGATCTAACAGAGCAAGAATGGATCTCCATCAGTCAGGATTTGGCCCGGAAAGAGAGGTTGAAGTTGAAGTTATGAAGAAGAATGCTGTAAATATCGTCACTTTGAATATATCTAACATTATTGTCTATAAAAACCTTGGACACAAGCATAAACATCTCCTTAAAGCAGTACGTAATGGCCCAAATGTTCTTTATGTCTCATGCAAACATGTGAAAAACATGATTTAAGAAACTGGAGCAAATATTTGTAGAAACCTACCAGCCAGAACTTTCAGTTGTGACTGGACATGTCTTTGCACTCAACCACACACTCAAGCATAAACGTCACATGACTGTTGAAGAGTGTTGACCTCAGGATTTGGTTCAAGGAGATTTTTGAAATCTGGATCTTGCCGATGAGTAAGATTTGTTTGTCTCAAATGTTTTCTGATTGGCTGAAATCCTGGAGACGTGATGATGGGCGGAGCCTATGGCTCAGGATTACACTCAACTCCCATCGCTGGTCAGACAGATATTTTCAACACAGATTTTTAATGCTGCGTTTTCAGCATTTCTCACAAATAAGCTCCGCTACTCTGACAGTTATATATATATATAATAAAATAAATAATAGTGAGTAGTTTTAACATCTCAAAACTGAGAACGAATCGCCAGTCTGTTAGTCGGCCCACTAAGTAGAGAAGTGAAGCCAGTCAAGCCGGCACGTGGCTGGTGTGTGAAGACACGAGCTGGACGATGTGTTTGGTGTGCTGCCAGTATGCTCGAAACATCAGTTAACGCAATTATTTGTTGGGACTTAAAAAACAAAAAGACGAAAAGTAATCCAAGTGCCACATCCATAATGGAAAACCCATGAAGGGAAACAACTGCTTCCAGGGCGGTTAGGAGTCTAAAGACGGAGCAGATGGAGAACGAAGTTCTCACAATCTCAAAAAAGACACAACCGTTTTGAGGTTATGAGCCGCAGTGCAAGTAAGACGTCCTAAGTAAAAAATGAAAAGTTTTGGGTATTTCTGACCCGTGACGTCTGCAGACCTGCGGTCGGTCTCTGACATCTTCTGAGCAGAGGCTGCTGCTGGTGCCTCGTTCTCACCTCAAAGCTCGTGGAGATGGAAATTCTGGGGCGACGGCACCGGGACTCTGGAACTCTCCACCACCATCTCCTTCAAAAGGTTCGCACTTTGTGTTGAAATTTGTGTTGTATTTCTGCCTTTCTGCAGAAATATTCGTTGTTGTTGTTTCATCAATCAGCCAGGAGCGTGGAGACACCCTCAGGCTTCTTTAGGTGTCAAATCAGGTTTGTTATTTACCAAGTTCCTATTTCTGATTAGAAGGATGAAATGGATCTCTGAGTAATCAAACTGTCCCTACAGAGAGGAAAAGATCAAGTACAGAGGGGCTTTGCTCGTCCAAAAAGAGAAGATGCAAGAGGTCAGCGCCATTTGTATTGAACCTAGTCGGAAGATTTGCTGAAAAACAAAAGCCTTTACTTTTAAGTTCTTAAGTTCTTAATTTTTCTTATCAGTACAAGACAAGTACTCTTTGCACTTCTTGTTTCTAGTGTCTCCAGAGATGGGCTGTACTCACAGAACATGTGACAATGAAGATGTGGTCAGAGTGGAGGATGTGGAGTTGCTACGAGTGGAGGCGGCAGCGGGACAGAGGATGGACTTGACGCACAGAACCAAATCAAAGACTCGTCATAAACTGTTAAGACTTTGGACGTAGATTTGGGCTTTCTGTTATCAGCTATATGAATATAAATAATATAAATAATCAGCTATATAAATTAAATTGAATTGCAAAGCCGAGGCCCATGAGATGTTTTTTGTCATCACTTTTTTCACAATACAAAGAACCAGGTAAAACACAAGAAATGAAAGTGAAAACCCATTAGAAAACCATGACACAGATGTTCTAAAAGAACTCTGCAGAACTGCAGAAAAACATATGAAATGCATGAAAACATATACCAATTAATGGAAACGTATTATTTATAAACAGAAGCGACTTACGTTTGTTTGATACCAGAGATCTGGTAGATAGTAGCATGGTAACTAACTTACTTTGTCAACAAATATAGTTAGATTATATTAGGTTGATCTGGTTTAACAGCTAGATTATTCAGGATGTCAGCAGGTCTCCAACAGAGACGTCTACACAGACAGGTGGAGGTGAACACTGGGATGGTCAGAGGTGGGACTGCAGGTCAGGACGCAGCTGCTGAGGTTCTGGTCTGAAGAACATGTACGGAAGAGAAAAAGAGGAGACGGACCAGCACAACAAACTACAAGAACAATGCAGCACAATTATGCTTATGGGATTCTGTTAATAACTGAGGATTGAGGTGAAGAAGGGAAACAAACAGAGGAGGTGAGGGGAACCAGTCAGTGGATCCTGCTGGTGTCCCCCTGCAGCAGGTCTACAGAAGCAGATCCAGATGAAGCTGTGTTGAAGACCAGCTGCTCCAGTCTGGTCCTGCAGCTGCAGCTGTGACTACTGGTCCTAACACACTAAAGTACAAACTATATGTTTTATTAAACAGAAACATTTTAAGTTTGGTTTTAAAGGTGGAGGTGGTGTCAGCCTCCTTAACCCAAACTGGAAGTTGGTTCCAGAGTGATGGTTCCTGATAACAGAAAGCCCGTCCTCCAAATCTACATCTGGATCTTGTAGGAACTACGAGTAAACCTGCACCCTGAGAACGGAGAACTCTGTTAGGAACGTACGGTACTATCAGGTCTTGCAAATATTGCGGCGCCAGGCCATTTTGGACTTTATATGCAAGTAATAAAATTTTGAATTGGATTCTAAATTTTCCGGGGAGCCGATGGAGGGAAGCTAAAACTGGAGAGACATGGTCTCTTGTTGGTTCCTGTCAGCACTCGCGCTGCTGCATTTGGGATCAGCTGGATGATATTCTCCATCAACACTGAATAATAGGCTGTTCTAGCTTTGCGAAGCGCTTTTTTATACACTATTAGACCATCTTTCCATGCCGGATAAATATCTACAGACCTACTAGAGTACCACTTTCCCTCCATTTTACACACTTTCTGTTTAAACATACGAATATGTGAGTTAAACCAGGGAGTTAAGCTCCTACGGTTAGAGACCCTCTTTCTCAAAGGAGCAACTACATCTAAAGCTGAGTGCAACACATCTGCAGTGCTACCGACAAGGAAATCAACGCCTGCAGAGGTAGAACCGAGGTCACAGCCCTCAACTGCTTCACTATGTTCCACTGTAGGAAGATGAAGAGCAATGGCCTCCCTACATTTAGTAATAGTTTTATCGGATAGACACCTGCTAAAGTAATTCCTCCTCCGTCGGATAGGAGGGAGTTTACATGTGACACTAACAGATTATCAAGTTCTACACCGTAGACGAGGACCAGATCAAGAGTATAATTAAGACAATGCGTCGGTCGGTTAACTTTTGGTAAATTCCCAATCGATTCTAGAAGAGAATCAAAAGCCAACTTAAGACTATCGCTGTCAACATCCATATGAATGTGAAAGTCGCCCACTATGATGACTTTGTCTGTACTGATCAATAAACCAGATCGGAAATCTGAGAACTCAGACAGAAACTCCAGACCAGCACCAGCAAGAGGCCGGTAAACTACCACCAACAAAACCGGCTTCTCTGGTTTCCAGCTCGGCAGTTTTAGACTGACTTTTCCGTGCGCCTTTTGGGACTATGCTTGCTCCTAACCGTCACCCAGCCGCCCGGACTGTCTGGCTGCTCTGGGCTGCAGGGGGACGGCTACCAGCGGCTGCAGGGGGGCGGCTACCAGCGGCCGCAGGGGGGCGGCTGCCAGCGGCTGCTCGGGGGCTGCAGGGGGATGGCTACCAGCGGGTGCAGGGGGGCGGCTACCAGCGGCTGCTCAGGGCTGTAGGGGGACAGCTACCAGCGGCTGCTCCGGGCTGCAGGGGGACGGCTACCAGCGGCTGCAGGGGGCGGCTGCAGGGGGCGGCTGCCAGCGGCTGCTCCGGGCTGCAGGGGGACGGCTACCAGCGGCTGCAGGGGGCGGCTGCCAGCGGCTGCTCTGGGCTGCAGGGGGACGGCTGCCAGCGGCTGCTCGGGGCTGCAGGGGGACGGCTGCCAGCGGCTGCTCGGGGCTGCAGGGGGACGGCTACCAGCGGCTGCTCGGGGGCTGCAGGGGGGCGGCTGCTCTGGGCTGCAGGGGGACGGCTACCAGCGGCTGCTCGGAGCTGCAGGGGGACGGCTGCCAGCGGCTGCTCCGGGGCTGCAGGGGGACGGCTACCAGCGGCTGCTCGGGGGCTGCAGGGGGACGGCTACCAGCGGCTGCTCGGAGCTGCAGGGGGACGGCTACCAGCAGCTGCAGGGGGCTGCAGGGGGACGGCTGCCAGCGGCTGTTCTGGGCTGCAGGGGGACGGCTGCCAGCGGCTGCTCGGGGCTGCAGGGGGACGGCTGCCAGCGGCTGCTCGGGGCTGCAGGGGGACGGCTACCAGCGGCTGCTCGGGGGCTGCAGGGGGATGGCTGCTCTGGGCTGCAGGGGGACGGCTGCCAGCGGCTGCTTCGGGGCTGCAGGGGGACGGCTACCAGCGGCTGCGCCGGGCTGCAGGGGGACGGCTGCCAGCGGCTGCTTGGGGCTGCAGGGGGACGGCTGCCAGCGGCTGCTCCGGGTCGGTCCGCCGCTTCTAGTTGGTGAACCGGACCTCTAACTCACTGAGCCTCGCCTCCAAAGCTACGAACAGACTACATTTTATACACTTACCGTCTTCACTAAAGGAGCCAGAGGAATATTTCACACACTGAGCAGAAAGAAGGAGAAACGGTGGGAGAGGAGGAGGCCATGCTGAGAGGACAGGAGACGGAACATGTACCGGCGACTGGTGGAAATGACAGTTAAATAAGAGAAAAGATGCAAGTGGTCGGTTTAAAAAGAAGTTTGCCAGATGTAGTGTTTTATTACCAGAAACAAACTAAAGTCAGAGTATAAGGATTCGAAAAATCAGAGCCCGAAACGCCGTGCAGACAGACAAACCGCGAACAAGGAACAGGAAGTGACGCAATACTTTACCGCCAAAACCTGCTCTGTTATGTCTATATCTATTATATTTAGTTAATGTGGTTTAATAGTTAGATTATATTTATTTAATGTTGTTTAACAGTTAGTTAGATTATATTTAGATGATCTGGTTTAACAGTTAGTTTTTATTTAGTTAATGTTGTTTAACAATTAGATTTTATTTACTTTACTTGACTGGATCTTGTTCCTGGTTTGTAGCAGAGCTTCAGTTGTCCCGGAGGAAATCTCCGAAATGATCCGTGTATAATCGTCGGTGTGACAGAACAATCAACAGCCCGGAAATTCAACTAAATTTGGATTCAATCTGACTGTTTTTGCCAAGATTGAGCATAAAGATGTTTTTCAACTACATGGAAAAGTTATTGGCTAGTCTAAAATGTTTCAATGTTTATAACCCTTAACTCCCAGAGAAAGTTTCCAACTTTGAAGATTTCAGGAATGTTTCCTCACTAACTGCGACACACCTGTGATACAATAATTCACCTCCCTTCTTGTTTATTTGTTTCTATCTTGTTTTTTTCTTGTCTTCTCTTCTTTTCCATTTTTGTTTTTTTTGTCCTTAGTGCCTGTTATCGGATGTTTCTTTGGACTTGATTTTCCATTAGTTCACATTTGAACGCTCGCTGGATTTCCTTTCCTGCAGCACCCCTCTAGTCTTCTTTCACACCTGAGTGACTTCCTGCTCGTACCTGCGTTCACTCCTCTCTTTGACCAAACGTCACAACAATCCTGAAGGAAATCCCCAATAAAACTGTTTTCCTTTAAACATGCTTGTCAGAACTGTTTAGTGAAAAAAATAGAAATTGCTTTCAGTTACACAGTCGGCGGCGAGACTGAGCACACATCCGAGATCATTTCCCTCAAAGTTAAACGTGTTTGTGCTCAACTTTCACTGCTGAACTCTTTTTAAAGCTGACCGGGTGTCATCAAGACCAAGAGAACGAACAATAAACTCACCATTACAAAGAAATCTAACGTAAGAACCTCAGTTTTTTATTTTTATTGCTAAAACGGCAGAACAACAGTCTGACTGTAGAACACAACAGTCCGAATGTCCGGATGAAAAGGTTTGGCTTCTGCTTTCAAAAATGACATAACATTGAAAATCTCACTTTTTTCAAACGTTTCAGGAGCACGGCGCCAGATATTGTAAAACGTAAATGTTTTACTTGAACGTTGTCTTTTGTTAGCAGCAGAAGTTCAGCATACTTCCTGTGTGGTTGTTTTTTTTAGTTAAAACTAAAACATTCTCAGACGAAGTGAAGTGGGTCATGTGCAATACTTTTATATGATATTTATATTATTCTCTAGATTTTTTAGACTCTTTTTATTGGCCTTTTGCACCATAAATGTGCTTTATAAATAAAGTTTGAATGTATTCATACACTCGCGTTTATCTTGTATAACTATATATCATGGACCTCAGCACTTTGCTGATTTGTTTTGTTTTTTTTGTAATATATATATATATATATATATATATATATATATATATATATATATATATATATATATATATATCATTATTGAGAAAAATGTGCAATGAAATTTCTGTGTCAGTCTGAGCATCAGGCAACAAAAGCCTTCAATGAACAACGTTTAACTTTTGCATCAACATATTTCATCTCAGCAGAAACACCTCCCTGTCCAGCACGGTGGTGGAGCTGTGATGATCTGGGGATGTTCTCCAGCCTGGTTCTTTTCCTCTTCAGTAGAAGGAATTATGTCCTATTTGTTTTATTGCACACTCAGAACATAATTAGGTTTACCGGGTGTAATTAATGAAGTGGCTGGAGAGAGTCATTTCTAGACATGTACGTAAGTATGTTCTTAAGTTGCCACGGTAACAGTAGACAGAAGGTTACCTAGAGCTTTGGTTGTAGTAGTTTTGTCCGGTCAGACCCGAGTTTGAGCCTGATTAAAGAAATTTTTTTTACTTACGCTGCTGCGCCCTTTTTATCGCTCTCTTGCTGGTCTGGGTTTCTAACTTTTTATGGGTTTCCATGTGATGCTTCATAATAAATGTCTTTGTGTTTTTTTGCTTTTTTGTCGTTGTTGGGATCATTGATGGTGAAATTTTTAAATGTTAAAAAAAACAAACATTCGGCATCCATTGTTTACGTGCTTCTTCTCTTCTTTTTTTTATCAGGTTTTACGCAGCTGGAAGTTTGCGAACACAACAAAATGCGCATTACCACCTGGTGATCGGCATTGCTATTTTTTTCAGTCAGTGGTTCCTGTGTGGCGCAGTGTCATGGAGACACACCGCTACAGGGCGTGAGAAGACGGTCGGCCCCTGAACTGCTGGTGGAAATGATGCAGCTCCCAGCTGCTGAAGAAAACATCTAGAGTTCCTGCCATTTATGGAACCACTACCACCACCACCACCACTACTACCACACAAGAAAAGTAAAAGGATCAGAAGCGTGGCACCAGCTTTCATTCATTTCAACATACTGTTTGTTTGCGACATCATCACATATTTCGCTGTTTTATTTTGCTGTTGCAGACTTTCCAACATTTAAGCCAATTTTGCTCAAATAAACACCAGAAAGTGTTACGATCCAGTCAGCGTGCAGGTCAGCGAGCGTACAGATAGATGAAGACGTGCGCTCGCCTCCTTTCAGAGTAGTGTTTAAAAGTTTAAATCCCAGGGAATAATGGAGGTTCAGACTCAGCCTGTTACGTGACAAGCAGCGGGATGAAGAGGCGGTTTTTGAAAGACGGTGTGTGTGTGTATGTGTGTGTGTGTGTCCCGCCTGGCCTTTGAGCCTCGGCGCTAAGTGGCGTCTAATCTGCTGCAGAGCTGAAGTTTGAAAGGTGGTTCCTGCTGGACAAAAAGTCCATCACAGGTCATTAGCACCAGCTTCTGCTGAGAAAATCCCGACCTGATTGTAGCGGATCGGAACGGCTGCTGGCACCGGGACCAGCATCAGAAAAAAACTAAATAGAAACTTGGATGGTTTGGAGTCTGTGTATCCTTTGTTTATTGAGATCTTTGGTTTTTAGTTTGAGAACCAAACCAGAAGGACCCAGAACACGTGAGATGGTTTTCCACTCTAAAAGAGGAAAACCAGGGGAAAAACAGAATCATATTTTTTAAAAATGGTATTGAATAACTTCTCATCTCCTCGTTTTCCCGGCATTCCATCACACAACAGGACCACGTTTGTTCCGGTTCCTCTACGATCCACAGTGGCTTCATTTTAGATTAAGAGCAGGGAAACATATAAAAAAAAACAAAAAAAAAAAAAACAAGTTTGTTTATTATTAAAATGCAGGTTGTTTGACTTCAGATTTGATTCAGTTTCCACTCAGACATTTGACTTTAGGATTTTCTTTTATTAAACTCAACATTAACTCTGATTTGCAGCGTCAAAGTTGCAGGAAAACACAAATATTCCTCATTTCTCAGCCTCGCTCACATCCGTTGTTTCATATGCGCAGTGGTGTGATGAGATGAGAAGTTTCCAAAGAAGCTCAAACAGTTCGTGTTTTTCAGGACATGACGACTGTCACTGTTGAAACAGAGCCGTGGTTTACGGCGTCCGTGCTATTCTGGTCAGCATGTTTTATTTTTTAATGGCACTTCTGCTGTGTCGTGTTTTATCTCAGTCTGAGTTACGATTGAAAACATTTAAAAATAAAAAATTTTTTTGAGACTTACCCTTTCTTACCCTTCTGTAAGGAATGTTTCGTCTATTGTTCCCGTTTGCCCGTACTAACTGTAGATCACCGATGTAGTAGTGCAGTATACAGTACAGTATAATACCTCCATCGTCTAATTATTGTCCTTGTTTTTTTTCTTTATAAGGTTTATAAAGTTGTAGAGCCACACCAACAGCCGGAACCATATTTTTTTCCGCGTGTAAACATATTTGGCCAATAAAGCCAATTCTGATTTTAATTACAGACCTCAGGGGAGAATACTGACATCATTTAATAAATCAATAAAACCGCAGTTCAATTTTTGCTCAATTTTTTTATTGCAAATATATATATATATATATATATATATATATATATATATATATATATATATATATGAAAATAACAAACACCCGCGTTTGATTATTGAATCTGTTACCAGCAGCTTTATACTGAAATTCGATGGTGCATTTCTAATTTTTATCTTCATTGTTCACTTAATTCTGAGGGAAATAATCGATGTTTCACCCTCCTGCAGTGAAGATAACCTTAGCGTCTGCTTTCATCTAGTCACTCATAATTTAATGGCTGGTTGGATTTGAAACTTCTAGAATAATGACTTTTAACTTCAACGTGTGAACTTCAACGTAATTTTAAAATCTCGTCTTAAAACGACGAGCTGCAGACCCTGGCAAAGTTTATGCATTATTTTATTTATTCAGATCTGGTACATTCAAAGCAATAATAATAAAACTTCCTGCTGGCTGGCCAAAAAAAAACATTAATTAATAATCACAGAAGTTGAGAGATTTTGGTTAAATTTTTAATTGACATAAAAATATTCTTCCTAGTTTTGCAGTTGTGTCATACTATAAATATTTCATGGTTTTGATCATTAAAAGGGTTCACGTTTTTGCCTTTTTAAATCAGAATAGCAAATGCCAATTTAATTCAAATTACTTTATTATTCCCCAAAGGGAAATTAGTAAGATTAAAAGAAAGTAATAAAAGCCATTTATTTCAGATTACTTCTGTTACTTTGCTCGTGCTTTAACGGACGTCTAAAAAAGTCCCAGATGACGTCTGAAGTGAGGTTTAGTAGAAGCAGGTTGTTTTTTTGTCTCTTTGTTCAGCTTTGTTAAGATGTTAATGTCTTTACGAGATCAGAGAGGGCTCATTCCTGCAGACGAGCAAATTTAAGCCTTTAATTTGGGCAAAAACACACCAAATCTCTTAAATGCGGCCGCGACCTTCGAGTGGCTTGTTTGTCCACAGACGGTTTATTTGGGATGGAAACCAGGCGAGAACATGAAGAGCCTCGTCAGCAGCGACTCAGCTCCTCCTCAGCTTCATCATCAGCTTCATCATCATTAACACTCAGACAGACAGACAGACGCTAACAGCTTCTGTCACATCGTGTTATCTCCAAGTGAGAACAGGAAACAAGCGAATGGATGAGGAGAAACCCCCGGAGCCAAGCGGAGCAGGAGCAGGAGCAGGAGCAGGAGCAGGAGCAGGAGCAGGAGCAGGAGCAGGAGCAGGAGCAGGAGAAGGAGAAGGAGAAGGAGAAGGAGAAGGAGAAGGAGAAGGAGAAGGAGAAGGAGAAGGAGAAGGAGAAGGAGAAGGAGAGCACGTGTCTGCTGCAATTTGTGGTTCTGTTTTTTCATGTTTGAAAACAGTGAAACACATCCAACTATGATGCTGAATGTCGTCCTTGTTGCTGAAATCTGCTTCTCCATGTGGAAAACTCCATGGAGTGGAGATAATTCCACTTGTTTCAGATGTGTCTCAACATTCTGAGTATGAAAATCACTTTGGGGAGCTACAGAAACACTCCCAGGACTCATCTCAGACCAGAAACTTCTGTGTTATCTGATCAGATCGGCCTCCAGTCGGTTTCATCTTCAATCCGTCCGACTTCTCCTCGGAGGACAAAAGGCAGTTTCTTATCTCTTTAACTTTAAAACTTGTTTTTGTATTTTTCTACAACTGATCAACAACAGATCCCATACCAGTAAAAGATTATCAGTGCAGGGACGTTTAAAGAAGGTTTAAAGAGTGTAAAAGATGTCTGACAATGTTTGTAACACATTTACAAGTGATGCGTATAAAGAAAGGCTTTGCCAGGGTTTCCCAGCACGCTGAGGGTCAGTGAAGGCATCTCCACTCTGCAGCAGCAGCAGAGAAACGCTGTAAAAAACACGGTGAGTCTAAAAGTAAAAGTAAAGTGCCAACTGCTCAGTGGTCGTCTCCACCGCAGGTTTGACCCCGGGAACGCCCACAGCTCCGCCCACCAACCTTTCTGAACCTGCTGGACTCCGGCTGGTCGATACCAGGTCGATACCAGCTTCACTGAGCCCACTCATGTCCTGCAGCACCAACACGTCTAAATGAAGTTTGAGCCTCCTCTGGAAACAAGACGTTCAGACACTCACGTTACAGCGTATCGAGGGATTTTAAGTCTCCACGTTGTTGTTGTCATGTTTTTGTGTCGATATGCAGCAGCTTCCTTTTATCCAATGGAAATGTCTCCCAATGGAAACACATAAATGATCTTACGAGAATGAAATAAAGAAAACATGAACCTTCTCTGCTCAGTCCACGTAAAACATTTCCTCGTCTCGTAGTTTGTAATTTTGCCGTTTGTGTTTGATGTATTGTAAGAGTCTAACTATCTCCTGAAAAGACGTGACATGTAGCAGTTTTAGTGAAGATGAATAAAACTGGTGAGTAAAAGTGTTTTAGGAGACTTCGTGTCTTCTGTGTGGCCACGGCTGCACCTCAGACGACCAGGTCCTGTCAGCAGATACCAGGAGATGATTGTAGAGAAGCAGGACTGTCAGACAAACCGCTGAAAACATCACTCCTCCAAAATAAAGGAAATTACATTAAATATGATTCAATAATGAAATAAACAAGGATTAAACAGAAGGATTAATGATACTTACATAAATTAAAAAGCTTTGGTCAAATAAAAAAGAAAATAAATACAATATTAAATATATTAAATTATTAAATAAAATAAAACTTTAAATAAAAAAGTTTCACAATTTATAAAGTTTGTTTCTCTATTAACTTTTTTTTCTTTTTTGCATCTTTCATATTTATGCATTTATTTGTAAGTTGTGTCTTTATAAAACAAATAAAAGTGCCTCTCGTTCATACTAGAGCAGCAGTAAGTAATTAAAATAAGACATCAGTAAGAAACGATCAAATGATTCTGTCTTTGTCCACAATTTCCTTAAATCGTGTTATAAATCTGAGTTGCAAGCACATTTTATATTATTTTTACTTTAAACCGTTTCACAAAGAGCAAAGTAGCTGATTCGTTTTTAAAAAATGACGCGTTGCAAAAGTATTAAATCAGATTTTCTTAATTCTGGAAAAAATACTCAAATATTTAAATTGACCATATTTTAGGGAGGAAAAGTAAGTTCTGTTATGCTGTAGATGTGAACGGCAGTCGGGCCGTCTGTCAGCAGCTTCTGCATGGTTGGATGTAGATGTTCTAGTCTGGAGAAACACGGGAACGTTTTCGGAGAGCTCGTTTGTTTTCCTCGGAAACAAAACGGCAGAAAACAAACCTCACAAAGAATTTCAGAGCACATCATCAGCGGGAGGCAGGATTTCAGACTTCACATCAACAAGGAGGAAAGTAGACCAACCCCCTCCATCCCAGAAACACACACACACACACACACACACACACACACACACACACAGACACACACACACACACACACACACTTTTACCCCACTAAAAGCCAGTTGATGCTCATAGTTGTATTTTAACGAACTGCTCGGAAACTAGAGGAAATAAAAATGTCTCATGTATCTCACATTTGCACAAATTTGGTCTTTTTCAATTTACAAGAAACCGGTTCCACATAACTTTGTGTATTTTGAAGTGTGCATGCACAAACTCAACTCACAAAAACCTCCGGACATCTTAAATCTCTGAATAAATAATAACCACTAATCATAACTCAAATCTGTCTTAATTTCAAGATTAGGACACGTGCTGCTCGTTGGGCCTCGCACTCGCACGGAAACTCTTAATCTTTTGGATTCTTTATTTCAGGCTTCGCTCGGGTCCGTTCTGAGCCACATCCTGTTGTTTTGACACATGTTCTAAGTCCTTGTCCGTATAATCACGATGCTGATGTGAAAAGTTTAAAGGGCCTCCAAAAGTGTGAAACTACAGAGTTGTGTCTCCTAAAGCGAAAAGGTTAAACGCATGTTTGCATCACGCTGAAGCAGTTTTGACACAACACTTTGAGGACTGGTCGTCGAGGGCGACGCCGCTGCCTCGGTTTCTGAATTCAGCCGAGTCGCGTTCGAGCGCCGGCTCATCGTATTTTGGCAGCGTCGGCGGGGCCTGAACCCTCTGTGGCCTCTTTAAAGGGCATCGGCTTTGGCTGTGGCCAAACTGCAGCAAAACTGAGCTGCAGTATTTTCAAACAAACAACGCCGCTGTGACCCGGCGCTCGCTCCCACCCCGCCCCCTGGTGAAGATCGCGTGCAGAATTCAGGCAACCCCGAGCGAGCCGAGGGAGCGCTCGCTACATCCGCGCAGCCAGGCGGCGTGACCTTCCCTTACCTTCGCTAAACAGCTCAGCCGTGTGGGGGCTGGCCGACTCACCGAGCATGCCCAGTAGTCGCCACGGCGTTTCGTGACAACACTAACATTCTGCATGGATCACTGGCACGCAGAGTCACTTCTAATTAGAGTGATCTCAATCTTCACCGCCGTTTCGTGTATTTTTTTTCGCCTTCTGTGGAGCGCCGCCGCCTGAGTGGTCGACCTGGTTGCCAGTCCTCCAGCTGGCTCCGCCCTCTGCACCCTCCTACTCACCGCTCCTCGTTCTTTGTTCGGTTAGAGGTTCGGGATTCACCCCTCCTCCCATATTTTCCTACAAGCGAAATAAGAAAATCGAGTGGAGGAAGGGGCCCATCCCGACTCGCTCCTCATCCTCACCTCGTGGCTTCACGCTCTATTACCTATGCATGCTTTCTTACCCGCTGCATCCGATGCGCTTTCTACTCTCCTTCCTGTCTTCCCAACCCTCCTTCATATCCGATGAGCTTTCCACGGAAATTGCTGCACGTTTTCCAGATGTGCAGGAGTCGCTCTCCATTTCTAACCCACTTTATCTTTCTGAGCTTCTTACAGGGAAGGCACTTGAATTGGGATGCGGAAAACGTTAGATGTGACTCAACGAGCACAGGATAAAGCTTCTTCATGATCAAATAAGCGACCCCAAGAAGGAAGCAAGTCATCCTCCTTGGTTAAGCCGCCACTTCCTCGGCTAACGAGGAGAACCAAAGAGAAAATCCCCAGTTTTTGTTCAGGTTTAATCAGGGTTTTCATCCCCAACACTTTCATTTCCAGCTTCACAACAATGAGGTCAGAGGTCAGAGACGTAGGCTGACAATAGGTGAACTAAAAAGAGGTTAATGAGACTTCTTGTATTTTTGAAACAAACAGCAGCAGCGTCTCCTTCAAATAGGAAAGCAAGATCAGGCGTGTGAAATGTAAATAAAACTGAATGCAGTGATTTGTAAATCTCCCGAAGCAACACTTTATCCAAGAGAGAACACAGAAAATAGATGTTAAAAGTAAGACATTTTACCAAATTCATAACAAAGTTTGAGCTAATTTTGAAATCAGCGGCAGCAATATGTCATAAGATTATGGGATGTGTGCAACTAAAGGGTGGAAAAGTACGTGGTAGTAAAATAAAACACCTGGAGGAACATCTGGAACCTAATTAGGTTCATTTGCATCATGATTTGGTTTAAAAAGAGAATCTTAAGAGAGTCTCTAAGAGGTGAAGATGAGCAGAGGTTCACCTATTTGAGAAAAACTGTCCATCCATCCATCCATCCATCCATCATCCATCCATCCATCCATCCATCCATCCATCCATCCATCATCCATCCATCCATCCATCCATCCATCCATCATCCATCCATCATCCATCCATCCATCCATCCATCCATCATCCATCCATCCATCCATCCATCCATCATCCATCCATCCATCCATCCATCGTTTGTGTGAAAACCTTATCTCAAGATGGTTTAGACACAAAAAGACAACGTTTATTTATGAAGCATTCAAATGGGACTTTGGTTAAATCATCACTGCTTTGATTTGAACAAATGTAAACGTCCTTGTCGGTGTTCAGTTAGTTTAATCCAAAGCATTTAACTCCGTTTTGTTTGGATTTAGGAAATGGAATAAAATATAATGAAATACATTCTTGTCCATCCTCTCTGGATACCTGAAATCAGTATTAAAAATTCTGCAGATGGGAGATGTGTTGGAACACCACCACAGCTGAAACTCACAACAACCAGCTGCTGAACTGGTCTGCCTGCAGTTCCAACATCCACAAACTCAAAACATCTGCAGCATCGAGGAGCAAGAACTGCAGCAAAGCAGAGCCAGGACTGTTGAGCAGCCAGAATCTTGTTTCAAACCAGAGGGGGGAAAACATTCCTCTCCCAGAACCCCATCAGCTGGTCTCCTCGGTTCCCGGACGTTTATGGACTGCTGTTAGAAGCAGACAAGATGGTACACAGCAGTAAACATCACCATAAAGAGCAAAAGTTCACCTGAGTCTCTTTGAATTTCAGCACAGAGAAGAAAGAGGCAGTTCACGAGGAAAGGTGAGACCGGATTTTCACCGAACACTGACAGACGGTCCGGACAAGCCGGACAGGTCTGGACAGGCCGGCAGACCTCAGACGGACAGCGAGGGAAGAGGAAAGGGACAGAAATGAGAGGAAAATATCGAGCTGGACAGACGGCGGTCAGTCAAACAGACAGGTGTGTGAAGAGAGCGGACTGGACGGCAGACTGACAAACTGACAAACAGACTGAGAGGCGGACACATTTACCGCTTTGTCACAGTTTCCTTTGTGCTTTTTGCTTCAAAATTAACTGCAACCTTACTGTGACGCCGCTGGCGTCCACGTCACGTGCTTTTTTGCAAATGTGACATTCGTTTAGAAAAGAACAACAATTCAGCTGAGTTGGATCGTACGGCGCCAGTTCACAACGGAGTCACCTTAGAGCCCGTTATCCAGAAGACGTTAAATACAGTCCACATATGTCCAAATGATGTTCTACATCAGGCGCGTGGAGTAGTTCATGCATCATCTAATTCATTCTAATTGACATTTTGGCTCAAATATGTAAAATACATCTGTAGTCGGGTCAAACCGAGGCCGTGCAGCTTTCACGCCACGATCAGATCACCCCAGAGTTTGCCGATAGCTGAACTGAGACCACGTCTTCTGACAAATCTCAGTATAACTGGTTGACCCACATGATCGGTGTGTTAACACTTACCCAAGTGAACCGCCACTATACCCAGAGTTCCTTTGGTGGCAGTGTGAAAACACCCTAAGACTAGGTAGATCCTCCGTACCAATCTTCATCAGAACTCACACGACAGCATTTTGGACGAGCAAGAAGCCTGTTCAGAGTCCTCTTAGGACATCCTACTAACAAGGAATAAGTTCAATCTTGAAGTAACAAATGCATGAACTGGTTTTCCTGCATCATTCTGAGACAGGATTTTTCTTATATTTAATATGTTATGGGCCATTGTGAACACCAGGAACACCAGGAACACCAGGAGTGTGAGGACGACTCTTCATTTACATACTCAAACTGGAATCCATCAAACACCTAACAGGACCAGTACAGACCCCGGTCCACATTCTGAGGTCTAACAGGACCAGTACAGACCCCGGTCCACCACCTGAGGTCTAACAGGACCAGTACAGACCCCAGTCCACATTCTGAGGTCTAACAGGACCAGTACAGATCAGGGTCCACCACCTGAGGTCTAACAGGACCAGTACAGACCCCAGTCCACATTCTGAGGTCTAACAGGACCAGTACAGACCCCAATCCACCATCTGAGGTCTAACGGGACCAGTACAGATCAGGGTCCACCACCTGAGGTCTAACAGGCCCAGTACAGACCCCGGTCCACCACCTGAGGTCTAACTGGACCAGTACAGACCCCGGTCCACCACCTGAGTTCTAACAGGACCAGTACAGACCCCAGTCCACATTCTGAGGTCTAACAGGACCAGTACAGATCAGGGTCCACCACCTGAGGTCTAACAGGACCAGTACAGACCCCAGTCCACATTCTGAGGTCTAACAGGACCAGTACAGACCCCAATCCACCATCTGAGGTCTAACGGGACCAGTACAGATCAGGGTCCACCACCTGAGGTCTAACAGGCCCAGTACAGACCCCGGTCCACCACCTGAGGTCTAACTGGACCAGTACAGACCCCGGTCCACCACCTGAGGTCTAACAGGACCAGTACAGACCCCAGTCCACATTCTGAGGTCTAACAGGACCAGTACAGATCAGGGTCCACCACCTGAGGTCTAACAGGACCAGTACAGACCCCAGTCCACATTCTGAGGTCTAACAGGACCAGTACAGACCCCAGTCCACCATCTGAGGTCTAACGGGACCAGTACAGATCAGGGTCCACCACCTGAGGTCTAATAGGACCAGTACAGACCCCGGTCCACCACCTGAGGTCTAATAGGACCAGTACAGACCCTGGTCCACCTGGGTTAATTTACTGTGTCAGGTGACAGGATTTATCGGTTGACATCAGAGGTCAGGTCAAACCTCAAAGGAAAGAAGGTTAATAAACGAGAACTGTGGAACCGAGGATGATGGAAACCTTAACCTAAAGGAGCTTGGTCAAGATGGTACAGTTTATCAGGTGCAAACAAGTGATTGTAATGATGAAATGGTCCAAAAATCAGTATCCATGATGCTCCTAAGAGGAGCAAAGATAGACCGCGGACCTCCATCTGGTCAAGAGATGTGAGAGAAGATCATTGAAATGATTAAAACAATGTTTCTTTAAGAAATATTTGAGGGGATTTGCATATTTTTACTTCCATAGTTCAGAATATCAAACCATTCCAGGAATCTCGAGGAATTTCAAGGACAAGGGACAAGTCTAAGCTGTATATCTGTGATCTCTGATCCCTCAAACAGCTCTGCGTCAAGAACAATCAAGATCAACAGCTGGTCGAACCACATGGACAAGGGTTACCATGGAAAAGGAGCCGACTTTTATCATCAGCCTGTCCAGAATCCAGGCTCTGTGATGGTCTGGGGTTGTATCAGCATCCTTGGCAAAGCTCTTTTCCACTTCTGTGATGGCAGCATTGATGCAGAAAAGTTCTCAAAGATGCAGAGCAACATCTGCTGCCTTCAAGACCACATCTGTTCCAGAGACGTCCATGACTTTTTCAACAAGACAATGCAAAACCACGTCGAGGAGACATAAAGACAGGAGGAGGACAAGCGTGCTGGACTGGTCTAACTGCAGTCCTGACCTGTCCTCTCCAGAGGATGTCTTAAAACCTGAGAAGAAGATTTAGGTCTGTACCATGAATTCTGGACATAAAATCACATGGTGGATACTTGAATTTAGACGATTCATGGCAGTCGGATTTGAGTTCTCTGTAAATGGGAGTCTTTGCTTGTAGTTCAGATATTTCCGCCGGTTTTTGCTTAAAACTTTGTAAACGGTTGACGCCTCGTGCGTATATTTGTTCGTATTACCCTTCGAACATTTTGAGTCACTATTTTTCCAAGAAGAGCGCGCTGGTGGACCGCGTGGACCGTATGAGCGTAACCTCTCCTGCTGCGGTCATACCTAAGATTTGGACGAAGCTCCGTCTGCAGAAGCTTTTATGTTGCAGATCTGCAGCATGATCCAGCACCACATCTGCTTCAGATCTTCATGTTAAAGAAGCTTTCAACATGGAGAACATTGTAAATGCTTCGCTGTCCATCTGCTGAGGTTGTCGGGAAACATTTTCGAGTTTTTTTTTCTGATGCCACGTAAGTGAGCCAAGAATGTAAAACCGCCGCCGGATGGATAAACAATGAGTCTGACGCTCTGCACAGCTCAGGGGAGCTGCCACGTCCTCAACTCATCACAGTTATTTAAAAAATGTGGAAACAGCCACGACAAAGTGCTCAGAGTCAAACTTATTTGGGTTGAAAGAGAGAGACATGAAAGAGAAAGGAGGAGAAAATGAAGGGCAACAAGAGGAGGGACTGAAACAGCAGGTGGTGGAAAGAAAGGATGTTTGAAAAGAGGAGGAGGAGGAGGAGGTGAGGCCAGTTTGACCTCCCCCAGCCACCCTCCACCTTTACCTCCTCCCCACATCCACCCTCGGTGCTCATTGGAACGTTGCTCAGCCAACAAAAATCCACCAATAACCATCTTCTGACCCAATGGAGAGCTCAGAAACCACCACATCGCCCCGCCCTCCGCTCTCCTTTTCCAGGGCCGTTGCGTGACCAGTAATCACCTCGGCGTGCGAAGCGCCTCGGCCGCCATCCGTCGCCGCGGGATCCGCGGTCAGCTGACCTCCTCGCTTCAGCTCATGTTGAATAATGCAGCGTTGAAGAGTTTAAGTCTGAAAGATCGTCTGGTCTGCTGCTGTGCGAGTCACTGCGAGAGAAGTCAAAGGTCGAAGCCGGCGCTCAGCGCGCAAGTAAACAGGACGAGATTTACTGTAAATGTTGGTACATGAGCTAGTGAAGCAGCCGATGCGACAGAAAGAGATCAGGACAACAGAAGCACCACCACGGTTACCATGGCGCCGCTTCAAGGCATCATCGGGGGGACCACGTCCCATTTATATCCTCACATCTGGAAGGTTCTGATCTCTTACAAGTGATTAACAACTATGAATGAACCGGTAATTTAAATCTAAATCAAGATAGTCTGAAAGCAAAGATTCAGAACCTCACGGGTTTTTTCTATTAAAGCAGAATTGAATTAAAAAAAGGTGCAGCATTGCCTGCAGATGCATGAATAATGACCTGATGACCAGACTAAACGGGAAGAAAAGCTCACGTCAAAAGTCAGAGTTGGAGGTAAAACATCCCAAAACCGGGTGAAAACCGGGTGCAAACTCACCAAAAGTCCTGCTAGATGGAGTCCAGAAGGTCCGGTCACCTCAAACTGCGCCAGTCTGTCCAGAAGGTCTTGGAGACATGTTTTTGGGACTCCCCAAATATCAGGGGGGGTCTGTAAAAAGATGAAAAAAATAAATCAGAATGGTTCTGGGTGTATAAGACACAGTTACACGTCAAGATGACCACGACTGTGTTCAGGTGAAGAAAACAAAAAAGCGTAAAACTGCTGCAGCAAGTTGGGAAAGAAGGTGGCATCATCAATATATCTGAAAATATCCAGGTCAAGTTTTTGTTTACTTCCCCCAAAAAAGAGGACAGTTAAATGAGAACCTGTGGCTTCAAGCGACCCACAGAGATGGAAATGAGAAACCTCTGGACTGTCACACAGTTATCATTCATCTCAGGTAAGTGTATTGTTTCAGAAAAAGTAGAGAAGTATGTAGAACAGAATAAATCTAATATCAACGATCCAACATTAACGTCACACTGCAAAGAAAGCCAGAGCAGAGAAGCAGAAACACAGATTTTTATTTTATGATGGACGATCCAGAGGTGACACGAACGAGACGTGAGCAGACACACGATGGGTTTATGGAGTCAAAGGGCAGATGGAGAAACGGACATGGGCCAAAACCGGGTCTCATCTGGGCCCCACTTGGGTTCTCCCAGACGTGAGCTCAGGTGGGCAAAAGGGTCCCATTTCTCAGCCAGTTTATATCCGATGGGCCCCGGACACAAATACTGGCAGGGTGACCACCTCCAGCGACAGAAGGTGGGTAGCGGCTTGCAAAATGGGTCCTAAATGGGTCCTCAGGTTCCACAGTGGTCCTACCGAGACTGACCGTCTGAGCAGGATCCTGCTGGATTTTAAGGCGGGGCTCAACTGGTTAATTTCCTGTCTGATTCGATGTCCGTTCAGTCCACTCGTGCTCCTCATGGACCGCGGACCACATAGCGGGCCCACAAACACTTCGGGCCACTTCAAACTCACCCAAGTAGCCCACTTTTAACCCACATGGGGCCCAGATTGTTTGAATTTTGGGTAAATTCTGTCAGGAACCGACAAGGACATGAGAGAATGAGCAGAGCGTTTTGGCTGAAGCTCATCAGATTAAAGCACCCGAGAGAAGCACTGATGAGGGTTTCTGTCACGGAGACGATCGCAGTGGGATTACAGCTAAAAAAAAACCAAAGCTGTTAAAAATACGACGACCGACAGAACAATTAGTGTAATTGCATCGTTATGAGATCCTGTTTCTTCATGTAGGAGATGTCTGTGTCCGTCTCTGGCTGAGAGATGAGACCAAGTAAATGTGTTTAGACGGCTCAGATTGTTCAGTGTTTCATAAATCAAAGTTAGAAAATGAATACGAATCAACCACCAAAGTGCCTGTCGTGTACTTATAAATGTCATTCAAATAGATCACGTTTAATTCTATAAGAGTGAAATAATTGTGTAAAAATTAAATTAAGTGGAGATAAACTAGAATAGAATAAACTGGGGATTTGGGGCCAGCAGTGAGAGCAAAACGTGTTTTAAATTTAGTTTCAAACGTTTGTTTACATTAAAAAAACCACAGTTTTGAATTTTCTCCTCACCGTTAAAGCTTGAGACGGTTTTATCAGGTTTAAAGGTTTTTTAAATTCTCTTTTAGACGCGTCAGCAGGGATGTAAACGGTACATTTTTGATGGTGGAGAACGTTTCAAGCTTTTTGTACATAAAACAGTCAGATCTGGTGCAAAGTTTATTCATGATACAGTAAAACATTTAAAAGATGAACCACCACCAGGCCATTTACATTTCTGCATCTGTGACAGTCGTTTGGACAGTTTCAGCCTAAACGGGTCAGTAAAGTCTGGCTGAGCACATCTTTGGGTCTCTGGTCAAAAACGCCTAAAAGCAGCTGACGCAAAGAGAAAAAGTGTAGTCGAAAGAAAATGTAACCTCTTTATTCTTTCAAGAAAACAACAAGCTGCACAGAAATGAAAATAAAAAGCTGACAACTGTGTTTTTCTTTTCTTTGTACGTGTTCTCCAAAACATTTAAAGCAACAGTTTTCCGTGGTTCTGTCAGGAAAACTTTACACCTCAACCATGGGATAACTGCAGTGTTTGGGGCAATGCCCTCGACGTTCCCGGAGGATTCTGGGAGTCAGAGACTGCTGGCTGGGTTTCAGCTTGTCTTGTGTTTTGACAGGTCGGGTGGAGGAGGACACGTAAGTAGGTTTACCTCTAAAATATGCCCATCAGTTAAATTAAAGTTATTTTAATTAAATTAGTTTTAGTTTTATTACCATTTTGTAGAAGTAGGTCATTTTACTTGGAAAAAAATCTTTAACTGTTTTTTTGCCTTTTTATTTTATACTTGAAAGCTATTTAATAAGAAGTTGATGCTTTAAGTCATCACTGAAAAAGGCCTGTCAGTGACTTTCTATTTACTTTTGTTCCTTATTTGTTGAAGTATAAAATTGCTGCTGGCAAGCAGAAGTCACATTTGTTTCTTATTTTAATATGAATGTAGGGGATTATTTAATAAAATCTGTACAATCCAATTTAACAAAGGATTATTTTCCCTTTTTAGGATTATTGTTTATTCTATTAATTTATTTTATTTGCTGACGTGTCCAGCAGCTTCTGCTTCCTCTCAACTTTCCTAGAATTAAAATGTTTTTATTTCTACTTTTTAAACTAAAAAGAAAGCCAACTAAAATACTTTTTTTCACATTCAGAAATTATTAAATCCCAATCCCAAATCAAAATCAGGGGGAAGTTTTCTTCAGTTTACACGCAAATAAATCTGGTTAATAAAAAAAAAAAAAAAAAACAAAGCAGAAAGAAACACGGAAGCGCGATTATCCTTTAAAAGTAAACGAGAACAAATATTTAAATAAGACAGTTAATACTTGTATTCAGGGTTTTAAAGCGCCACCAAAAGTTCTAATAACATTAATTATATTTTTATATTTATTATTTATTATTATTTATATTATATTTTTTAAAAATGCAAACTTAGTTGAGTAAAAACCGATCTGACGCTTAATTCTACAACTATTTACAACTAGATTTAAATGAATAATTTTAACTTTTTAGGTCCTGATGAGCATATTTTAAATTAATTCCAAGAGGACAGAACAAATGTAACTTACATTTAAAGTCTAAGTGAAATTATTACTAAATAACGGGATTTAATTGGTTGATTTTAAGCTAAAATAAAACTGCAGCTTCCATCTCAGCCACGCACGCAGGGAAATTTCCCTCTTCCTGAGATTCAGGTTTCAGCGTGAACAATTGAAATTAAAACTCAACGAGGACTTAGAAAGAAGTTAATTAAGGGTCTGAAATTCAGTCAGAAAGTCACCAGACAGACAGACGGACGGAAGAGATTCAGAAAAGATTGACAGACTTTTGTTTCCGTCACTTCTCCGTTTGCAGAAATGTTTTACAGGTCATGTGAAAACCAGCACAAACGATGACACGAAGAGGAGCTCAAAGAAAAACAACATCAAAGTGATAATGAGTCGATAAAATCAGCAGCTGGTAAAACGAAACCTGACAACTCGAGAAGCAAAGATTTCAGAACACACACAAAGAAATTTACTTTAAAGTCCGCAAATGTTTCTGTGATTGTTTCCTCTGTTGTAAGTCGCTTTGGATAAAAGCTGCTCAAATAATCGCTACATAAATAAGAAAATAAAATTATAAATAAAACAGCCGTGGAAGCTGAGGAATGAAGAAAACGGAAAAGAAACTTTTAAAAATTGGGAAAAATAAATGAAATAATAAAACATGATCAAATATAAAAACACAAATAAATCAAATGCAAGCTCTAAAAACGCGGATATAAAAATCACACAACTAATTAAAAAAATACATTAAATTTACTCAAATAAAATAAAATAAATAAAAAATTAGATTAAAAGTAAAAAAGTAAAAAGAAAATCTGTAATATGTAAAAGTTGATGTGGAATAAAAACATCTACTTAAATATTTAGCATCTGTAGAAATAAAAATAAATTCTTTAAAAATAACAAAAAATAAATTAAATCGATTATAAATTAAATAATAAAAATGTTTTTGTTGTTTGTTTGGGGGGGGGGGGGGGGTTCGATTTATTTTCTCTAGTGACCTTATCTGAAGGAGCAAAGTGCCACAAGTCTGAAGACCTGGACCTGGACCTGAACCAGCAGCCGGTCCGTCATCGAGTTCCGCCCACACATTCACAAAAGTAAAACTTGCTATTGAAGTCATATCTGTGACATCTCAGCAACTAATTGGGATAAACATCTGTGCAGAAATGAGGCGACGTTTGGGAAAACTGTAACGGACAAACAGGCGTTCACGTCCGCGACTACGCGTGGAGTCGGCTCCGAACCCGGCCGGACACCACGGGTCTGGTCTGACCTAATGAAACCAAACATTTCTTTCAATCTGATCAAAACCACGAAGAGTTACTCTGAAAACATCCAGTTATGAACAGACTGCACCCGTGTGTGAAGACGCGCGTGTTTCCATGAACTGGAGTGACTTCTTCATGCTGGGTGTTTTTGGAGGCCTTCGGCTCTCGGCCGCCGGTCATGTTTGTGTAACCGGGTCTTATTTTAGCGCCAGGCTGGTAAAAACAACATGAGCCACATGCCCAAACAGTGAAACGCTGATGTGGACGAGGACATAATGGGGCAGAAAAACGCGCTGACCAGCGGCCGAACGCTCACATCTCATTTCTTCTCCTCGGCTCAGCGGGATCTGAGACGACGCCTCCAGCTGCACTTCAGTTTGAGACGAGATTCGGGATTTAAAGAGGAAAAATAAATAAATAAAAGCAACCTGCTGTCGGACGGGCACCATTTTGTTGCAGCTCATTAAAACCGATGTGTGCAAACATGAGCAGGACTCCTGCCTGCAGCCATGACACCAGGCTGTGATGTCAGCGCGGTCACATGTCCTGAGCCCTGCCCAGAGGGCCAAGTGGGTAAACACTCCCAGCCATCCTATAATACTAACATCAGACCATTTTCTCTGAAGTTAAACACATAAATATGGACGCCCCCGTCTGCAGGATGGATGTCACTCCATCATCCGAGGCCTTAATCTGCCCTTCAGCTGGACTCCCTCCCTCCCTCCCTCCTCCAACAGATGTTGAATCTGCTGCAGGGATTTGTTGCCATCCAGTTGGTGGTGGGCTGCAGAGGAGCTCATCCAAAGTGATCAGAGTCGATGATGCAAACAGCGAAACATGGCAGAGATGTTGAGATGATGATCAGACTCTTAATGCCAGAAGACACTCGGCCACTTTACCTCCACTGTCATCACTATGTGGATTTATATTTTATTTAATTATATATATATATATATATATATATATATATATACTCATGAATATGGGTATGTGTACATGTGACACCAGAGTTTAAACGGCAGTTCGTCTCAGGATTCGCGACACTCCTGAACTCTACGATCGCAGCAGGATTGTCCATCTGGTATTTGAGATAATGATCGAAGAGCTGCCTCCTAATGAGCCACTGTGGTAACTCACCATGTTTTTAGTTTTTTTTTCATGGAGAAACCTCCACTTTTCCCCCTCAGTGAGAAAACACTGCTGGAAGCTGGAGAACATTGTGGAAAAGAGATCCTGGAAGACACGTGAAGAGCTTCCGGCTCAGCTGGAGGTAACTGAACAGGTGTCAGCTGAAGGCCGACCAAGAAACCACCACTGAAGAAAAGACGCGAAAAAGGGGAGATGAGTCGGATCAACATTCACAAAAAAGCTGCAGCATTTCTGTGCTCATGTTTTATGATGAGTGAAACTGAAATACAGCTCTTTGAGAGTTCAGCGCATTGATTAGTTTATAGGTGATGGAGGGACGTTCATGTGGAAAAGAGCAGTTCTCAACCTCAGAGGCTTTATGAATCCCCAACAGCATCCTGAAGCAAGAAGGAAAACCCCAAACGGATTAGAACTAAACCTCATTAAAAGCCTCCACGTCTCTAAACCCAACCTGCCATGAGAGCGTGTTGAGAAGCTGCGACGGCAAAGGGGCGATCAAGCGCTCGTCAGGGCTCCGTGCTCGCCCTCACAGAGCAGAAATGTTCCCTCACAGAGCAGAAATGTTCCCTCACAGAGCAGGAATGTTCCCTCACAGAGCAGAAATGTTCCCTCACAAAGCCTCACAGAGCAGAAATGTTCCCTCACAGAGCAGGAATGTTCCCTCACAGAGCAGAAATGTTCCCTCACAGAGCAGGAATGTTCCCTCACAGAGCAGAAATGTTCCCTCACAGAGCAGGAATGTTCCCTCACAGAGCAGAAATGTTCCCTCACAGAGCAGGAATGTTCCCTCACAGAGCAGGAATGTTCCCTCACAGAGCAGGAATGTTCCCTCACAGAGCAGGAATGTTCCCTCACAGAGCAGAAATGTTCCCTCACAGAGCAGGAATGTTCCCTCACAAAGCCTCACAGAGCAGAAATGTTCCCTCACAGAGCAGGAATGTTCCCTCACAGAGCAGGAATGTTCCCTCACAGAGCAGAAATGTTCCCTCACAGAGCAGAAATGTTCCCTCACAGAGCAGGAATGTTTCCTCACAGAGCAGGAATGTTCCCTCACAGAGCAGAAATGTTCCCTCACAAAGCCTCACAGAGCAGAAATGTTCCCTCACAGAGCAGGAATGTTCCCTCACAGAGCAGGAATGTTCCCTCACAGAGCAGAAATGTTCCCTCACAGAGCAGAAATGTTCCCTCACAGAGCAGAAATGTTCCCTCACAAAGCCTCACAGAGCAGAAATGTTCCCTCACAGAGCAGAAATGTTCCCTCACAGAGCAGAAATGTTCCCTCACAGAGCAGAAATGTTCCCTCACAGCGCAGGAATGTTCCCTCACAGAGCAGAAATGTTCCCTCACAGAGCAGAAATGTTCCCTCACAGAGCAGGAATGTTCCCTCACAGAGCAGGAATGTTCCCTCACAGCAGCAGTTTTCTGCAGGCGTGTTGTGTTCTCAGCCCACTCTTCTTCACATGAATGCCCATGACACCCCTCCAGAGACGGGGATGTTTTCAGACGATGACACTCTTGTCGGTGGGTTTTCAAACCGTCACGAAGCTTCACACTGAAACGAAGTCAGGCACCTTCCTTCATGGTGCTCAGAAAAAAATGAGAAGACGAAAAGTTTGAAGCTTGTGGCCTCAGCATGTTCAACTTGTTTAACACATTCACACCCAAACCGGAATTGCGAAGGGAGATGGATACAGATGTCTCTGACCTAATGAGTTCTCAAAGCTAAGCTCCTGGGCTTTCCCCTTTAAGCTCCCACAGGAGAGCCGTGGATTACATCCTAACCGGAAACATCTCAAAGTGGGTCAGGATGGGCAGCACCAAAGACAAGAAGGCCCGCGGCGAATGATTCAAACCAGCCAGGGCACCACGGAGGTCTGGTGTCTGGACTGAACCCTGTGGAAAACAAACCCAGTCAAACAAACTAACGTGGTGTCGTGTTTGACAGGAAAGGCCTCAGATGGGCGGTCCGAGTTAAAACCAAAAAGCCACCATCCGCTGTTCAACTGCAACAAACATTTCCTGCAAACCAGAGTCTGGTTGTAAACTTTGATCTCCAAGAGCTGTTTATTTGCCAGCTTTCCACATCCTGGACCGGTTCTTCCCCCTCGCCATCACTGCATCCGGTCCTGATACAAACAGTGTGAGTTTGGTCCAAAGTGTTATTAGTAAACGAATTGCTCCACGTAGGAGTGAAAATCCACCAGGACTGCTTTTATGAACATTTCTGCTCATAACTTTGACAAAACAGAAGTTCTAGGAACAGGTAGCGGAGGTGGTCTGGTTCGGAGGTGAAAGGATTTCATCTCTGCTTTTAGTGGATGACGTGGTCCTGTTGTCGGACGGGGAGCTTCAGGACCTGCAGCGTCAAACTTAAAGGTTTCAGTGTGAAATAGCTGGAATGAAACCGTCTTCAGGTCAAAGGGGAGAGTTTGTCTCATGGGTAAGACTTCGAGTGTCTCTGGGTCTTGATCATGAGTGACGAGAAAAGAGACCATGACATTGTTTTTGGGTTGGTTGCAGCTTCAGGTTTTAAAGTCCAGGACGGAGTTGGAGTGGACCTGCCACTTCTCCATATTGTGAGAAACCCCTTTAGAGGTTTAATGCACAATTAGCTGAGTGGGAGGCCCCTGGGGTCGAACCGGGGCTCGCTGGCGGATTATCTCCCCAGATGGCCTGAAAGGAGTCTCTCAGGACAACGCCAGGACAACCTGGGGGAAGGCTGAGGAAGGCGCCAAAGACAGGGAAGGATCTCCGTGGCGGGTTTTCCTCCACAACTGAGACCCAGAAACGGGCTCAGCTTTCAAAGTGGAATCTGAATCAAACCAGCCACTGTCCTCTCTGGAGCAGTTCTCCAAACCTGTAAAACCTACATTAATAAAACTCTTCTGATGGTGGAGCATCGTAGTATCTAACAAATACAACCTCAAATGAACAACAAAGCAAAGTTTTCACCTTGACATTGTTTAAATAACAAGAATGAAGCCAAAAAGAAGAAAAAAAACAACACACAGAAGCACGACTGAGGTTCACAAAACTGCATCTGAACAAACCAGCAGACTTCTGGAACAATGTCCTCTGGACACATGAGACCAAAGAGGAGATGTTTGGTCTTCATGTCCTGAACCATGTTTGGAGAAAACCAGCAGAAACACCTCAGACCAACTGTCAAGCACAGTGGTGGAGGCATGATGGTCTGGACCTGAGTGGACCATGAACTCCTCTGTGGAGCAGCGTCGTCTTGAGACAAATGTGAGGACATCTGCCTGGCAGCGAAAGTTTGGCTGAAACTGGGTCACGTGACAGGAAATGATCCAGGTTTCTGAATGGTCCGGTAAACGTCGGAGTGCCAACGTGAATATCCAAGAATCTCACTGAACGGAAGCAACGTCGTGAAGAAGAATGGACCCGAATTCCTCCACAACCACGTAAGAGACTGACAAATCAAGACTGATATCTTATCCACACCCCGGGAAAAACATTTTAATGCTTCACCAATAAAAACTTATATTAAAAAAAAGCCCCATTATTTATCATTTATGTGCTCCTAGTTTCATTTGTTTTTCTCAGCTGTGAAGTGCAGATACAGAGAAGACTGAGAGGCTGAGACAGATGGTGCAGTGAGTGACGATCTCACGGATGGATATCACCAGGGCGAGGAGGGGTGGGAACAGCAGGCATTATGGGAAATGTAGTCCCAGTTGAGAAGGAGCGCTAGTATCATTAGTGCACTTGGCTTTCACATCTGTTTTCCTACTGGATCCTTAAACGTCTTTCATTCCCTCAATGATTCCACTGAACGTGACGGGGGAAAATCAGCGAGGGAGCACAGCTTTACTTGATCCATTCGGTTTCATGGAAACTGTAAATCCACCCCACTTGTTCACTGTCACAGCTGATCAGGAATCCACCACACACACACACACACACACACACACACACACACACACACACACACACACACACACACACACACACACCACTGTCTGTTTGACAGCACCAGGAGCTGGAGCAGGAACACAAAGGCTTACAGGTCACTAATGCTGGACACTGGTGAGGGATAAAGACTCGGTAATGACATTAACCGAGGACAGACGGTGGGCCAAGTAGCTGTGCCGAATTCCTTCATGAAGTCTAATATAAACTTGGCACAAAAAGTAAGAAAATGAGTGTTTGGTGGATTATTTCTTTGTTGTAACCATGCTTCTAGGCCACAAGTCCTCTGTTGATGGAAAGCCTGTTTATTTCCTCTTAAAGGTGCCACATTAGTCATTAACGTGCATTTGTTCCTGACTAACGAGCAGTAGAGCTGAGTTTCTGGACCCATGAAAGATTTGCCAAATCTACTTTGCATATGCCAAACAGCTTTGACTCTTGTTTGGTGTTTGGTGGATTGAAAGGTTGGAGCTTGAAGAAACAACTGTGTGGAGATTTGGGACAGCCTAAGAGAGATATGGAATACCCTTTTCGTCAAACTCATTTTGACAGGTGACCTTTGACCCCACCTCATCAATCAAGCCGTGTTGACAGGTCCCCGTGACCCCCCCGTGACCCCTCCCTGACCCCAAATTCCTTTGAGCTGACTCATCAATTCAATATAAACTTTATATAAACTTAATATAAACTTTATATAAACTGAATATAAACTTTATATAAACTTAATATAAACTTTATATAAACTTTATATAAACTTTATATAAACTTAATATAAACTTTATATAAACTTAATATAAACTTCATATAAACCCCCCCCCCCCCCCCCCCCCCCCTCGAGAAACCTGATCCCTCAAACCCCCACCGAGTATGCGGGGGAGGAGAAACGCTCAGCGGTTGATTTAAAGACGGGCTGTTCTCAGACTGAACTAAAAGTGCCGCTATCGATCCGAGTTTAGCAAAAACTGAGGAAACGACAATTTTTCTTTTTTTGAAAATCCGAGAGACAAACCATGGACGCGTCCCCGATTCGTCAGGCTGTTTCCGCATCCAGGCGGGACTCGCCGCTCATTTGGAAAACACCTATTTCCATCGTCAAGATTGTTGAGCGGGAAAAAGAGGCGACCAAAACTCCCAAGAAACAGATAAAGTATCTCTGCCGTCTACAAGCTCCCCCAAAAGGAGAACTTCAGAGAGAGTGGTTTTTTGACGAGGGCGGACGATCCGGATATTTCGGCTACGTCTTCGTGTACGAGCAGGGGGAGCTATGGATGTACCAGAGAGACGGTGCAAAGCCGTCCGGATGCTTGCTGATGTCGGCGGCATTAACTTCCAACGACTGGTCCGTGCTCAAACTTACGATGCTGGCTCAGGACAACTCGGAAGACGAAGAAGAAGAAGAAGAAGAAGAAGAAGAAAATGACGATGCACCACCGAGGGGAAAGCGATCAAAAATGCACGAAGCGTTAGGGTCCGCAGAGCCTGAAGAACCTTCCATGAGCGGAACAGAGTTCAGCGCGCTCTGGCAATCCAAGTCTTCATCCTGCGATCGGTGGTTTTACAGAGTCAGCCTGCAACGGTCCGAAGAGACCGAGGGTGAGCAACCCTTTTTTGTGTTTGAAAGTTTCAACTCCGACTGTGGGGTCTACCGAACGGTGATGGAGGTACCGTTTTCCATTTGGCGGGAAAAGATGATGGAAGCGGAGCCTGAAATCACGGAGCTCTACCATAGCTGCCGCGACTGGAGAGACAAAATGACGGCGAAGAAAGTTTTGGAATTTTAGCCAAACCCCTTTCAAGTACAACCCCCCAGTCAAACCCCGCCTTAACACACACCCTTTAAGTAAGCCCGACCCACACGGACTTTAAAAAGAGCAAAGAATGAAGCTAAGGAGGGGAGATTCAAAACTTTGCCAGCTGCTGACCAACCTACGATTTTTTAAAAGACATCTTACAACCAACCGGGACCCTACAGCTCCTTCACCATCACCGACCGTGCAAACCATGCTTTCTCCTCAGGGCACGACTCCTCCACCATCACCGACCGAACAAGCCATGCTTTCTCCTCCGGGTACGCCTAGAGACACTCAGGGCTCCAACCCGTCTCAGGAAAAAGCGGAGGAAAGCTTCGGAAAGCAAGGTTTAGATGCGCCCGGGAACGTAGATATGGAGCATGACAACGCTCTGTCACCGATTCCTGAGAAAGGGCGAGATGAAATGGACGGACATCCTCTCACACGTTTTGTCAAAACGGTCAAGGCGGCCGTTTACCATTTCCTCTGCAGCTGTGTGAACGATCAACGTAAAGAAGAATGCTACGGATGTCAGGTTGACCATCCTAGTCAGACCCAACACCCCTGTTTGTTTGACATCGAGGACGGATTTATTTACAACAACTTTCCGTCTCTGGTTAGAAAACTTATGATTCCGGGATACCTCAACGCCGTCAGGATGCTGCTGTTTAAGCACGAGATTCTTACGGAGGACTCAAGGATCCTGGGGGCGACCGACGTTCTGCTGCACGAACTGAGACGCGCCGCTCGTCATTCAACCGGCAACATTGTGGAGACTATGTGCGACGAGATGCTGGAAGCTGATGAAGTAGCTGTAGAAGAGATTGAGCAAGCTTTAAAAATTTGGAGAGGCGAGACTTTTCGCACCCCGCAGATGCTTTTTATCGTGTAGTACAAGTCTTGTTTTCTGAAAATGATCGTACAAGTCTTGTTTTCTGAAAATGATCGTACGTAACTCTGTGCTTTAGTAGATAAGTTCTGTTTTTATTAAACAACAACAACAACAAAAAAAAAACTCAAAAAAAAAAAAAAGTTGTGCGTAACTCTGTGTTTTATATAAAAGCTTGTATGTAGATTAGTTTGTGTTTCATATTAAAATGATCGTATGTACCTCTATGTTTTAGTAGATTTAGTAGTTCTGTTTGTTTTAAGCAAAAAACAAAAAAAAGGTTGTGCGTAACTCTGTGTTTGTGTTTCATATTAAAATGTTTGTGCGTAACTCTGTGTTTTATATAAAAGCTTGTATGTAGATTAGTTTGTGTTTCATATAAAAACATAAAAAAAAAAAAAAAAAAAAGCTCGTATGTATCCTGGCATTATGACTTTTCTCTGATTTTTTCCTAATAAAAAAAAGCTCGTATGTATCCTGGCATTATGACTTTTCTCTGATTTTTCCTAATAAATTGCATCTAACCAGAGTCAAACGTCTTAATCTCTGTTTGAGAGGTCACGAGTAAACATAATGACCGAGAAGCGTTTACTGAAAAAGGCCTATTATGACCCTTCCCACCCGGGGGGCTTTGGAGGTCCGGAGAGATTACGCTCGGCCGTGCGCAAAGAAACGGGGAGAAACATCAGGTGGGGGGATGTGAAAGAATTTTTATCAGAGCAGGACGCGTACAGTCTGCACAAATTAGCCCGAGTCAATTTTACTCGGAATAGGGTGTTTGCAGCGAGACCGTTGAACCAATTTCAAGCCGATCTGTGCGACATGCAAGCTTTAGTGGATCACAACGACGGAAATAAGTATTTGCTGACGGTCATCGATGTTTTTTCAAAAAAGGCCTACGCCCGCGTTTTGAAGAAAAAAACGGCAGACGAGGTAACGAAAGCTTTCGAGTCCGTTTTCCGAGAAAGTCAGATTCCTGAAAAAATTCAAACGGACGCCGGCAAGGAGTTTTTTAACAAAAGTTTTCAAAGTCTAATGAAAAGCACGGAATCGTGCATTTTGCCACAGCCAGCGATTTGAAAGCCTCCGTGATTGAAAGATTTAACCGAACGTTAAAAACTAGGATGTGGAGATTCTTTACCGCCAACAACACGAGACGTTACGTGGACGTTTTACAGGATTTAGTTGAGGGATACAATAAAAGTTTCCACAAAAGCATAAAAATGGCACCGACCGACGTAACGTCTGAAAACACCGCCCAAGTCTTTCGCAACCTCTACGGCACTTTCCAAGATCGTCACAAAAAAATAAAGATGAAATTTAAAAAAGGAGATCCGGTAAGAATATCCAAATTGAGAGGAAAGTTTGATAAAAAGTACGAGCAGAGTTTTACGGACGAAGTGTTCACCGTAGCAGGGGCTCTTCCTCGCACACCGCCCGTCTACAAACTAGAGGATTATGACCGCGAGCCCATAGAGGGATCTTTTTACGAGGCGGAGATGCAGAAAGTCAAACTGAGTAAAGACCGCGCGTATCACGTAGAGAAAATTTTAGGCAGGCGTACGGTCAAGGGTGAAAAGCGGGTCCTGGTAAAGTGGAAAAATTGGCCGGAAAAATTCAACAGCTGGATCAAAGCCTCGGCGTTAAAAAAACTATAATTAACTAAGCGACGCTCTCCTGAGACTATTTCTAACCATGAGCGCGCCGGGTAAAGAAGGCTTCTACATAATGCTGCCGTCTAACGCCAGTTTAGACGTTTTTAAGGACAACACAAGCTCCAGCTTTCGCGTAGATTTACCTCAACACATTGATTTTCGAGAGGAGTGGGAAGTGGCTCTGACAGAAATTTCTTATCCGCACACCTTTTATAACGTCCCCCACGAGGACGCGTGGTTCGAATGGAGAGCGAAACCCAAATACCCCGCCACGGAATCCCCGGTACACGTTCAGAGGATAAGAGGCGGTTCCTACGAAACCCTCGAGTTGTTCAGAGCGGAGATGAACGGTTTTTTTAGAAAAATCAATTCGGACATCTATTTGGTATACAGCGTCATTCCGAGACGTTTTGATTTTCAAGCCGGAGGACTGTTTCACGTACGTTTTCACTCCACTTTAGCACGCATCATGGGTGTCTCTCCAGTCGCGGCAGCTATGGTAGAGCTCCGTGATTTCAGGCTCCGCTTCCATCATCTTTTCCCGCCAAATGGAAAACGGTACCTCCATCACCGTTCGGTAGACCCCACAGTCGGAGTTGAAACTTTCAAACACAAAAAAGGGTTGCTCACCCTCGGTCTCTTCGGACCGTTGCAGGCTGACTCTGTAAAACCACCGATCGCAGGATGAAGACTTGGATTGCCAGAGCGCGCTGAACTCTGTTCCGCTCATGGAAGGTTCTTCAGGCTCTGCGGACCCTAACGCTTCGTGCATTTTTGATCGCTTTCCCCTCGGTGGTGCATCGTCATTTTCTTCTTCTTCTTCTTCTTCTTCTTCTTCGTCTTCCGAGTTGTCCTGAGCCAGCATCGTAAGTTTGAGCACGGACCAGTCGTTGGAAGTTAATGCCGCCGACATCAGCAAGCATCCGGACGGCTTTGCACCGTCTCTCTGGTACATCCATAGCTCCCCCTGCTCGTACACGAAGACGTAGCCGAAATATCCGGATCGTCCGCCCTCGTCAAAAAACCACTCTCTCTGAAGTTCTCCTTTTGGGGGAGCTTGTAGACGGCAGAGATACTTTATCTGTTTCTTGGGAGTTTTGGTCGCCTCTTTTTCCCGCTCAACAATCTTGACGATGGAAATAGGTGTTTTCCAAATGAGCGGCGAGTCCCGCCTGGATGCGGAAACAGCCTGACGAATCGGGGACGCGTCCATGGTTTGTCTCTCGGATTTTCAAAAAAAGAAAAATTGTCGTTTCCTCAGTTTTTGCTAAACTCGGATCGATAGCGGCACTTTTAGTTCAGTCTGAGAACAGCCCGTCTTTAAATCAACCGCTGAGCGTTTCTCCTCCCCCGCATACTCGGTGGGGGTTTGAGGGATCAGGTTTCTCGAGGGGGGGGGGGGGGGGGGGGGGGGGGGGGGGGGGGGGGTTTATATGAAGTTTATATTAAGTTTATATAAAGTTTATATTAAGTTTATATAAAGTTTATATTCAGTTTATATAAAGTTTATATTAAGTTTATATAAAGTTTATATTGAATTGATGAGTCAGCTCAAAGGAATTTGGGGTCAGGGAGGGGTCACGGGGGGGTCACGGGGACCTGTCAACACGGCTTGATTGATGAGGTGGGGTCAAAGGTCACCTGTCAAAATGAGTTTGACGAAAAGGGTATTCCATATCTCTCTAGCCTACGATACCCAAGTGCCTGATTGGCACCTGATTGGCAGCACCTGGTAGTACCAGAAGCCCAAAACCTTGAGAAAAGATGTAAAACAAGAAAAAAAAACATCTAGCATAAAAAAACAGACTAGAATTAGTCTACAAGCATGTTGACAAACCACAAAGCTTCTGGGAGAAGGTCCTTTGGACAGAAGAGACAAAACTGGAGCTCTTTGACAAGTCACATCATCTCCATGTTCACAGACAGAAATGAAGCCTTCAAAGAAAAGACTGGATCTGCTGTGGAACATGGAGGAGGCTCGGTTCTGCTCTGGAGCTGCTCTGCTGCGTCTGTTTCAGGGCGTCTTGAATCTGTGCAGCTTCATCAAGACCATCAAGACCTTCTGGAGACAAATGTGCTGCCCAGTGTCAGAAAGGCTGGTTTCAGTCGCAGGTCATGGGTCCTCCAACAGCATGAAGACCCAAAATACACAACTAAAACCAGCCAAGAAACACTCAGAACCAGTGTTTGGTTCTGAGTGTCCTTCTGCGAGTCCTGATCTACATCCTGGAAACATCTGGAACACGCAGTCTGGAGAAGAAACCCTTCAGACCTGAGACATCTGGAGGCGTTTGTTCACGAGGACCAGAACACCTGTCTACACGTTCTGATGAGGATGCACATTATTATTTATTTATTTGCTATGTCATTTTGGATTTAATGTTTGCATACATGACTACATTTATTTGAGAAACGTTTTAATAAAACTACACAAACACCATCACATCTTCAAGCACTAAAGGTTGAATAGATATTTTCTTTGTTATTCATAAAATAAGTAAATAGGAAGTTTACTATTTGCACATAAATCTGGGAATTACGACAAACTCTTTTCTTGAAGCATGCACTTTTATTTTAATTGTGTGATTTGACTTATCGATGCATTTGTTTTACTAAGTTTACACGCGTGATGTTTGAATCACGAGTGTCTTTTGCTGGTGTGTGTGTGCGTGCGTGTGTGTGTGTGTGTGTGTGTGTGTGTGTGTGTGTGTGTGTGTGTGTGTGTGTGTGTGTGTGTGTGTGTGTGTGTGTGTGTGTGTGTGTGTGTTTTTTCCACTTTTGATATGAACCGTCCCAAAATCATCCAAACGTCATTTAGAGTTTCTGAAGCGCTGAAGATCCAGGACTGCCGTTCGCTCTTCTGGTTTGTCCTGATGCGCTCCCGTAATCACGGCCGGCGTGCTGCTGTAACTAGAAGCCGTCGTTAATGTTACCTGTGCTCTGGAGACACCAGTGATGGGATTAACCTGGCAGAGCAGCTGAGTACGGGCAGCTGTGGACCAGGAGGTACACCGAAGCTCCGTCTGCTGCAGATGGCAGCCGCCAGCCTGTTTCCTTTATTAGAAAACTAAACCGAACGCTGTGACTAACGATCCACCGACACTGCTGCTTGGCGACTTTGAAGAATACGTTTGGATGGAGTGATCCAAGTGTTACAGTTCATGATTTACCTTTTGAGGAATCAGAACATCCGTCCATCATGACGAACCTTTTATTAGCCGTCACATGAGCGGGAGGAGCGGTGTATTGTCTGTTAAGTGCTTATTAACCTGCAGAAGGGCATCGTTCCAGCTCACAGGCTTACGAGTCACGAATGTTAGGAACTCCTGAGGGATAATGCTGTCAGATAACGGGAAGCTTTCCTGCTCAAACTAACCCTGTATGCCAACATGACAGGCTGTGATTTGCATCACAACGATATCCTCCTTAAGAGCCGTCTTGACTATTTCAACCGCTGCTGAATTCAATGATGCTTTAAATGTCCACAAAGTGAAGTTATACTGTTCTAGTATGATTTGAGAATGAATAAAAACGGGAAGTACTGGAGAAATGTCTCTTGTCCGTAAGTGAGAAGATTGGAGCAGGAGATCTACAGGTGGATCCGAGCAGCATCTGCAGTAACGTTGACCGGTCTGCGCTGGTCAAGAAGGTCCTGGAAGACAAGACTCTCCGTTTCCTGATTGATCTGGAGGGTGGAGCTCAGCTGGAGGAGTCCGGATCCAGCTGCGACGAAGCCTCGGGACACCAGACTGTACATATCTTCAACCTCTGCTGCAGTTCGACACTTCAGTAACAAGGCCGGTGGAGATCGAGCCGTGGCCAGTCAAGGAGCCATGAGTGTCTTCACTTTCTGGACAGAATCCTACTAGAAAAACAGCATTGGGAGGGTCTAAGAGGGTGAGATCGTGGACTCAAGTGGCTGAAGAGAGTTTCTTCTGCAGGGTGGCTGGACTTTCCCTCAGATACAGGTTCAGAAGTGCTGTCATTTGGGAAGTACTTGGAGTAGAGCCAATACTTCTCTACGTTAAGAGGAGCCAGCTGATATTTTTCAGGCGCCTTGCTGGGATTCCTCCTAGATGTCTCCTAGGAGAGGCGTTTTAGGAGCGTCTAACTGGGAGGAGGGCCCAGGGTAGACCCAGGACACACCTCAGTATTCCCCTAGAAGGGCTAGAAGAAGTGGCTGGAGAGATGGAGGTCTGGAGCTCCCAGTTCAGGAGGCTGTGTCCGCGTCCTGAGCTCGGATACTGGACGTTTGTTAATAGATGGAAAAATAGAGGGGCTGTTAAGAAACAGTTTGGAAAGTTGGGAGAGCATCAGAGAGAGAGAAGTGGTTGACATCTCCAGCCTTCACCATGAAAACTTCAGGATGTTTTGGTTTTTGTCTGCAAACAACTGAGCAGATGATGCAACATCCCACTTCAGCAGGTAACTCAGGTGACAACATGGATGGAAACTCCGTCAACGGTTGCAGAGATGCGCCGTCACATTAACACGTCCAGGAATAAACAGTTTTTGATCTTGTCCTGGTCTACCTCGATCTCTGATACGGGTCTTCAACATATTCCAAGGACCTTCCTTGGCTGACAGAGACTTTTCAGTTGCTGCAAATGTGTTAAAATGTGCTGTATAAATAAAAGTGACTCCTGGGTAAACTTCAGGTAGTCTGAATGACGGCTCAACACCAGCGTTTTGACTCTTCACCAGCCATCATTACTGCAGTATCCCAACCGCATTAAATAATTCAGCTCGTCTCAAGGGATCCTGAAACAACAATCATTGCTGGTATCAGGACAGCGCACACACTCGCTCCATACATCCATCATGAGGGACAACTCCACCAGCCTCGCTGCCTGGTGTGCTTGATGATATGCAATGTAATTGAGGTAATGACACGATGTGGGAAGCAAGAGGGGGAGGAAGCAGCATGCAAGGAGGTGAAGGAGAACAAGAAGAGGAGATGGGGCAGGAGGAGGGGGTGGAAGCTGGGCGGGCCGGCTACCTTGACCTCTCCCCGGGAGTCGAGTGAGGGGGTTAAGCAAACAGGTCACCAGCTTTGACAATTATCCAGGCTGGTCTTTCGTTCCGCGGCCTTGGGGGTCAGCACGCATCCCAGCCGCTATTCAGCAGCGGCCTTCAGAATCCATTGTTGTTGTAAGGAAGCTGGGAGGGAGTCTGGACGGCCCCCTGCACCTCAACGAACACGGTGAGACGCAGTTTTCAGCCTCAACAAAGTGACATCTTCCCAACCATAAGGAGGAATAAAAGTTACTGTCACAGCCGCAGCCTGGCTTGTTTTTTCTTTTAGACGCAGTCCAACTTCATTGGCTCAGAGTTTAAACATTTTAATGAATGTTACATAAACATCCGACCAGAGGGCATCATTGTGCCACGATTTGCACCAGAAAAAAACAAACATCTTTTAAAACCCTTTGGGTTAACCCCAACTGTGTCAGTCCACACTACTGCTGACACCAAACCAATGCGCCGGCTGACGTAGACCGCGGTCACCAAGCCGGATCCCCTACGAGCCTTTGCTGCACCTACAACTTCTGTCCATGAACGCTATGAGCAGTGGGGGATATTCATGATTTATAAACCTTCACGTAATCTCGTGGATCCAGACAAACAGGTAACACTTGGAGGAGCTCCTCTTTAAACGCCCCCGGTGGGACCCGAGGTCGCCGGGATGGAGAAGACGCCACAGCAAAGCCGGACCGCAGGACTTCAAACCAAAACACAAACTGGTTACGAGGGGAATTTCCATGACCAGACAGTGCAGGGTGTCCAAACCTTTGCTATGGAGCCAGTTTCTGCTTGTTTAAACAGCGAAACCTAAAAAGATCAAATAAAAAAGTATTTTTTCCGTACTGAAATCGAGTGATTTTTACTCTCTAAGGTATCACGGTCACACGTTTTGAGTTTTACCCCTGTACGGTTCAGTCCCTCGATCAGGTAGCACCTTTTAAATCTTGTCTGGGTTCTTCTTCTCTCATGTGCGGCCTCTAAACCATATTCAACCCTTCAATCACACATGAATGCTCGTTCTGGCAGCAGCATGGGGGTCGGCAGTCTTTGGCTGGGCACTGAGCTGCCAACCCTCTGGTTGGGGGACAACTCACTCCCCCATCATGCTCACCATGCCATTGACTCTATAACGTATCACTGTTCGCGTCAACTGAAGCATTCCCGACTTTTAGCGTTCAGGTTTGGCCGGTCTTGACTTCCCACGGTCAAGGCCCAGATTTTACCCACAAAGGCAGAAAAGTTCCACTTTTTTTCTTCTGTGACCTGAAAATGAGGTCTGTCAACGTTGCCGTTCCAGAGGATAATAGCAGGATTGTTGAACATGTGAAATGTGAGAATGCGGTTTTTCGAGGCGTATCCTCGCCACGCTGCAATGATCGGACTACCTCTGCTAATGGTCTATTTGGCCTCTTGCCAACTCCATCTCCCTTCAGCCGTCTCTATTTTTCTTTGAGTTGAGTCACTCGCCGTTACAAGGCGTCTAGCTTGACCCCTGCCACCGTGTTTTTCTTCTTTTTAAACTCATCTCTTTGTCTGTCTCTCCATTTGACTTCATCGAACTGCCTTCTCTGTTTTCTTTCCCAGGACATTACTTAAGTTTGACCTTTGCCTCTTGCTTTCTCGCCTCTGTTAGTTTTCTTTCTACCTGAATGTCCTGTTCTCTTCTTCTGCCTAATTACTCCGTCTGCAGCCTGAATAGGCGGGAAGGTAAACGCTTCCTGGATTAGGAACCCCTGCGGTTCGGTGAAGACATGACAGAGAAGGTTGAGAGTCATGAGTTTGTCCTTCAGCCCATCTGAAGACTAAAACAAAAGAAGAAAATCTCAGAAACCCACTCCGTCTAAGTAAGCAGAAGAACAAAACCTTTATTTTCATGACCCGCTCGAATGTTTGTTCAAGCCCTGAAAACATCTAAATTATGTAAATCAGTGAAATTATTTGAACCATTTGAAGCAGAGACATTTTGCTGCTCTCCATATTTTCTACCAAAAATACAGAATTGGCAGACAAAACAAGCCAGCTGAAACACGCCCACCTCAGTCCACCGGAGGTTAGATATCTCCTCCATCCTGGGTAGAAGATCGCCGCTGCAGCCTGTTCTGCTTAGTACAGTCAAGACCACAACAAGCTATATTATATTTGAAATAAGAACGATAATACTCTGGTTAGGCCCTTCATTACGTGGCCTCACATAATTTTACCTCATGAGACACCTGCTGTAGTTGTGTAGGCCAACATTTTTAAAAGGTTTTATGATGCAAAGTTCTACAATTTAACCTGGGAGTCAGTAGACAGAGAAGTCCGTGGTCCACTCAGTGACTGCAAGGTGTCGAGGACCTGAGGCCGAAAGGCACACTCAAACCATCACCCTTCCTCCGCCGTGCTTGATGGTTGAAATGAGCTGTTCAGTTTCTTTTAAATGTGGGGCTGTGTGTTATGGCCACAAACATCTCCACTTGGTTTCTCCTCTGGCTGAAGGACATTGTTCCAGAAGCCATGTGATTTGTGCAGGTACATCTTTGCAAACCTAAATCAAACCTCAGTCATGAGATTTTTTTATTTGAATTTCTACTGGCAGCCTTTCACAACAAACTGTATATTTTCAGTCGTTTTCTAATTGTCTTATCACAAACCTCAACGTTTAACACTAACTGAGGCCTGTAGTCTGAAGTGTTTTTGGTATTTTTCATGGCCTCACAACTTTCCCGACTGATAAGCTACCATCCACTTGACAAACAAGATTTGGCCCATATCTGCAGTTTACTTCGGCCCGCATCTGGCTTTGACTGATGGCACTGATTCACAGTAATTGTGTCCAGAAATGGACCAATTCTTTATTTCATTTGGACCCTCAAATCACTGGTTTATCCCATGCCAAAACTGACTCATTAAATTCAAGCCACTTCTGGCACAAGTGTGCCAAGTCTGGCCCAGTAAACGAATGCTGGGACACATCTGGCCCACAGACCACTTGTCACCACTGTAACTGAGCCTCAAGTCACAAAGTCGGCCTTGATTAGCCCCACAAAGGGTCTGGTACCAGGGAACTATTGGTTCTCTACGATCACTGCTGATGTCTTCCTCTCTTAGCATTGTGTTAACACACCAGACCAGCAAACTGCAAAAACATCTGCTATATTAGTGGTGCGTCCCCTTACTTTTCATTTAATTAACAGCAGCTGGCTCAAACTTTCCATCTTCAATCACAATGAAAACAATAATTTGTTATTTCAGAGCTAAAATGTGATGCGTGATCCTTTGTTGTATTTACATCATTTTAAAACTAGATTATCCTCCGTGCTGTTCTGATATGTAGAACCCGATAACTGAAAGAGGCTGCACTTGGTTTCTCCCATGACTGTATACATTAGAAAGAGAAAAAAGGCAGCAGAGGGGGATTATCAGCGTATATACCGCTGAATTAGATCACAGATTAGTTACCCATATCATCACAGAGATTTCGCTTTCTCTCATGTGGTAATCTGGGCTCTGATTTGTCTTGGTTGAAAGGTTTCAGGATAAGTCTGGTCGAACATAAAGCCTTCGCTGTCCTTGTCCAGCGATCACTCTGCAGGGGATTTGTCCCGGGTGGGTTGGCGGTCATGCCTCGTCAAGTCTCTGTGTTGTCTCTCCTCCCGCTCTGTTGTTGGTTTCACTGAGCCGTTTCTCATGGACGAGCTGCATGTTCACCCCTGTAGTTAGCAGAAAATTACCCACATTTAAGAGTCCTTACAGCTCTGTTTGCTCAAAGCGCCGGCTCTCAGGAGGTCAAGTTGAACACACAAAACTACATGAAACAAATACTTGACCATAAGTGGTTTAGATGAGTGCAGCATGAGCTAAAACGAGGAACCAAAGCTGAGGCTGTTTTAGATTTATTGCTGCTAGATTTAAGATTGAATCTTTTTATCACGAGCCTGGCCGGCCATCCTGATCCTTCTCCTCTTGAAGAAAAGGGATAAACCTCTTGTGATGTTGCCCATGAGTTTTCTGAAGAGTCAATTTGAAGCTTTTTTATCTGGCTTCTGGACCACACCACATTGGTCGGAGCTGACAGGGCCGGCCCTAGGATTTTGGTGGCCCTGAACGAGATTTTGTTACAAATTACAAACACCAAATCATACACACACTGCTTACAACTGAATGAACGAATAGATATAATGGAGATGCACAAATCAATTATCAGCAGATCTCTTACTTCATTTAGAAAATTAAAAAAAATATATTATTTGAATAAACTTTCATAAGGAAAAGGTTCTGTGGAATATGTCTATGTGTTAAATAAGTTGAAGCGAACCCCAAATGGGACCCTTTTGATCATGCAGTTGTATTCCCAAACACCCGTATGGAGTGTTTCTCCCAGGAACCAGTAGACCTGGAGGCCATCTGGAATAAACCCATCTAATCTCAGTTATTGACAACAACAAGATTATTCTATTTTGTTCTTATATGACATATACTGCAAAATTAGTTTGTCATGAAGGTAAATCAACAAACAGCCCATTCAGTGGTGTGAAGGTATGGAATAAACTCAGCAAAGCACTGTCATTGTGGGGTGCAGGGTGAGGGCTGGACTGTTGTTCATATTACAGTTTTTGTTAGTCTGCCGCGGACCCCCACCTGAGCTTCGGTGCAAACTAACATCCCGACACAGTTCTGATCAAATCTGACCATCCGTCCTTCTTTCTGACTTCACCACTGAAATGACATCACAAACTTTGACTGAAGTATGACACCGGTTTTTCCTGAAACCACAGCTGACGGATGTAGCTACGTTGGGACAATCATCGGCCAGATGTTTCCCAAAACCATCGTTTTAACAAAACTCGCAAACACTGTCGCAAACTTGGACTAACAGACCTGGACCTGCAGTTAAAACCGTAGTTCCTGCTTGCTACATCATCAGTAATGGTTGGTGGCGGGTTGTAACATGGGAATGGAAGTTCACATGTACATCAAAATATATAGTTAGAAATAAAGATAATGTTTAAAAAAGAAAAAAGAAAGCCAACAATATTTGATGTTAGTTACCCAAACGTGTCTGATTATTGCTGTTATTGGAAACATATAAGTCATCTAAAGACCAAAAGACCACAGTCCTAATCACTTTTTTATAAATGTTTATATAATATTTGTATATTTTTGAGGTTTTACCCCTGTAAAGTCAGAATTTGATTGACAGCTATTCATCATGACACTTCAGATACTTGAGGCCTGTTTATTCAAGTACTTGTATGATACTTTTACTACAGCGTATGTACTTGTGTTTTTCCTGCCTCCATTGCATATTTACAAACAATTAATTTATGTCTTCAATTTATTTTGAATCAACATTTTACAATTTGTTTACAAGCAAAATTAAGTTTGATTGTTTCTAACATTTATTTAAAGTAAATATTAATTTTACACTATAATAGCATTTTGTATTTTCACTGTAAAACTATATTATAAATAAATGTGGCATTGCTTAACAACACTCAAACTGACGTATTTCATTTAAAAATGTAGTTTACCATCATTTCTTTTTTTATTTTGACTTCATAGCACAAAAATAATAATTTTCCTAATAATTCTTGTCTGATTGCATGCTTTAGGGTTATAAAAAAAATATATAACTTTGAAATACTGTATCCCAATTGCTTGGAAATGCTTTTAAAATCCATTATTAGGCTAAAACACAACAACAGTTGTTTCTCTAAGGCCATTACTGATGTCTTTCCCTCTTGGCATTGGGTTACACATCTGAATGTCCAGACCAGCAAATTGTCAAAAGTCTTTTTACCTTTTTAGAGGTCTGCACACCTGCTGATGAATCTGAAGTTTCTCAAGAACTAATTATCATCAACACGTCGCTCAAACGTAGCCAAGATTTAGTGTTTCATTCCTGTTGAAGCAGTTACGCAGTACTTAGACACGACCGTATGATGCTTGTTTCATTTGTGTTCAATACCTGACAGCAGTGTGAAGAAAACTATAAACTATTATGTGTTGTGTCCTTTTGGATTCAGCACTAACAAGCCCCAGTCACACCCGCTATTGTGGCGGCGACGCGAAGACTTACTGCTGGTGAGAAGCTTTTATTCTGAATACATCTTTTTCCGATTCCTTCCAACCAATAACCAGCTCACGGGCAACAAATCTGGGTTTGGTCAAGGACTTTTTTTTGCAAACATTTTACCAGTAAGCGTTCCATCAGTGAGGGAAGGGGAGAACATCTAGAAATCTTTGAGAAAGTGTTTACACTGTTTGGATGAGCGATGATGAACCACAGATGTGTTTGTCCTCTTGTCTTCTGCCGCAGCCTCGGCTGCAGCCAGATACAGCCGTCTGCTGAAGTTACTGTCCTCTCCTTCCTTTTTGAACATCAAAACATAATTTTAAGTATCTGATAAAAGTGGATCAAAGCATACGGCAAATACAAAAGATAACGTTTTTACCGTGGTATCATTTATTTAACAAAAATATAAAGTCAAAAAGAAAAACCCTAAGTACCCCCACACTGCTTCCTTAGGATCTAATAGGTCAAGTGTCCGCCAGATTACATGTTGTCATGAGGTTTAATTCACCAAATTCTAAGATGCCACTAGGATCAGCTGATGTCTATAAAATAAGACGTAAAAGTGATCACGCCAGAGCCGCACGGTTCCTGACACAACCCTGCAAGCACAGAGGGAGCCCCGCACAGCTGGGAATCGAACCGGGAACCTTCTACCTGGGAGGCAACTGCACCGACCCCCAGCTGTTATCCTTTAAATACCCAGATAAACCCCCCTGGAACAAAGGTGGCAGATGATGACTGACTTAAACAAACCTCAGAGAGCAACTCTGCATGACACGCAGGTTAAACTCGAAGTCTAACGTGACTTTTACTCTTTTGCTTTTGTTTAATCTTTGTTTAGTCTGTTGTCAAGGACGCCCACTGGCGTGGATTTCACATGGTCCTCCAACTGCCCCAGTTTAAGACCATCCTTTGGAAAGCAGCGGAGAAGACTGTACACCACATCATCAGACGTTCATGTTATGAGAAAGCTTCCCGTCGGCCCGACGGAGCTGAAGCTGCTTTGGTTTCAGACTCCTGGTAATGATAAAAACCACTGACAGACGCTCGGCGGTGAGCGGAAACATCCACTCACTCTCACTCACTGTGTTCGTGCTTCAGCAGCTGCTTTGGCCTCTGCCCTTCCTCCTCTCATCTTCCTCATTTCCATAAAAGTGACTTCACTTGTGGATGTGCGTTGATGGTCTGTTAAGAAGAAATGAATCTCTGCAGCCGAGTTTCCAAACAGCGCCTTAAAACCTGTGAACGACGCTGCTCTTCCAGGAAGAAGCAGACTCAGAGGAACCACCGAAGCCCTGATGCTGCAGATGTTTTCTTGAAGTTTAACATCTCCAGAACAACAGAATACAGTGTTTTCAAATCTCACAAAACCGTATTTTATTCACAACAGAACACAGGAAACCAACCAAATGTCTAAACTGAGCAAATGTACCATCTTAATAAAAAATATGGTAACTTAGGACTTTGATGGCAGCAACATACATAAAAACAGCAACATGTAACAGCAGTACTCGAACATCTGGAAGTGAAGACGCCAGTTGATCAGGTCTCATCCACGTCTCATCGAGGACTGCAGCTGATCAAGTGAGTCACGCTTTTGTGGACGCAATATGCGGTTTATCGCCGTCTTGCTGAAAAATGCAAGACCTTCCCTGAAGAAGACGTTGTCTAGACGGGAGCTCCCCTCTAGACGCTGCTCCGGTTTGCTCTCGTCATCTAGATGGGAGCAGATGTTGCTCCAAACATCTGCAACATCTGTTGCATCTGCTCACCTGGACTCGTATCTAGACGTTGCTCCCGTTTCTACAGGCGGCAGACCTGGATAAACCGTTGATGGTTCCTTTCCAGATGTACCAGCTGCTCCGCCCGGAGACACTAAAGCAGCATCAGAGATTCATGTTATTTGATACAGGCCCATATACCCCTGTGTTCTTCTTGTTTTAAAAGCATGTGGACACGTCTTGTTTGTCTTGTCCTGGTAATGTTTCGCTGCTTTTGATCTGGTCCGTCTGCTCTTCAGCTTACATGTGGTGTTCATGGTTTCCAAAAGCAGCTTCAGTCCTAAGAAGATGCTGGTGCCTCTGGTTCTTGATCACACGTTGCCTCTTCAGCCTGTATTTGTGGATGTCTGAATCTTTTCAAGACACCATGGGTTATATATGATGGGATTTTCAAAGTCTTCATGGTTTTGTGAGTAACATGAAGCTGAAATTAGTTCAGTGTGTCGACACGGTGAACTTCTGTCCTCCTTCACTCCTGAGAGACTCAGCTTCTATAAGTTGATCTCAAGTTGATTTAAATTGATTTTTTACCTAATTTTGTTACTGATCTGTAGATGATTAAACTAATTAGTTGTTAATGTTCCTCCAGGTGATCTGGTTAAGAACATCTTACTTTTCCAGACTTTTGTTGCCCATTTCCTGATTTTCTTTGACATGTTACTGCTATCAAAATCAAAATAAACTATGTTTAAATAGTAAAATGTCTCCTGTTTTACATCCGATGTGCTTTTGGTTTTCTGTTGTGAATGAAATATGGGTTCATGGGATTTTTAGATCCTTCTTTTTTACTTTTATTGACATATTTAACGGTGTCTCAGCTCTTTTGTACCTGGCGTCGTGACCAGACCGATGGGGCAACAATGTCGTTCAAACATATTAAAACTTCATCCCCAGAACTCCGCAGGAGTAGCTTTAACTGGTCTGATGCAGCACAGGTTGCAAAACAAGACAATCCAATCAAAGGTACATAAAATACAAAGACAAGTCCTTTTAAAGGCCCATAAATGACAACAACAAAAAACAAAACCCTGTCACAGTCCAAACATTTGTGTCCAGAACTGAGACCTGACTGATTTTCTGGAGGGAATTAAAGTCCAGAGTGGTGGCAGGAAGTCCTGTACGAGCAAAGGAGGACGAGGAGTCTAGGTGAACAAACGCAAAAACAACAAAAAAAAAGTTTTTTTTCTAAGGAGGCACAAAGAATAAACACCTCTGTAGAAAACATCTCCACGTTCAGGGCAGACGACCGCAGCAGACACGATAAAGAGTAGTTCTTATCTGATCATACATTAAATGTTAAACGCTGCTATAAATCTACTGTAAACTGTGTTCATTTGACAAACAAAAGCCGACTGGTTGAATGATCATACAAGACAACTGCTGCTGGTTTCCTTCATGATGTCGAACGTGTTCATAGGGATACAAACCGAGGTCTGAACTACAGCCAGGTTACCTGCCAACAGGTCAGAGACACCATGAAAAGATCGTCTGAGAGAGGTGGGACCAATCGACTGCAAAGACTTGATTAAAATAAAGTAAGATCTGGAGATGAGCCATAAAAAAATAAATAATCAATCAAAAATTGGATGGCTATGATCTGTGGGGCCTCTTAGTGCAGGCCGGAGACTAATGCAGGTCAAAGCTCAAACGCTGAAAGTTTGGACACCATTCAACATCTGCTGCCATCCAAACATCTTCTTCAGGGAAGGTCTTGCATCTTTCAGCCAGATATTGCTAACCCACATACTGGATCCATCACAACGGGAGGAGAGTCTGGGTGCTGAACTGGCCTTCCTGCAGACCAGACCTTTCATCAACTGGAAACATCTGGAGCATCACGAGACAACAAAATAGGACAAAGAGGATCCAGCACTGTTGTGCAGCTCCAGTCCAGTGTGGAATGAGACGACGTTTGACATGTTTCCTACATTCTTGTGATTAAAACGCACCTTTATGGGATTTCCAGATCATCGGATGCTGTTTTATTTCCATTCTGCACAGCTTTTGTGGAATCGGTGTTGAAGAATTGACCAAAGTTGGGTTCTTTAGTCTTCTGCTGATGCTGATTAAACACCATAAAAACTACATGAATCAGTGATCTTCAACGCTTCAACCACATTTAAACGAATGAGACTGTTTTTTCTTTCATGGCAGTTCTTTAATTTTTGTTAATTTTGAGTTTACTAGAGCAGAAAATGAAAAAGTCCTCCGGAGAATTAAGTGGTGCAAATTCTAAAACGTTGTCTCTGGTTGTGTGGAAGTTAGTGGTTCTCAAACAAGAGGAACCACCCAGAACCCATCACATTCAGCCTGCAAACACAAACCCAGTCCTCCTTTTGCTGTGGCATCCTTCTACTTCCACTAAGAGATTAATCGGGTTCATCTTTTCTCGTGTTTTCCCCCAAACCACCAGCATGTGTCTGGCTGGACCGGTCTGCTCCCGCCTTTATCCGCTGCCCTCTGTTGTCTCTTTAGTTCCCATCTGATTGAAAACAGCTCTAATCTGATGACCCTGGAGACCAACGGCACGTTTCTTCTGCCACTGCAGCCGATAATCCACACGAGAGGTCCGACTGCACCCGACAGCTTAACATTGCATGCAGAAACCTCTTAAGTGTGGCGCTAGGTTTGCTAATGTGGGAAATAAAGGATTACGCGTTTCCTCTGCAGAGTCAGAAGGCCATGAGACTCACGTTTGAGCTCACCAAATAATTCCTGAATATGGCTGCTAAAGTTTTCCTGCTGCTCTTTGTTCGGGCTCTGAGAGTACATTAACACCTGACCCGAAGGTCCAAATCGCACAGAGACGAATATCTGAGTCTCAGCATGTGAATTTAAAAACATCACGTGTGCACACGACGGTGCAGATGCCCCTACATCCTACATATGTAAGTGCTCACAACAGAAATAAATTCATTATGCCATGCAGTGGGCAGATGCAGGTGCGGTGCACGTAGGAGAATGGAGATGTGCTGAGGGACACGTAGTCATGGTCTGAATAGTCTCTGAAACAGAACAGAATACTACTGTAAGTTCACAATTACGTTTGCATGTTCTTGAGGGGTCAGATTCATCTGAGCTAAAGGCTTGAAGACCCCACCGGAGGTGGAAACATCTCTGTTCACGAGTCTCCTGAATAGGAGTTACTGAACCGGCAGGAAATCCATGGAAGGAACGCCACGGTGGAGCCCTGCTGAGCACCTTCAGTTGGCCTAGCGGTTCCTTTGCAAGTCCCAAAGCCAGAAAGAAAATGTTTTAAGGACGTTTGTTCAGGTCTGTGTATGATGACAAATAGGGAGAGTTGACTGACTTTATTCCTTCTCTGCCTCAGGAGAATGGGTAACTTGACATTCCTGATGGGAAAAATACATTTCCAAGTTTACTAAAATGGGTGGAGCTCAGGGGCAGAGCCAGGGACAGCTCGTCTGGTCCAGTTAGTCAACCTGCACGGCTCAATGACCAACCTGCTCCACCTTTTGCAAGAGGTAGCGGCCCACAGCCTCTAGGTGAAGCGGGTCTGGTACTGCTCCCATTCACGGCCCGCCAGCAGAGAACATCCTGAACCAATCACAACTGGGTCGTGGACGGGCTTTCTGCAATGACTCATACAGGAGCATCTGAGAGCCACTTTTGAAAACAACCAGCTGGCTGCTGCTGTTCTCTGATTGGTTGTACGTCTATGCAACAGCATCCAGAGGCAGGTTGTTCTGTGTCCACCCGGACCGCCAGTGTCAAATCCAGAGGAACCAGACTCTTTTTTGTACCAAAGAGGAAAAGAATTAGGACAGGGTTCCGACTACTGAAGTGGTGGAAACATCTGGGAGCGGAGGGAGCTTTGGGCTTTCTCTGGCTGGGCGTTTTTGTGTTTGGCTTCAGGATTGTACTGATCATTTATCAGTGTGTAACATCTCCTTCCTTTCTTTGGGAGGAGTCATTATTTGACAGTCAGTCCTCCAGCAGGCAGCGTGCTGCGCCGAGCATTAATATCACCATCTGCGCCACAGGGAATTACTGCGGTTTACTGATCAGGATTTTCCGAGCTGTTTTCAATAGACACATCTGAACATTTCGAAACGGTGATCTCTGGGTTCACGGTGCAACAAAGCGCTTCTGCGGTCTTTAAATGGACAGTTGCTGTCGCAGTGGTTCTCGGACACAGTTGCAGTCGTGTTTCCAGAAAGATTTTGTCTGGTTACAGGAGCTGCGGGAGGCGAATGCAGCAACTAATCAGCTGTAATACAGCAACGAGCGGGCGGCAGATGAAAGGGTGTCCCGCTCTACGGCCACGCCGCCGCCTGACAACAGCTCCTGAACACGTCTGTCACAGACGAAACAAGAACCCATCCCTCAGAGGGTCACATTTACAACACCGGTCCTCTGTTGAAATACTCCACATTAGATGAACTTAAAACGCATTTGAAAGTCATTTATTAATAAAAAGAAGAGGGACACTTCCTGTTTAGAAATAAATTATTAAATAGGAAATTCATTCTTTGATATGATCCAGTGTTGTTATTATTGACAGCTCTGGCATGTTAGTGCACAAGTCACCTTAGATGAAAAGATGAACACGTAGAGCGACGCCAGTTTGATACAAATACCAAAGATTGCTATATTACAAACTATTACAGATGATAAAAGTCATAAATAATTAAAAAATAAAAAAATAAATTTTAGCTGGAAAGTTAAAGCTAACAACAGCAAATTAAAAGAGTTTCAAGTGGTTTGTTATTGTGACACGACTGGGAAGTTGTGAAATGTGCAGTTCCTCTACTGACCACTAGGGTCTGGATCTGCTAGGGTCCGGATCCAGACCTGCAGTTCCTCTACTGATAACTAGGGTCTAGATCTGGTGGGGTCCGGATCCAGACCTGCAGTTCCTCCACTGACCACTAGGGTCTGGATCTGCTAGGGTCCGGTCTCAGACCTGCAGTTCCTCCACTGACCACTAGGGTCTGGATCTGCTAGGGTTTGTTTCCAGACCTGCAGTTCCTCCACTGACCACTAGGGTCTGGATCTGCTAGGGTTTGTTTCCAGACCTGCAGTTCCTCCACTGACCACTAGGGTCTGGATCTGCTAGGGTCCGGTCTCAGACCTGCAGTTCCTCCACTGACCACTAGGGTCTGGAGCTGCTAGGGTTTGTTTCCAGACCTGCAGTTCCTCCACTGACCACTAGGGTCTGGATCTGCTAGGGTCTGGTCCCAGACCTGCAGTTCCTCCACTGACCACTAGGGTCTGGATCTGCTAGGGTCCGGTCCCAGACCTGCAGTTCCTCCACTGACCACTAGGGTCTGGATCTGCTAGGGTCCGGTCCCAGACCTTCAGTTCCTCCACTGACCAATAGGGTCTGGATCTGCTAGGGTCCAGTCCCAGACCTGCAGTTCCTCCACTGACCACTAGGGTCTGGATCAGCTAGGGTCCGGTCCCAGACCTGCAGTTCCTCCACTGACCAATAGGGTCTGGATCTGCTAGGGTCCGGTCCCAGACCTGCAGTTCCTCCACTGACCACTAGGGTCTGGATCAGCTAGGGTCCGGTCCCAGACCTGCAGTTCCTCCACTGACCACTAGGGTCTGGATCTGCTAGGGTCCGGTCCCAGACCTGCAGTTCCTCCACTGACCACTAGGGTCTGGATCTGCTAGGGTCCGGATCCAGACCTGCAGTTCCTCCACAGATCACATCTCATGCATCAGACGATGTCAGAAACTTCAGGGTAAACCAGCGATCTCACAAATCCAGCTGAACTGGCATCTGTGAAAGAGGCTCAGACTCTGAAACGATGGAGAAAAACTGCAACGCAGCCAGACCGCGGTGCCTCTTCCCGTGGTGGGAGTCACGCTGGTGGACATCCGGTGGAGGAGCCTCGGCCTCATTAAAGGCTTCAAACTACAACTGGACTGGCAAAAGGTGTTTACTTATCTGGACCTACGGGGACCTTTCACAAACCAGTTTATCTTCACGTCGCACTGCACAAAGTACAAATGTAAAGCTCACCACCTTCTGTTGTTCAAAGCCCATAAAGAGAAGGCAGAAAACATCAACTTATGATTTTCATGCAGAACAGATGTGTGAATACCGTCGACAGCTGTCTTTACAGTCTGGCTGAAACGGACAAATTATCAGCGGGGCAGAGGGGCGTTCACCGATGATCAAGCATCTGGAAACCATGACAATCAGAGAGCAGGAAGGACTCAATCAATGACACGAGATACGCTGAAACGTACACTATCAAAGTTCACTCATCCCTGCTGTTTAGAAAACGTTTTACATGCGCAGGTTCTACACATGAACACACATGTACGGCATGGAAACAGGACACAGTTTCCTGACTGTCGTCCATCACAGCTCATCATTTACAGTCTGGAAGGATAATAATAACAACTAAGAGCAGGAGATGAGTTTCACAGAACATGTTTCATGATTACAGGCTCGGACAAACCGCTTCCACCAGCAGAAACAATGAAAAGAGCAACAAACGACGACGCAGGAGCAGACAGCAGCTGAGTTGTCTCAGGCCAGCGTGTCCTGGAAGGCCCACGTGGAGTCTGCTTAAGGCCTTCTCCCAGGTGGAGATGCTTGAAACACCTCCCGAGGGAGGAGGTATCCTAACCAGAGCTGGCTCCTTTCGGTGTGGAGGAGCAACTACCCCACTCTGAGCTTCTCTTGGATGATTGATCTTCTCACCCTACCTCTAAGGACTGCCCACAATTTGTGGGTATAGTAGGAACAAAGATGGATAGTTAAACAGAGTCTTGCTCTCTGGCCCAACACTCTGATCACCGCAGACCAGTGCAGAGTCCACACTATTGTTCAGATCAGCGCCTCATCGTGGTGGACGGGTCCTGGGACAAATGATCCCAGGACCGATGTTGAGCCAGTGCCCCTGCTAGTCTCCCAAACTAAATTAGTCCTGGTGACATCATGAAGACAGTAAGGTGACGCTCCCGTCAACTTCACCTCCAGTTTAACCTTATTACCATCCATCCATTATCTATTCCCGCTTAATCCGTCTCAGGGTCACGGGGGTCTGTCGGAGCCTATCCCGACGCATAGTAGGCGGAAGGCAGGGGTCCACCTGGACAGGTCGCCAGTCCATCGCAGGGCCACATACAAGACAAACAACCAATCACACTCACATTCACACCTACGGGCAATTTAGAAGCATCAATTAACCTACCCTGCATGTTTTTGGACTGTGGGAGGAAGCCGGAGTACCCGGAGGGAACCCACGCAAGCACGGGGAGAACATGCAAACTCCACACAGAAAGAATCAAACCGGGCCGGGAATCAAACCAGGAACCTTCTTGCTGTGAGGCAAAAGTGCTGACCACTAAGCCACCGTGCTGCCGCATCTTATTACCAACCATATGTATTTTCCGTAAGTGTAGTAAGTATAATACAAAGTATAATACAAAAAAAGACCTATTCTGTCAAAATGAAAAAATGTCATTAATCTTGCAGCCAAAAATTAAGAAAAATAAAATATAATGAGAAGAAGAATGAGAAGAAAAAAAGGGCGGAGTCCAGACTGGGTGTTTTTGGTTGGCGTCCAATCAGAGAGCTGATGCGTCTTCTGACATCATTGCAATTAAGTTTTGAAAAAAATTGTCTAAAACCATGTTTTCACCTTATAAAACATCAATAAATTACTCTCAATCCATTAAGTTTGACTTAAAATGTAACTTATAATAATGTTTAATTCAATTCCCCTCATTCATACAGCCTCTATTACGACACAAGTTGTCTTTAGGATCTTTCCAGAGAACCAGAACATGACCCCCGGGGAATTATTACAAAACAACGGCAGGTAAAAACTCTCCTTTAAGAGGGAAGAAACCTGGATCAGGACCTGGATCAGGACCTGGATCAGGACCAGCACACTTTAGCATAGTTTAAGCCTGAGACAGTGGAAAATGCGTGGAAGAAAATCCCAACAAACTCGAACAAATGAGACAGTTTTGTAGTAAGATACAGTTAATTTAGTTTTTGTAATTCAGCACGGCGTTTTATTCGACCGTGAGCACTCTCGATAGCTGGCTAATCCCCCAGCAGGCCTCTGGGTAACAACTTTCCCATAAATACCTGAGTGGTCAGCGCCGCGCTGATGTTTGTCCTTATGCAAGATTCTTAAATCTCTGCAAAGGAACATCCTTCGACCCAGATTACTCAGCAGATCCAGGAACTCTGCTGGGGGTTCCACACTTCTATTTTGATCTCGTCTTTATCTTCTGAAACAGAACATTCACTCACACACAGACTGTAAGACGCAGACATGCACAAATATCACGAATGCACACGTACGTGTGTGGCACCACTTATCTAAACAGAGGAGTTCTAACAGATGAGTCCTCTTGGATTAGGAGAAAAAGGGCAGAAGAACAGCGACTAACGAGGCTAAAAATAAACACAAATACTACTGTGTTAACACAACAAGTGGCACTAATCCTGCAGCTGACTCCGCAGCTACAGATAACGCCGCTGTTAACACAACAAGCATTAAACCTGCAGGTGACATCCCCGTCAAGGTCGTCCCACAACCCAAATCAGAACTAGTCGGGTCCGTAAAGGAGATGCTAGTTTTAAAAGGAAGAAGAAAACTGCGATTCATGAGTTTATTTAGGCTTTTATTACTTTAAAGATTTAAAATATGAACGTGGTTCACATTGGTTGACAACGTGGAGATCCTCTGTCCATCTTTGGCCCGCCAACGCTCAGCCTGTCACGGATCCTGCTTCATTACGATCCCGTTTGAATCACCATCAGTAATCGTAAAGGAAACTAAGCTTTGTGAGAGTCGGAGAACAACGGCAGTAACAGAAGTCAACACTACGAGGATGCTGCACCTTATCACATATTGATCTTAACAGGACTGTAAAAACCGCAGACTGAATTCAGCCAGAGACTAAACAAGTTGCAGTTCCGCTACTGACCACTAGGGACGGGCTCCAAAAGCAGGTCGATCTCCATGGACTTCCATTTTAAAATGTCCAACTTTGTAGCAGAATTAAACATATTTGTAGCCTGGAAAAACAACTGTTCTGGTCTCCATATATTGACTTCACACCCTCGTTATTCTTACTTTAAAGATAACGCCTCGTTATGCTGTTAACTGTACTAACAGACCACCACCACTGGGCGTGAGTTGGCCTGACGGAGCTCATCTAAGCAGCAGGCAGCAGGTACCTCCAACTATCCGGTTTTCTATCAAATGTGACCGTTTTGACCATCCATCCATCCATCCATTTTCTTCTGCTACACCACCTGGTGGCCCTGCTGAGGGTGTCTGGTTTGGTGGCCTCAGAATTGGGTCTCTGCTTTTTGCTGATGATGTGGTTCTGATGGCTTCAACAGGCCAGGAGCTTCTGCTCTCGCTGGAGCGGTTCGTGAAGTGGCTGAGATGAGAATCAGCGCCTCCAAATCTGAGACCATGGTTCTGAGTTGGAAAAGGGTGGTGTGCCGGGTCGGGAAATCAGATCCTGCCCCAAGTGGAGGAGTTCAAATATCTGGTCTGGGAACACCTTGGGATTCCCCCAAAGGAGTTGGACAAAGTGGCTGGATCATTGCCTAACGACCCCTGTGACCCGACCTCGGATAAGCAGAAGAAAGTGGACGGACGGACGGACGGACGGACGGACGGACGGACGGACGGACGGACGGACGGACGGACGGATGGTGAAAATGGTCCCATGTACTGAACAGTTGATAAACAGTTCTGGACTAAATAGGTTTGATAAGTATTGATTCACAAGCTGATGTCTTACCATATTCTTATTCCCTGTAACCCCCCCCCCCCCTTGTCTCATTTATTAAACTAAGAATCTATTATCACACTATAAAATAACGTTTGAAAGCATGCAGCCTTGAGGCGGTCTGACATAAACAAAGCCCGTTTTCACACTTTAACCTGGTGTGGCTTTAATATCATGCTGCCTCTGCTTCTGTTAACACTAATTACAGCTAATAGCACTCTTAACAGTACAAATGTGATTAATAAACACTTAACAGCGACACTGCTGCTAAATACCACCAACATTAACCATTCATTTGCAGTTTTCACATAAAGTGACATCACTTAATTAGCACATGGCTGATAGTCAGCACATCAGAGGAAAGTGAATATAGCAATACTCAATTCATACATTAGAAGTGCTTTATTACTTAGTTTTAACAGATAGTTTACCTAAAGTTCCTGCAGCCAGTGGCTGCATTTATTAATAGTCTGAGAATTAACAGAATCACTTATGAGTCCTGTCGTTTCACTGCATTTTTATTGGGACATTCTGCAGCTTTTTATGGGATTTACTTGTGTCCCATAACGAGATGGATCAGAAGGAACCCGATTTGAAATGAACAAAGACTCACCTAATCAGACCAGAGGCCTTTTCTGACTGTTTATTAGGTGCTGGCTCCAGACTCCTCCCTGTGGGTGATGGGATGCTGCAAGTGCGCCCTCTGTTGGCCACCTTCCTCTTGAGGCAACTACACGTCTGTACGCTGAAAGTTTGAATTTTATTTATTCCTCAGCTTCAGTCCCGAAGAAATTACCAACTTAACCAAGGGGAAAAAATATTTTTAAGCCTTTTAATCAATTCTGTGATTCACAAATAAACAAGTAAAAAACTCAACATTTACACTGAGGCTTTGTCTTTAATCCGCGTTTTCTCTTTACCAGTGCAAAACCAACAACAGAAAGTGGAACAGACACGCCGACGTCTTTGCACGCGTCCTTTTACGCACGAGGGGCCCAAACACACACACGAAGAGCCGCGGCCACCGCCACAGTTCCCAGTAACAGCAGACCAGTTAATGACCAGTGACGAGCTGACCACCAGCGGACTGTTAATGAAACGGAACTGGGCCGAACAATGGACGGCGCTTCTGCACGCAAACTCCCCACAACACACACGGCTTAATGAGACAAGATGGCCCCTGCTGCCGCATCAACAAAGAGGTCGCGGGTTTGCGTGGAAGCACAAAAAACTGAACAAAGGAAGGAGGCTGTTGGGGCCACGAGGTGATGCTGGGGGTCTCGAGCGCATTCTTGCAGGCTCGGGGGTGGGGGGGCCCGGGCAGGCCCCGACCCTCGGGCCCTCGGGCACAAGCGCGCGCGACTGTGAGGACAGAAGTTGACTGTTTGCAAAAGTTTCAACTGTTAAAACAAAACCAAAACGGGTTCAAGGGAATAAAACGGCCGCTGCGGTGTCACTGCTGCCACCGCGACCCCGAGCGAGGTAGGTGACGCGGACGGCTGCGCGTCGACCTCCGTTTTCGTCCCGTTTGATCAGCGCTCGGTCCGCGCGCGGCCGCAGGTTCGAGCGCGTCCGTTCACGACCATCCGTCCGCTCACAGGGGACTATTTAATCTGAGGCTAGTAAATCACGCCGAGGCGAAAACACGAAATCGTTCCGCAGGATCCGCTGGATTTTTGTTCATTGTTGAGTTAAAATCATCCCAGTATCCCACCAGAGTGTGACATGATCATAACCGATGTTTATTTTAATAACGGTTGCTTTGTAAAAAACGAGCTGCTGCAAATAAATATGCTGTTACAGGATGAAAATACACTGATGAAGTTATTTATGTTTATGCAATTCAATATTCATGTGCACGTAGATGGCAAAGATGGACTTTTTTATTTACAGTCTTAGAAATTTTAATGCTCAATTTCAAATTATCTTTAAGAACATTTCTTAACTAAATTCTAAACTTAAATTCTTAGTCACTTTATATTTATATTTATAGGACGTTTAATAAAATATAAAGAGTCTAAAAATATCAACCTTGGTGGTATTATTGATGAATTTTACAAGCCCTTTTTCTTTTTTTAAAATTTGTTTTTCTTTTTAAATTGTTTATATGCTTACTAAAGTTACTAAATATAACCTAAATAAATAAAAAAACAATTACAGCTGTAATTTTTTCATTTAGAAAAAGAAATAGGTGAAAATTCTTTTTTACATCAACAATGGAAAAATAAGATTACTGAAGTGAAAGATGTTTGAAACTAATATTCTTTTTTAATTAATTATCAAAAAGGAGCAGTTAAGTATAGATGAGGAAAGTAAATAGCAAATTTTTGTCTTTGTGTTTTTTTAACAGAAATATTAAACGTTTAATACTTTAATACCCCCCCCCCCCTAAAAACAAAACAAAAAAAAAAAAAAGCTTAACTGGCCCAAATCCTTAACAATTATTAAATCTTCATTTTTAGAAATCAACAGAGATGTTTCCTTGTCACCCATAGGTTTTCTGTGGCTTTTTTAAAAATGTGTTTGTGGTCAAATTGTAATTATTTATAGGTGCAAAGATCACACAGAACAGTTCAGATGTATCGTTAGTGAATAAATGACGTTTTGGCCCTTTACACCTTTACCTGGTCTTTTTTTTTACACGTCTTTTTTTCCCCTCCTCCTTTTTGGATCCACGACCCCTAAGTCATGTGTTAACGTGTTAAAATTACTTTTATAAATGCTTGCAGTTAATTTCCAAAGCACAAGTCGGCTTTAAAATACGTTTTTTAATACAGTTTCATTTCTCTGCATATTCTGTACAATATTGACGTTTTTACCAACATTTACTTTCAACGTTTGCTTAGATGGAAAGCAAATATTGTCTGTAAAAGTGGGTTTTAAATGTCTGTTTTAGGCCGGATTTCAGTCCCAAACGCTAGTTAGCAACCAGGCTAACGCTTCAGTGGAGACGAACTACTAGGAAAGAGACTTTTAAAGATCCCAGGTTGTGAAACTATTTCACAAGTGGAACAATGTTGTTTTATTGAGTTTCCGCTTCTCATGCAGAGGAGCAGCGAAGCTTTAGCCCGGCTAGTGTTCTCACATGAATCAACTTTTGTGGGAAAAACAAGTCGATTTAAGGAATAAATACCAACTACGTCCTCCTGATTTGGATAAAAGTTGACAAAAACAACACGGGTTGATGTGATGTGAACGGTAGATGTTTTATCGTGCAGTTAGTTAACTAAGGATTATTAACGTTTCTGGACAGGATTTGACTAAGCCGGGCGAATGCTCATTGAACGACTCACGTTTCAGTTCTGGACGCCAACTTACCCGTGTTTTGACTGGTAAGACATATGTTTCAGGATAAAAATGTGTCGTGATTTCTTTATTTCTGTAAGGACAGTCTTAACTGAGTCCCACTAGGACCGATGTTTGCCTTTGATCAATAATTCATGCGGAAATGGAAATGTTAGGAAATGTGGGGTTTTGGGACTTAAAAGTTTGGGACACTCAGGAATGACGTTCAGAACAAAAACTCTGATCTTCAGCTGCTTCCTTCAACTGTATCAATGACTCCGTCGCTCCCTGTGGGAAGTCTTTCGTCCGACTGGACGTTTGCAGGTTGTCTGCAGATATTTATTTCCAGCTTGTGGGGTCAGAAGTTGCAGAGTTCGGCCCTACCGAGGCAGAAGAAAGCCCGGCGGTGATGTCGTAGCGAATGCAGCCAATTCTTCTACAAAAAGCTGCAACGACAAAGTAGCTTCAACACGCTGAGCAGACGTGTGAAGGGCAAGTCGTGGATTCCCTGTCCGCCATGTCCGCCATGTCCAACGACCCGGGGGCTTAAATGTCTGTTGACTGCACCAGTCTGTGAAGGTTTGCCAGGTTCCTGTCCAGGTGCCTGTTTTCAACCCAAAAATCTGTAACCGCACAGTCAAATCACATGAGTTTGGAGAAATAAAGCACAGCAGGGTATAAGGACAACGGTCACAATAATAATGTGGACACTTGTTAGGCACAGGTGACTTTACTGAAGCACCTTCACACCTACGATGGATGACAGACCGAAGGGTCGAGATGTTCGATGTTTGAGCGGATTAAAGGAACATTCTGGAGTTAAACCAGCGCTAACGCGGTTAAAAGATGGATGAATGAGTGCGAACGTTTCTGGGGCACAAAGGCGAAGTGGATCGAAGCAGTTTCGAGTTAGAATAAAATAAATGTTTGAACAAAATGGCAGTTTAATGTTAACACTTGGAGCAACTGACCTACACCTGAATAAAAGGCTATTTTAAGTTTTTAATTCAAGGAACGGGGACAGGCTGGGATTTGAACCTGCGCCCCTGCTCAAGGGTGTTAGTCTCGGCGTCTGTGTCACCCGCTCAACCCTCTGAGCTGTCCGGGGCTGCACCTGACGGCTCCCGACCGTCACCATCGTATGTCCAAACTACTGTCAACAGAGAGAGTTCCTGGCCTCTGCATCCACGCAAGTGGATCAATACTTATATCGATCCAGTTATATAGATAATTAATAGGTGAATGTTAGAAGCAGAGGTCATTAACTCTCCTTCTTTCACATTTATTGACAGATAATTGTGAAACATCAGTAGTTGACTTGAACGAACTTGTGACAAGCTGGAAGCATTTTTCATTTGAAAATAAAGTAAAAACTATTTTAGTAATTTATTTAAAGGAGCTTCTTAAAATTAAGGTAATTAAAATGGTTCTATTCTTGCTATAATTTAACATTTAAAAACAGTAAATGAGTTTGTTTGTCTTGTTTAAATATAATTTACAGATTGAATAAATTATATACTCTTAAATGTGTCATAATTATGTATTTTATTCCTTAATAATCCATTAAATGCAGTAATTTACTGTTAAAAAAAGCAACAAAAAATTTGTCTCCTTGTAAACGAGAATTTGGTTCTCAATTAAATCACCTGGTTAAATTAAGAGGTTATACAAATAAATAAAAATACCCAGAGCTCGAGTTTTTTCCTTCTTACTATAAAAATGTTCTTTTCACTATAAAAATCTTGTTTGAAGTAGCCACATAAACATACTCTTAAGTAATAATTACGTAATATTCACTTGACGTTTTGGTTCTTTGGTTTTCTTTTTTTCAGGGACCTGGAAGTACGATTTATTTACCAATTTACTCTGCTTTAGTCTGTTTTTAAGCCATTTGATCTAAAATTCTGTTTTGTTTTGCTTCCGTTTTTTACATATTTCTTTAAAACCTTTGAGTGTATTTATTTGTGTGCATTTATTTGCTGTTAGAGATGACGGGCTTCTGATCCACTGGCAGGGTTTCTACGGTTTCTACGGTTTAGTTGGAGTCGAGGAATCTCACCGGATAAAAGTCTGAGTAGTAACTGACCTGAAAGGACGGGAATCCCTTCAAGGAGCCGGATCTGATTCTACTCCCCAAAATGTACCATGAACGGGACTGAAAGCGGACTCTGAATGGAGTGATAATAAATAAATCTGTGTATTTCATGCCACAAAAGAAGATGCAGTGTTCATGCATGTTGAGCCTCATTATTCTTCCGTTCTGTCGCACAGTTTGGTAACTTCATGAAGATAAACAGTGTTTTCCCGCGTGTAAAATAAAACCTCTGATGTGCAGATGTAATCCACAACTACAACTGTGCCGTTTCTTCCAGGGTCACTGGCACCAGTAGGGGGAAAGTTTTCCATGCAGATAGACGGAGCGTAACGGGATCACCGGTTCCAGAATACTGCAGCGGCCTGTTCCACCTGTTAATCTTTCGCCTACACAACATTTTGAGATCCCAGAGCTGTTCTAATCTCGTTAACAACAAACCCAAAGTCTGGGAACCAACCCTGCCCTGACAGGACGCGGGTCTTTGTGCCTGTTTGGACAACCTGGTCTGGTTGCACAGAGGTTTTACTTCCTCGGAGGTCTCAAAGTTGCACTCCCACACTGGAAGCATCAAACAATATAAAAAATATAATTATTTGTCCCCCTCTCTGTAATTTGAGTACAAACACAGACAGAAAGAAAGGGAACGAGCTCTGCCTGTCGGTCCGTCCAGCAGGGACTCTGCTGCCCCCTCATGGACCCAGGACCAACTAATTAAAACACGCGCGTTTGCTCAGTTACAGACCAGACGTTCATCCCAGAACTTCCCAGCAGAGCGGTCCAGCTCCTTCCTGTCTAAAAACAACGTAAAACTGTCACAAAACAACCCACATTGTTTATCGCCTTTTCAGCCATCCTGAATCTTTCTCTTCCATACAAGGAGTTATTCTGGTTCCTCTGGGTTTGACTTTCATTTCCAGGAGGCACTGCCAGCTGACACAGCAAAAACAGCTTCTGTAAAGTCACCGCATCGGCATACAGCCAGTAAGGGAACGTTTTGGCGTAAAAATCGTCCTGAGACAAGGAGTTATTAGCTTTTCGTTGAGAAAGAACAGTTTTCCTTCCTTTCCTGCAACAGTAGCTCATGAACTTCCTTTGTGGCTCATTACACAAACCCTCCCTGTTGTGATTGGTTTGGTACATTCTGTACCGGTGGAAAAGGCTAAGAATGGGACCAGCACCAGACCCATTTTTATCAGGTGCATGTGTGCAGCTGACCAGGCCGTATATTTTGAGTCTTATTAAAATATTTCTACATTTGATCCGGTTTCTTTGTATTCATGGTACTTTAGGCGTCTGACGACATGCATGCAGATCTGTCTGACCATCTCGGCCACTGTGAGCCGAGTGTGTTGGGAAGCCTGGATCAGGACCTGGTTTCTGTCGGATCTCCAGGTGTGAGATCCTGCAGGTGCAGACCTGAAGCTGAACATGTCTGAACGCTGCCACCAAACCATCCTTTGATGTTTCATCAAAATAAATGAGAGTCCAGTGGAAAACTCCTCCTCGCGTAATCCAGAGGCTTCAACTCCAATCAAAATCTACTATTTTCTGTTTAATTGTTTTAGTTACAAGTAAAAGCTCAGAAAAACTGGATTAATTGGCTGCTATCTTTGAATCACAAATCATATCACTGAGCACATAATTGTTAAAGTCCACGACAGCACAGATTAAAGAATATTTTCTGTCTTAAGGGAACATGGAAGCACAAAACTGCCAAACCACCAGAGTTCTGCAATAATGTCCTGTGGATGAGACCAAGGTGGAGCTGTCTGGTCCTAATGTCCAGAACCATGTTTGGAAAAAACCACACCCTGACTCAGCATTTCAGGAGCACGGTGGTGGAGGTGTGAGGATTTGTTGTTTTGGAGCCTGAAACATGGATGAAAAATGAAAGAAAACAAGGTTTTGGAATGACCTGGTCAAAGTCCAGACCACAACTAGACTAAAATGTTTTGTGGAATCAATCAATTGGTGGATTTCTGTAGAGGGAAATGGGCTAAAATTCCTCCGCAAGTGAGACACTGATATCATAAGCAAAAATCACATAAATATCAGTGTAATATTATTATAAAATATGTAATTCCCCAGGTGGTTAATGTAAACATTTTTTTTTCATTTTGTAACAGCTGATCCCTGATCCTCCTGCCCTTATTTTTATTTATATGAATCACAGTTTACAGCTGGATGAAAATAATCAAGCGTCACATTGAATGTTGTGGAGGCAGGAAATATTTCCTTTTATAAAGGATGCTCCAGTTGTCGTGGAGGAGGCAATAAAGGAGGCATTCAGGGTCCTTTATTCAGCATTTAAGGAATTCTATCAGCTGCTATCACAGCTGCCACTCCGATGCTTCCAGGCTGCTGAGCTCAGTTAGGTTCTTCCCAAAGTTAAAAAGACTCAGCCGGACGTTTCAGTGGTAAAATCAGAAATACTCGCTCGCAAGCACAATCTGCCTGCTCTCAGCTAAACGTCCCCCTCGAACCCTTCCAGGCCAACCCACAACCAGCCCGGTGGTCTGTCAGGAAAATTAACAAAACCTGTCTTCATTAAAATATAAATAATTATGCTCTGTCACGTCCTTCATTAAACATGAATTTGATCAGACACATCAAAGTTGGATGTGAAATGCAACTATAGCTGCGACAAAAGGCTTTATTGTACCAGACTGTAAATACGTCTACTTTTGCTGTATATTTAAACATTTTGACATAGAGATCAACGGAGATCAATTCACTTTTGAAAGCAGCCCCTAGTGGTCAGTAGAGGAACTGCTTATAATACGATCTAGGATCGTTTTCTCTGTATGTCATCAGTTTAGGAACAAAACTGTTCATCTCTACTTCCGTGTAGTCATGTGATACGTCCAGGTCGTTCATTCCTAGGAACTTTAACCTGAGATGAAGCAGCGAAGCTGCTCCTTTTGGTGTTTCTGTCTTCTGCTTCATTTATACAGAAAACGCAGCCACAACATCGCTGTCAAGCTCACATCCACCAACCAGTCACACCTCATAAATCCAGCAACTACAGTGTCTTAAATGTGGCAGCATGTGGAGGTCCTGCAGTCTGCTTCTTACCTTCAGCCTCGGAGTCATCTGAACCACCTCTCAGTGGTGGCTTTGTCTCCAGAATCCCGTTAGACGACCAATCAGAGAGCAGCGTCCGGCTGGGTCAGCTGGTGCCACTGGTCGAGGAGAGGACTTGGACCTGAGGTCCGTCAGGTCTGCTGGAGCCTCACCACAATCCACCGGAGGCATAGGGGCAAAGAAGTCCAAACAGAAAGGCCCACCCCGTCACACACAGAAGCACACACTCAGTCCACACCATTTTGTGTGTGTGTGTCTGTGGGAAACAAAAAAAAAAAAAAAACAAAGAGAAAGGATGAGGGGATGACTGAGCTCCTGGAGGAATGTCTTAATGACCGTCTGTTTATCCAAACTTCCGTCACTCAGCTTGTTGCTTCTGCTGCGGTCCAAATGTGTGTGCGGCAGATTTAAGGTCCTCGCCGTGCTGCACCGTGGGAGGGTGGGTTTTTGTTTTGTGTTTTTCTGGGAGAAGACCCTTCCAGGATGACACTGCCTGCTTCCTTACGTGGTCCTGAGTACAAACACGGAAAAGTTCAGAACCACAGCCTCAGCTCCGAAACAGAAGGCGGTGATCGGCGAATCTCATCAACCCATATTCAGATCAAAGAAAACATTCCAAATGTTCAGACTTTTCTTTTCTAAATAAGTCGTGAAAAATACTAGCTCACGTTAAATGTGATGGCAGCAAAACAAAAAAGGTAGGACATGGACAACAAAAAGGCTGGAAAAATAAGTGGCCTTAAATTAGGATAATCGGCGTCAAGTAAGTGATATGATTGGTTATTTAGGATCTTAGAGAGGCGGAGTCTTCAGAAGTAAAGATGGACAGAGGTCCACGAATCTGAGAAAAACTTTGACAAAGTCAGTGAAACAATTTCAGAATAATGTTTCTCAGAGTAAACGTCTTTAAAGATCTCGTCATCTAAAGGACATAATATTTGAAAAAAATCTTAGGATGTGGAGAAATCTCTGTGCGCAGGGAACAATGGTGAAAATCCTTATGTTTTGGATATATTTGACATATTTTCTATATCTGTTCATTAGACTCTCGTTATAAAGCTGCTCAATTCTGAATTATTTGCACAGACCACGGATTTAAATTAGGAAACAGTGCACTCACTTATGGAAAGCTGCTCAACCAAATGATGGAAATGGCAAAAGCAAGTCTGAAAAAACAGTATTCAACTGTAAGCTGGAGCCACTCCTGCCAGGGGTTGAGGCCGTAAATGCAGCGGGCGCTGAAAACCGCACTGTACGTGGAATGTGGAATGCCTGCTTTCTGGAGTCGCGAGAGAAGATCAGTCCATCGCTGAAGTCAGCGCAAACTTAAAACACATCACTGACGCGCTCATCAACATGAATCAGACATGAAAGGGGGGTCAACAGACGCCTTTTCAGTGGATCGCTGCTGTCACCTGATGGGGTTATTGTGAATAGACACATGAATGAACTGCAAAGTGACTTTATAGTCTCTATTTTAAACACACTCACCAAGAAGCCATCCATCCTCTCCCTACCAGCTTGGAGCCTAATCCCCACCACGCTGTTGCTGAGGATGCAGGAGTCGTGCGTCGACCTAGGCCACCTTGCCACAACATTTGTCAGGTGCATTTGTGATTCACATGTGATTTGCACGTTGATGGAATGAAAATTATTCTGATTTACGTATGCAAATTCATGCACAGAGGAATTTATGGCCAAAGTGTGTGCAGTTGATCCCTCTGATTACATCGGATTACATTAGGAAAACCGCGGCAAATTATGTTTCGATGTTCGCGTGGTCAACGGCATCATATGGGATCCTGAGGTGCCTGGCATACATGCCGATGATCTCGTCCCATTTGCTGGCATTGGATGAATCAGTGCAGAGCGTCTGATTCCTGACGGTCTGCCAACTGCCTGTGAAAGGACCCGGTTGCCAGGAAATCAAGTGTAGTCAGCAGGAACAGGGAGTGCGTGATCTTGCTGTTCACATACGTGATTGATCACGGAAGGAGGACCACACACAACACAATACGATAGTGTCTTGTTTACCTGACTGGTCTCTAAAACTACATTTTGTCAACAAAACACAGGTGAGAAATGAGGCTTAGTCCTGCACAAAACAGGACTTGTTTATATGATCGAAGGGCAGGAAACGAGCGATCCGAGATGTCTGCATGATGATTTGTTTTGAACACGAATGAAAAAAAAGAAAGAAAGCACATGGGCAAAGAAATGAGGGCAGCATCATTTCTTGCTTTTCGGGGTTCCTTCTTCAGGATTTCCTTCCTTGGTGTCTCAACCTGATGCCAGAAAGTCAAACGGGGATTTCCTCGACGGCTACAAATGTTTAATTTGTTAAATGTCTGTTGGCTGAATCACCACACAGATCCAGGTTTCCGAAACAAATCCCTTCAGTCTAGTTTTCATTCACATAAATCAACTGACTGGGATGTCATCAGGACAAAAGAAGGAAATATGGTTCCTAAAAACAGACTTGGAAGGAAACAAACATTGAGAATAGTATGGGGCCCAAAAAAGAGCCCAGAGGAACTCCAACAGTGGAATAAGCTTTATTGACATGTACAGAAAAACTCCGTCATGTCAGGTATAAATTTGGACGAATTCATAACCGTACTTTAATAACTTGATACCAACCTAGTGACTTCTGACAGTTGAACAATGCTAACCCCTCAGGGTTCGTCTACATCTCCAAACCCCACTCGTCAGGCCGGGGAGGGGGTCTCACCATATTTGACAGCAAGAAGCGGAAGGTGTCTTCAGTATCTACTTCATTTGAATCAATTGCAGTACGGTTAGTGAGACCTTCTCCTACTATAATTACTACAACGGATCGGCCACCAAATCCCAATTAAGACTGCATTAATTAATTTTGTACATTCTTGGCACATCTCTGTTCATTAACACCAAACTTCATTCTGCTGGGTCATTTTAATACATATATATACAATGTCAATAATTCACTTACTAAAGACTTGTGTTTTGTTCTGGATTGTTTTGGACTCCAGAAACATGTAAACGTTCCTACTCACTGCTGGTGACGGAAACCCGAGGGTCCTGTTTGCTACAGTAAGCAGATCACTTCAACCACTTCAACCCAATAACTTTAATAACCTTCGTCCTATCAGCAGTCTACCTTTTCTTTCCAAAATTCTTGATAAAAAAAGTTGCTTCCCAGGTACATTCTTATCTGTCTGACAACTCCAGTCCAGTTCCCATCCTCATCTTAGCACCGAGACACCCCAGCTCAAATGACCAGCGATCTCCTGATGGGTTCTGACTCTGGACTTCTTTCCATACTCATCCTCCTACATCTGAGTGCAACCTTAAAACCAGATTTCTCACAGCTGTGAAGACTGTTTGGAGCTGATTAAAAAGTCAGAAGCGTTTAAGGTCTCAAGGAAGCCTATCCCAGCTGTTATTTGGGGGAGGGGTTGAACAGCGCCACACGGACAACCTTAAATGTTCACTCATCTCACCACTACAGACAACTGAAACCCCCAGTTCCAAAGCCAACGCAACCCAAACATCAAGAACCCTGACCAGGAACCTTCTTGCTGTGAGTCCCAACCACCACACCAACGCGCTGCCATTCTGTAGTACTCTGCAGTCTGGTGTGGCGTGAAAGCGCCGCGGTTCAACCGAAGCGCATGGAGAAGCATCTGCATCTAAATTTAGACTTAGCAGGCTGTGTCTGAGAGCTTTGTTTAATTTTTCTTATTCGCGCTGGGTGGTCAGGGAAATACACTGTGGCTTTCACAGATTTAAACACGTCTTTGGGAGAATTTGGCACATAATTAGAAAACATCAGCAGATACTTCTGGTCTTTGAGCTTGGCAAGTCTGCAACATTTTGTTTGTACAAAATGCCAAAACATGAAGACCAATTTATGAAAGTAAAAGATAGATTTATACATTTATTTTATTCCACTTTTATGCCATGTGTGTAAAGATTTGTAAATGTTTACATGATGTCATGTATGACAGTGCAAGTTTGTGTAGTAGGTGTGGGGACAGAGGGCGGGGCATCATTTGTTGTTGCCTCCGCCCCCTTCTCAGCAAGGAGACAGTTTGGCGGGCAGCCAGGAGTGAACAGAGTCCTGAGATGTCCCAGAGAGTGACCCAGAGACCCGTCTGTCACCCCTAATGAGCGTCAAGCACACACACACACACACACACACACACACACACACACACACACACACACACACACACACACACACACACACAGCTGCCAGTGGAGTTTTACTCAAGTGTGCTGAAGTCTGTGAACAGTTTTGAAACTGAAGGTAATGGAGAGTTTCTGAGGTAAATATTTTCTTTTGTTTTTAGTCCGTCTCTTTCTCTCTTGGCTCCATCTTTTGACCAATTGGAGATCTGCAAGATGTGTTTTTCAATCTGCCTCAAAATAAAATCTTTTTGAGGCAAAGTTAATAGATCTAATAGATCGTTAATAGATCGTTTCCTATACATCCGGATTTCCGCCGTTCCGCCGTTCTCTGGATTCATCCTGATTTCCGCCGTTCTCTGGATTCATCCTGATTTCCGCCGTTCTCTGGATTCATCCTGATTTCCGCCGTTCTCTGGATCCATCCTGATTTCCGCCGTTCTCTGGATTCATCCTGATTTCCGCCGTTCCTTGGATTCATCCTGATTTCCGCCGTTCCCTGGATTCATCCTGATTTCCGCCGTTCCCTGGATTCATCCTGATTTCCGCCGTTCTCTGGATTCATCCTGATTTCCGCCGTTCTTTGGATTCATCCTGATTTCCGCCGTTCTTTGGATTCATCCTGATTTCCGCCGTTCTCTGGATTCATCCTGATTTCCGCCGTTCTCTGGATTCATCCTGATTTCCGCCGTTCTTTGGATTCATCCTGATTTCCGCCGTTCTCTGGATTCATCCTGATTTCCGCCGTTCTCTGGATTCATCCTGATTTCTGCTGTTCCCTGACACAGCTCTGAGAACCCAGACTGCCACTGGCACCACTGATGTCCTCACCTCCTTCTGCATTTCTACCCTTCGTATTTCTCCAGTTACTGATGTTTGATCTTCTTAACGTTGTCGTCTCAGGGGAAATCAGCCTCTAACGCCACTGCTATCTTGTGGTGTTTAGATAGTCAGCCATCACCAGTTTATCGGTCTGGATCTAGAAGTCTCCCAGGATCTTTTCTCTGTATGCTTTACCTACCAGCATTAAATCTGAGTACCAGCTTGGTTTGCTGCAATGAAATTGGATATATAAACATATCTCACAGTGTCCAAGGTTTTCCAGACTAATGTACAACAGCTCACACGTTGTAGGTTTTTGCAGTCGACCGTGTTATAAAGAACATCCCTGAAGGTTCTTGTGATCCAGGAGCTGTCAGATGCATTTAGTCAGCTTTTATTTGGATTTCTTGCTGACCAACAACCGATTGACCTCCATGAGGAAATCTGCTTCATATGTCACAAAATTGTATCCAATTTCTTTTCCGATACGAAGCCTGACCTTCAACCCAGTGATATTTAGGTCACATTTTCACATTTTTCATATCTGGGTCTTGTTTACTCGTTTCCTCTCCATCCTCTCATGCTCACACACAAACATCCCCCCTCCACCCTCCGGCGGTTTGCTGTTGTATGGAAACACAGCTGACCCTCCTGGCCTCTAAGTGTTCCTGCTAAACCAACCGATCACTCAATCTGCCCATCAATCCATCCATCCATCCATCCATCTGCGCTCTGTTCATTATCAAATGTTTCAGCTGTAATTAGCAGGAAACTCTGACTCGATTTGGTAAAGAAATGTGCACGAGAAAAAACTGTTTGTAGATTTCTGACAACTCAGAGCTTAAAAACATGACCCGTGCCGAGAAGTTGAATTATTGTATTAGACAAAAAACTAATCCACACCCCTTCTACAGACCCAATGTGACATCATCAGCAGGTGTCCCGTCCCAGAGTCCCGTCAGAGTTCAAACGAGGACTGGCGGAGGTCTGATTGAGCACCACCGGGACAAGGTAACACTTGGTAAACTGACTTTTTGGTCCTTGGGGCTGTTTGGACAAAGTTGGTCAGTCTGAAGGGGTCCAGGTGAACTCGGAGGGTCTCTACTGAGGGATCCACCTGTTCCCGCTGCTGACAGGGCAGGTGACCATTGAGCTAGAGGTCATTTACCGGTTTACCGGGTCGCTGCCGCGCTCTCATTACCTCGTCCTCCGACCCTCTCAGGTGAACCCTCAGCAGGTCGCGGTGGTCTGTTAACAGCAGAAGAAGACATCTTTAAAATAAGGATGATGATCTCTGAAGGTCAGCGCTAATCTTTAAAATAACGGCTTGCTGTTTACTAAAGCCAGCTGTCAATCAAAACTACACTCCTAATTATTCATTAACATGTAGCTTTATATAACAGTGATCATCAGTCATCAATGATTATGATCAGCAGCACCTGACTGCTTCTTACCTCTTAACTCCTGGGGAGACAGAAAAGGGGGGTACTTTGGATTTCTCAAAGCATTTTTTTTCTTTTATTGGTTTTAGTTTTGATAAATAAATAATGTCCCATTTAAAAACGTGTATGTTTTAGTCTGAGGTTGTATTTGAGTATTAACATATAGATCAAATAATTGTTAGTTTGTTTTTCCATGATTTGTCACAAAAAAAGAGACAGATACTGAGCTCAGAAACAGTGAGGCGACATTTACTGTATGATCGAATACGGCACTCGGACTCGGAAAAGCCGAGCAGGTTTAGAAACACACACTGACACACACACACAGCATGCATTGTTAATGGGAGTGAAGCACTCTGTGTTTGACTGCGCTGAGCGAGGAGGCAGCGAAATGTCAAACAGCATCAGCATCAAGTCAAGCAGAGTCCACGCTTGGCTCGCCGGCGCCGCCCTGCTGCCGGAGCGGCAGCGCTGCATCGCATCCGAACTCCAGCTGCTCCTCCTCGTCTACCACCTCCGACCTCCTGCCGCTGCTTGGTGGACGTTCGCTGAAGGGAAACTGAGAGAAAGTGGGGTAGTTTTCTCAGGAATATTTGTAGGCGAAAAAAATCAGGTCAAGAACATGAAATATTCCAGAGACGTCTGTAGAACTTGTGAAATCATCTCTGAAGCTCTGAGTGTTACCAGCATCTCAACTACCAGGACTTCAAACAAGCGGAAGAAGAAGGAGAAGAAAGGTCCTTCATTGGAGATGATTGAGAGACAAAATGAAAAAGATCTTCAGAGCTGTCCATCTGCAGCGATGAGGAACTGTAGAACCAATCAGCTCCAAGGAAAAGCCTGTTTGGAGATTCCACAACTGCTTCCAAAACAATTGTACAGGCTGTTATGTTGAAAAGGTTCTCACTTCTACACAGGTTCATCCTTTTACTGTCTGTGCCGAACAGAACCTCTGCTAAAACTGTTCCTTCAGTGAAGCACGGTGGTGGCGCTATGATACTGTGGGGCCTCTTCTCCAAACGGGGGACAGAAGATCGGCCACTCTGGTGTCTGTTCAAAAAATAATCAAACAGTGTTTCACGTCTTGGGTTGTTTGGTTTAGGTTGTTACCTCATTTGAAGACCAAGTGAGGGCCAGGTTCTTATTGACTCGACTTGTTTATGATCTCAAACCAAGTCCTGGTACTAAAACACTTGGGGTGCATTCACACCAGCTCGGTTTGGTCCACTTAAAACGGACCAGAGTTCATTTGCTTGGAAAGTCGGGTTCCTTTGGGGAGGTGTGAATTGACCTGTAACATGGAACAAAGGAGAGAATTCTGGTCCACCTAGAAGCGTTTTTAGGTGTACCGTCTTCTAGTTTTATGACAAAGGGAGGCCCAGGCCACTACCGGTCCCACATAGCCCCTTGTATGGTCCCTCCTGCGGGGCCCCCGGAGGGCAGGCCACCTCTCTTCCATGTTGCCTCCAACAACATCGCTCTCCTGCATCCAGTCTGACTCAGGCTGAGAAGATCTTCAGCAACAAACATGTAAAAGTCTGTAATACTTGCAGAGTTTAGGATGCAGATGCCTCCAGAACCCGGGTTGGACATTCCAGTTCCTGTTTTGTGTATGCGAGGTCTTGCGAGGTCAACCGCTGTCACTTCCATGCGAGCGACGGAAAAAACGTGGAACACGTTTCAGGATGAGCGGAAGCCGTTTCACGTGTGGGTCGATTGTCATAAACACAGCATCTCCATGATTACAGCTGATTCCAAACGCTTCTAACTGGAGTCAGTGGATCAGGTCACCGAGTTCACCGCTGCTGCAGCGTGTGTGTGCGCTGGATTAGTCCGTATTTGAAGTGTGAGGTCTGATTTAATCTGCAGGTTGCTGTAAACAGACGCAGCGATCTGGTCCGTCTGAACACGGTGTTCACTGCCAGCGTTACACAACACACTCAGGAGATTAACGCGGCGATTTCACTGTGTAACGCTGCTGGTTGCCGTGCAGGGTGATGCCGTCTGATGCGTACGAGTTATAAATGATATGATAACCTCCGGCGAGCTCAGTGCCGATGACGTCACGGGCTCCCGGCCTCGCTGCGTTTTCTGCTCCAGTTAGCACAGCCGAGGCCACACGCTGCGACCTCTGACATCATTAAATCCTGACATCGCAGATGCTGCTGCTGCGCCTCAACCGCACTTTCAGGAGGACGATTCTGCTTTTTTGACCCGTATCTCACTCCAGATATCTTTTAACCAGCTGAGGCGAAATCAGGCCGTTCCGCCGAGATCCTGATTAAAACTCCCTGATGACATTTCTGTTGTTGTTCCTCAACATCCTGCTCTACTCCCGGTTTTAATCCTCAATAATTTAGTGAAAATGTTTCAGGGGTTAAAAACAAGAGGCTGCCTCTGGCTGTAAAAACTATCACCCACATGAAAATGGAAAACTGTGCGCCTCCTCTACCAACCGCGAGGTACGGATCCGGACCTGCTGTTCTGTTTTTGACCACCAGGGTCAGATCTGGATCTGCAGTTCCTCTACCGACCACCAGCGTTTTGATACGGACCTGCGGTTTCCCTTCTGACCACCAGGGTCCAGATCTGGATATGCAGTTCCTCTACTGACCACCAGGGTCTGGATATGAACCTGCAGTTCCTCTACCAACCACCAGGGCCCAGATACAAACCTGCGATTCTTCTACCAACTACCAGGGTCCGGATCCGGACCTGCAGAACCTCCAGTGACCACTAGGGTCCGGGCCTGCAGTTCCTCTACCAGCCACCAGGGTCTGGATAAAGATCTACGCTTCCTCTACTAACCACCAGGGTCTGGATCCAGACCCTGGTGGTCGGTAAAGGAACCACAGGTCTGGACCTGCAATTCCTCTACCTACCTAATCGGCATTGCAAATGGTGAGCTGTAATCCTCCTTCAGGCATCTTCTGTGACCGTATGGTTGCTAAGCAACACATCCACTAGGGGGCACTGACGAGTCAACTACTTGGTTCAACTGAAGAACATAAATGTGGCGTGAACAAACAACTGAACAAAGTCGATATTTAAAGGGAGTAATTTTAAACATGAAAACTGAACACACTTGCAGTTTTCATGCCTTTGGGATGCCCTTCTTCGCCGTGACTGCAGCGTGATGTCATGCAGAGCTTGTCCCGTTCTTCTTCTACAGTCTGCGGGGTTGTTCTGACGGTACCCGAGTGAAGGCACCGCTTCGCTCCTCCAACCATCCTTATCAGGTTGGAGACCAGCCCGTTGTTCATCTAACTCGGCGGAGTGACGCCGCTGTCAGGATGACCCAGAAAGCCGGGGATGCTGCACAGATCTCATTTTATTTTCAGGGGATTTTCCTAAAAGATTACAACGGCTCTGCTGTTTGTTTTGTAACAAGAATGTGAAGTCAACGCCAATACGAACACGGCGGCTCTGAACTTCAAAATGCCAAGGGGACCTTTTTAGAGGCTTACGGCTGCTGAGCACATCCAGAGCTCGGAGAGCAGCTCTGCTAAGCTTCCAGGGAAAAGTGCTTCTTTGATTGTTTGTCAAAATCTCCCGTGAAAGCCACAGAACAAAAACAGAGCCGGGATTATCCTCTTCTAGAGAGGAAATGAAATTCTCCAGACGAGGCACTTAAGCAGCGTCTATGATCTGGCGTTTGAGCTGCTGCTCGATCCAACAATTCCCGGCTTCGCTTCGGGAGCTGTAATTAACCTCTAATGAGACTGTAAATGTGTCTTTGGAGGGAAAAAAGCGACTGTGTTGTCACACTTGGTGTTTTCCTCCACGCAGCTCCAACACATCTGGATCATTGGATTTTATGGATATATTTGTTACTAGAGAGCAGATGTTTGCTGCTCTGGAGCATTCAGGTGTGTGTTAACGCAATGCCAAGAGGAAAAGACATTAGCAATGGTCTAACAATGCAGAGTTCAGCGTTCATCAATGACAGAAATTATTTACCAGTGAAAAACACTCAACAGCTGTAAATCATTCCAGGACTAGACGTTCCAGAAGGTTTAGCACGAGATCAGAGGAAGTCAAAACAACCGAGAGCTTCATGCTCAGAGGCTGCAGGACTCACTCCGTCTAACCACGGTGAGGTGGCGTCTAAAATGTGTTTTATTCACATTTAATGCTTCTCCGAGCCGAGCAGCTGAGGACTGAGCTCCTCCATGGAGCACAAACGGACCAACAAAAACGTTCCACACGTTTCTAATGAGCAGATTTTCATTTTTAATCAACAGAAACAGTTCAGATGTGATCAGGGCAGAGTGTCCGGACCCCTACAGTTTCAGCTTGTGTTGACGACCCTACTCCAACGAAAAAAACCTTCACATGTGCAAAACAAGAAATATGAAGAGTTACAGTTGTGAGATGAAGTTTAATAAACTAAAACAGAGATGCAGATAAAACAAAACTCCCAGTTGGGTTCAAGAAGGACCGTTTCTCCTCATGTTGAGGTGAAGATTCGCTGTCGACCACAAAAATCCTTTAAATTTGACTTTTGTCTTTGCAAAATACGTAAATAACAAGTAGATGTTATCTGATCTTCTAATCAGACCTGATTTCACCGTCAAGCCTCCAGCGAGGCAGCGTCACATCAGCATCTTCAAAGATACAAGAACTTCAAGGACAATTCAGGAGTTAAAACCCAACCCAGTTTATAATTAGATGATAGGAGGCGTGAACTTCTGTGAAGTGAAGCAGTTTGTGTTGGTTCCAGCGTCATTCCCGTGATCTTGAAAAGAAATCCAGCGCCGAAACGCTTCTGGAATGCTCTCGGTGGACCTTGAGGACCGAACAAAACCGCGTCAGGCCGGACCGCAGTTCTTCTGCTCCGGTGGGACCCGGACGATTCAGGTTTATCGGGTTTGGTTTTTAAATGCAGCTCCAACACATCTGAACAAACACCAGGTTTTGAGTTTGTGTCCTGGACTCGTGGTCAAGCTTGGTTCTGGACCTTCTACCGATTTATTTCAGCTGTAAATCGGGTTTTGTGTTGCTTTTTTTATTTATTTATATTTTTGATCTAATTCTGTAATTTTGATTTCAGTCTTATTTCCTTGTTTTTATTTCTGGCGTCACAAAAGGACGCGAGATGGGCCAAACCCAGAGTCAGATCCCACAACCACACCAGGAGGCTAAAAGACGAACGGATCCGCCCACAGGCGACGCTTTGGTCCCATCAACGCCCCATTTGACCTCTGAGGCTTCACAGGAAACATTTTACACTGAAAGCTGAGCTGAAAAAGTTCGGATCGAGTTGGACAGGAAGCGAATGTCGGCGGAGTTTCGGCCTGTCAGGGTCGGTACTGTCTGTACTGTGACTGAGGGGCCAGAGGGTTGCCGGTTCCAAACCCAAGTGGTGCCATCGAGCCCCCAAAGCCAGTTCTGTAGCTCCCTCCCACACCCAGTCCGAACCCCCCCCACTCCCTGCGCTCCGTAGCCTAGCTCAGAACCGGGCCGTGCCATACCCTGATTCAGCAGCCCCGCGTAGGGCGGGGCTCCATAGGCCAGTCCCATGCCTCCGTAAGGTCTGTGGGCGTGGTGGCCTGGGGCAGGGAGCACCATCGGCTGCACGTTCCTCCCCGGCGTGTCGAAGGAGAACTCTGGAGGAGGACTGCTGGGTTTGGAGGGGGTGGACGTCAGCGGGTCCAGCTCGCCTGAAGAAAACAGCACAGGAGGCATAGAAGAGGCGTGGCCGTCTACACCAAGGGGAGGAGCCACAGAGGGGGAAGAGAGGGCGCCGGTGAGGAGAGGACGGGTCCAGTCGTCCTTGAAGATCTGGACCGTCAACGTGGAGACGAGTGGCAGCAGACGGTTGGTGACGTGAGCCAGAACCAGCTGCTCGTTGGCGTCTCTGCGGATACGGACGTGGGCGGAGCCAGCCTGAAACACAGGTGCAGGGGGTGTGGCCAAGAATAAACACAGAGAACTTCACAAAGAGAGACCAAAACATAACAAGAACACATGAAGGAACCTGCTCCAGAAGTTTTATTTTATTTTGACAGTTTTATTTGCTTGAAAATGTGATATTTTAACATTAGGCGATAAATTTGACCCCAAAGCCCTCTGAACTTGCAGGTGGTGTTCTAGTGTTCTCTGATTGGTTCGTGGTGGTGTGGGTTCTGGCAAACATCTGATCAATAACGAAATCAGTGTCTGTGGAAAGAGCAGCTGGCACATCTGGAAACAGCCTTGAAAGGATAAACAGCTTTTGGAGCATCTGCTCCCATCCAGATGTTTTTCAGGGAAGACCTTTCATCCTTCAGCAAGACGAAGTAAACCACATTCTGGACCCATCACAGAATAGTCTGGCTGCTGAACCGGTCTGTTGCAGTCTGGTTCCTGAACCGGTTCGCAGCAGTCCAGATCCTGAACCAGTTTACAGTATTCCAGAACGGTTCTACTCCGCTGCAGTCCGGATCGGTCCGGATACTAAACCGGTCCACTGCAGTCCGAATCGGTCTGGCTGCTGAACCGAGTCGCTGCAGTCCGAATCGGTCCGCTGCAGTCCGGATCAGTCCGGTTACTGAACCGGTCCGCTGCAGTTCAAATCGGTCCGGTTACTAAACCAGTCTGCTGAACCGGTCCGCTGCAGTCCGAATCAGTCCGGTTACTGAACCGGTCCGCTGCAGTTCAAATCGGTCCGGTTACTAAACCAGTCAGCTGCAGTCGGGATCGGTCCGGCTGTTGAACCGGTCTGCTGCAGTCCGGATCGGTGCGCCTGCAGTCCGGATCGGTCCGGCTGCTGAACCAGTCCGCCTGCAGTCCGGATCGGTCCGGCTGCTGAACCAGTCCGCCTGCAGTCCGGATCGGTCCGGCTGCTGAACCGGTCTGCTGCAGTCCGGATCGGTCCGGCTGCTGAACCGGTCCGCCTGCAGTCCGGATCGGTCCGGCTGCTGAACCAGTCCGCCTGCAGTCCGGATCGGTCCGGCTGCAGTCCGGATCGGTCCGGCTGCTGAACCGGTCTGCTGCAGTCCGGATCGGTCCGGCTGCTGAACCGGTCCGCTGCAGTCCGGATCGGTCCGGCTGCAGTCCGGATCGGTCCGGCTGCTGAACCGGTCTGCTGCAGTCCGGATCGGTCCGGCTGCTGAACCGGTCCGCTGCAGTCCGGATCGGTCCGCCTGCAGTCCGGATCGGTCCGGCTGCTGAACCGGTCCGGCTGCAGTCCGGATCGGTCCGGCTGCTGAACCGGTCCGCCTGCAGTCCGGATCGGTCCGGCTGCTGAACCAGTCTGCCTGCAGTCCGGATCGGTCCGGCTGCAGTCCGGATCGGTCCGGCTGCTGAACCGGTCTGCTGCAGTCCGGATCGGTCCGGCTGCTGAACCGGTCCGCTGCAGTCCGGATCGGTCCGGCTGCAGTCCGGATCGGTCCGGCTGCTGAACCAGTCCGCCTGCAGTCCGGATCGGTCCGGCTGCAGTCCGGATCGGTCCGGCTGCTGAACCGGTCTGCTGCAGTCCGGATCGGTCCGGCTGCTGAACCGGTCCGCCTGCAGTCCGGATCGGTCCGGCTGCTGAACCGGTCCGCCTGCAGTCCGGATCGGTCCGGCTGCTGAACCGGTCCGCTGCAGTCCGGATCGGTCCGGCTGCTGAACCGGTCCGCCTGCAGTCCGGATCGGTCCGGCTGCAGTCCGGATCGGTCCGCCTGCAGTCCGGATCGGTCCGGCTGCTGAACCGGTCCGCTGCAGTCCGGATCGGTCCGGCTGCTGAACCGGTCCGCTGCAGTCCGGATCGGTCCGGCTGCTGAACCGGTCCGCTGCAGTCCGGATCGGTCCGGCTGCTGAACCGGTCCGCTGCAGTCCAAACCTTTAACAGACTGGAAACATCCGGAGCGTCATGGAAGTAAAGACACAACGGAGGAGGACTGCAGCCCGGAGCTTGCGACAGGAGTCATCGTCAGCCTTGTTGTAAATGTTCTGTCGTGAATGAAACGTGCCGGTATCAGAACCTGCAGAACCCCGTTTTCTGCTTTCATTGACGTTCTCTACGACCGTTTTGGAACCGCTGTTTGTAAAATTCAACAAAGTGAACGTTATTGTGTCTTGGACACAGCCGAGGTGTCGGCTGTGGCCTCGTTTCGCCGTCCTCGTGGAAACGCTCAGACCTCGACAGGACAGAAATCTCACTCAGGCGGGACTGCATGCAGCGAGCGGGCCCGTGGGGCAGATGTGCAGTCAGAGGGTGAAATCGGTTTGGACAGCTGCTCTGTTAGCAGTGGGCAAACAACGGCAGCGACATCACAGACGACGACAGCGGGAGCGCCAGCATTGATAACACATGAAAACAATGAGAAAGGCATCAGGGAAACAAAGGTAAACAGAGGACGCTGCTCCACCTGGAGGCAGGTGGAGGTACAGCTGCTCCTGACACAGATGAGGACGACGGCAGGAAGACAGGTTCAAGTCATAACCCGTGATGAACAACACCTCTTCTGACCTGCAGCATTTCTGGTCTTTCAGGCTACAAACAGACTTGTGTCGTGTTTTAACTGGGTCCATAACAAATGGACTCAGCTTTAATTATTAATGATGTGCATTCACGTGACTCTGGATATTCATTCTCACTCATGACATCAACTCATATATTTATGAATCTTACCCAAACAGCAGCATCTGCTTTTCATATTTCAAGCCATTACAAAAGTGCAGTTGCTCTACCGATCACTAGTTCCTGGATCCAGACCTGCAGTTTCTCTACTGATCACTAGTTCCTGGATCCAGACCTGCAGTTCCTCTACTGATCACTAGTTCCTGGATCCAGACCTGCAGTTCCTCTACTGATCACTAGTTCCTGGATCCAGACCTGCAGTTCCTCTACTGATCACTAGTTCCTGGATCCAGACCTGCAGTTTCTCTACTGATCACTAGTTCCTGGATCCAGACCTGCAGTTCCTCTACCAACCACTAGTTCCTGGATGCAGATCTGCAGTTCCACTACTGATCACTAGTTCCTGGATCCAGATCTGCAGTTCCTCTACTGATCACTAGTTCCTGGATCCAGACCTGCAGTTCCTCTACTGCCCACTAGTTCCTGGATCAACCTCCATATTAAAATGTTCAACTTTCCAGCAGAAATAAATGTATTTACAGTCTGGTCCAAAAACAGTTTTGGTTTTCATGGTTAGAGTTCACATCCATGACGACTGTACGGGGGAATTTACCTCATCGGGTAAATGTGTATAAAGCAACTAATTGATGTACAATAGGGGGACATTTGAAAGAGGATGTGTCCCCGTTCAGACACCAATGATGACGTAACGGCGGGTTTGTCCAGCGTTTTCCCGTCTGTGGTCTGCTTGTGTGTTTTTCTGGACCTCAGCCTCCCTGAAGGTCATCTGTCTTGTTTGTTGTCGACAACAAACAAGACAGATGACAACAACGGAGCAACAACAGAACACAGACAGCGAGGACGACAGCGTTCCCTCACAAAACGCTAGATTAGAGCAGCGGCGGGAGGGAGGGAAACTCTCCGCATGAATGGCTTGTTCCTTCTTTTCGTCTGAGTGAGCAAATGCCTGCAGATCGTCCCTCCGATCCAACGGATGATGAAGAAGGATGACGGAGGAAGAGGGAAAAGGGAGAAAAGAGTAAATATACAAACAAACGAGAGGAGGGAGGAGGAGAGCTGAATAAAACCGTTACGAGGATCCCGGCGGGTGACGACAACTGGAACTTAACACCTTCATTTGTTACCTGACAGCTACAGAAACAGGCTGCAGGCGGAGCGTCGTCAACGTACCAGAGAGCCGAAACCGACGGTCCAGAAGTGCTCATTCCGGACCTCCAGTACTCCGTCCAGAGTCGACACCTGGTTGGACACAAAAACCATCAAAGGGACATTAGTGACACTTCAGTCTGCAAAATGTGTCACTTCTGTTTATACGAAGAGCAGTAAAGACAAACAACTCTAATCTAATCATCACATGTGAGCAGTGTTGCTGTAAATCGCTGGTTCTGGCCATAAAGGGAACATTTCACCAACCCGGCCATCATCTCACCTCTCTGAGGAGTTTGTCGAGCTGCCCGATGATGTGGGAGGGCGTGGTCTATACAGAAGAGGAAGTGACACGTTAACAGTCAGTAGAGACAGAGGACACGTGGAGCTGTAGAAGAAGAAGGGAGAACATCATCTTACCTGCAGCAGCACTTTGCCGCTGTAGACGCTCATGGGATACATGGTGCCGAAGGTCATGAGAGCGATGGCCACCGCGGACGCCGTGTCCACGGCGTTGTAGTTACTGAACACACACAAACACAGCTGCTTTCAGATCGGTCTTGTTTGTCATATTTTAAGTTAAAAGGAACAAATGTTTCTGTAAAAAGTGTGTTTATTGACTTTAAATCCCAACAGGTGACGTCATGCACATGTTCAAAGTGACGGTGGTGTTGGTTTTAGTGTCCGGTTCTTCTGGAGCAGATCTGCAGCCAGCGTGACTCCAAAAGCCTCAAGTCATTACAAGCAGAGCCTCTAGTGTTCTCTGATTGGTTCGATTTCTGGAGGCTTGCTGGTGGGCGGAGCTAACGGCTCCTACATGCACGAATCCTGTTTCTGGTGAGACGTGCACGTTTCCTGAGAATGGTTTCATCTTAAATCCTTTCATGCATGTTAGAGTCTACAATGAAACCTCAAGACCATCAAGACCTTCTGGAGACCAATTTGCTGCACAGTGTCAGAAAGGCTGGTCTCAATCGCAGGTCATGGGTCCTCCAACAGGATGGAGACCCAAAAACACACAACTAAAACCAGCCACGAAACACTCAGCCAGAACACTGGTTCTGAGTGTCCTCCAATGAGTCCTGATCTGCCTCCTGTTGGACATCTGGAACATGCAGAGGAGAGGAAACCCTTCAGACCTGAGACATCTGGAGACGTTTGTTCACGAGGACCAGAACACCCGTCCACAGGTGGACAAGTCTCACTGTGGGGAACTCATCACTGGGTGGCCGTGATCCACTCAGAAGGTTCAGAAACTAAATATTCAGTTGAGGAGCCGTCATTTTTGACAATTTTTCAACAATTCAAAAAGCTTTTTAGTGATTTATTATTAACTTGTGTCAGTTTCAGTGTATTTCATTGAGCGTTGAGGGTTTCTCTCTGTGATGGACGAACACAAACAAATGTGTGTTTTTGTTCCTCTTTTTCTTTCGGCGGTTTCTGTCCGACCCCGTCCGACCCCGTCCGACCCCGTCCTCTACGTCCGACCCTGTCCGACCCTGTCCTCTACGTCCGACCGTGTCCTCTATGTCCCGACCATGTCCCTTTAAAGTATGTTTTTCTGTTTACGCCCAAGTTGATGGGTAACCCCCTGAACCAGTTCAGTATAAAGGTCTTGGGAGGATGCAAAAAGACAAAAAAATCAAACGGTGAAGAGGCTTCCAGTTTCAAGTTTGAAATCCAATCACCTCTTAAAGTCCTTAGGGGGCTTTTCAAGGTTAGTACCAGTGAAGATCAGCTTTTAAAGCACCAACCAATCAAAAGGCAGCGCTGCTGATTTCAGAACATCCATCCTTACTTGATCTCTATGAGCATGTAGGTGATGCAGAGGGACAGCGCTCCGGCCATGTTAATGAGGACGAACGGGTTCATGCGAGGCAGGAGGACGCTGCTGAGACCTGGAACGATGCCGCACAAGCTGCACACACACACACGGATACAAAAACAAAGACAACAAACAGGATTAGGGCGCACAATCACCGCCACATGCAGCCACCACATCAACATCAGTCGCTCTTCACTTCACAAAAAAGAGGAAATGCTGAGTCAAAGAAAACCACAAAGTTCACTCGGTTGATTTTTTTCACCCAACATTTTATTCCCCCTTCAAAAAAAACCGTCCTCCTTTAGTTTCACTGTGTTTGTGGTCGACTCATTTTAAGAATGTGACTGGATGAGAATGACACGGTTCTGGAGGGGAGGAGCTTAAGGGTGTTGGAGGTTTTGATTCATGGAGGAATGGAGCAGAAGATGGGTAGATCAGTGCTGCTTAGTCCAGACGCCTGGTAAGGCAACTGCAGGTCTTCTGCTGGGTCTGGAACCAGACCTGCGGGTCATCTGCCGACCACTAGGATCTGGATCCAGACCTGCGGGTCTTCTACCGAACACTAGGGTCTCGGTCCACCCATCCTCAACTCTGCTACTTTACACTTCAGCAATGCAGCTCAACTCATTTCAAAGTTGTCCAGCTGACACAAAGCCAATAAATGATCAATAACAATTGTTGCTTTGCTAAGGAAACCAACAGACTGCATTAAACCTACGACCCCCCATCCTAAACAAGCACCAGGCGACTGTGGAAATGAAAAACTCCCCTTCAACAGGAAGAAACCTCTGACAGAACCAGAGTGGTCTACCATCTTCTGTATTGCATTTGCTTTATGAATTAATATGTCGGTTTTGTGATCACTTTTTACTGCGGAAAACCATCTAATTCCAAGGTCAGACTTCTTCTTGCTGCTGGCGTTTGGCTGAGGAAAATCTGAACCTGAGCCATTTCACCACGGATGTTTCTGGAAACCTGATATCAGTAGCAGGAAGTTGATATCCTGCGTCAGACTGTAATGTCTCTTAAATTCTGTGGATGCAAAGCCTTTTAGCTGCAGAACTGCAGACGTTTTGAAGCTCCTGCGGGTTTCAGAGAGAAAACGCTTTGATGCAGTGACTTTATGAAACTCTGAAACACACGACAGAACGAGGCGGTTCAGCTCAAACCGCTACGTTGACAGGACTTTCACACCAGACTTTTATGGTCTTCATTCTCTCCGCTGCTGCTCCGTCACAGTTCGTGGAACTTCATAAAGAACCTGACTTGACTGGGCCATTATTTACTTAAACATTAATCCAAAAACACCTTCAGTAATGCTAAGTGATTCACCAGTTGTAGATCCACCTTCAGCAGCAGGAACCCTGGGTAGATGTTTTCTTTGGTAGATGTTTTCTGTCCGATTTCATCACTGTCTCAGTACTTCTTCTGACTGAGCCGTCATGAACTTGATCGTGGAGACGAAGCTCTTGGGTTGTTTTGTTGCATTTCTCTGATCATTTTACGTTCTGATCTTGGATCTTCGCTTGGACGTCCACTCCTGTAAGATTACTGTCTTGAATGTTTTCCATATGTGAATGATCTTTCCTCAATGTTTCCAAATTATTAGGAAATAGTTTTATAACTCGTTCCAGACAGATGTGCAGCAACAACTGCTTCTTTAAGGCTATTGCTGATGTCTGCACTGCTTGGCATTGTGTTAACACACACCTGAAAGCTGAAGAGCAGGACAGAAAAACATCTGATTTCATCTTCTTCTATTAAGTATTAAGCTTTGTAGATCTTCTGTTAATTTCATGACGTTGGATTTTAAAATCCTGTCCAGCAAGTAAAGAAACTGTGATCGACACATCCAGCTGGAATTAACTAAACATTTCGCGTTTGATGTCCAGGAGTGCTTTCCGTACTAATCTGGGTTGCCGTGGTAACACAGCGAGTGAGCGTGAAGCAGGCTGCTGCTGCTGCTGACTGCTCTGATGAATATTACATCCTTCTTCTGGCGTCCGTGTAGTCAGCAGCTCTGCTGTTGCAGGTTACTCGGGGCGACAGCCAGGAGAGTTGTGCAACAGAACTGAGCCCTGATTGGCTGAGAGGGCAGAAGTGAACAGGACGTCCCAGCCTAGTTTCCAGCCTCTGACTGTGCTCCTGTGTGTCTTCGTCCAAGGTCCGTGTGTGTGTGTGTGTGTGTGTGTGTGTGTGTGTGTGTGTGTGTGTGTGTGTGTTTCCCTGTGTAATTGCCCGTCTGCGTGTGTGTGTCAGTGTGTTGGTGTCAGCGCAGCATCAGTGTGTCCCTGTTTAACCTAAACGGGGTCTGGGGGCCAACTGGGTTATATAAAGCTGCTGCTCTGTTGGACTCACTACCAGAAGCCTGAGACCTGTGTGTGCGCGAGCCCCTTGGGGAGGACGGATTTAAAAAGAAAATGCGTGTTGTATGAGATAAAATTAGCAGCTCTGGATCGGCATCCTGCTCCTCCTGTCACATCACTTCATCTGCAGTCAGGACTCAACTTATTTTTTTATAAACAGCTCAACACCCCCTCTGAAACAGTGGGCCGCTGCTTTAAATGTAGATGAAAACAGGATGCAATGATTCATAAGTTTACATAAAAACCTAACGGTAATGATTGCGCTGCTAGTCGACTGATCCGTCCTGCCGTACCCTCCTCGAGTCTGGCTGCAGCGCTGCAGAAAGACGTTTTACACAGGTACCAGACGACTCACAGACCTGAGGCTGCCTGGGACGTGCCTGACTTACGCCAACCAATGTTTCTCTTTAATGTGGAGTGATCACGTCCACGCCATGTTGAGGCCAGCGCCGTGGACGTTGGCTTCAACACTGAAGCTGAAGCTGTTGCTTGGTCATGCCGTTCCACAACTCAGCAGGGTGGAGTTAAAGATGCGGCGGCGTTAACGATGCTCTGTGTAAACCCAGTCACGTCACGGACCTGCTGACCATTAATTTCATTCGTTCTGCACGTTCCTCCAGGTGTTTCGGTACCACCGAACCGTCCCTCGTCCCAACTTTTACTAGACCTGTTGCTTACATCAAATTTAAACTGAATTGACATTTTTCACAAAATGGTCAAATGTCTCACTTTCAGCACATCATATAACTTATGTTAAATAATGAATTAAAATAGAAAACTTGAGATTTGAAAAAAACCCACTGCGTTAATTTACATTTTAAGTATCATTCTAAGTAGTTTTTCCACAAAGTTTCCACTTCGGTTGGAAACACAAAGTACAACCACAACACAGAGTCACAGGAGGAGGAGATACAATACAGATGCACAAAAAAGATGACAAAGAAATAAAAACATGGAAATGGAGAGAGAGAGAAAAGAAAGAGCAAACAAATGAAGAGAAGAAAAGCAGGAGAGAGCGAGAGAATTGAGGATAAGCCTGACAATCCCAGTGATCCTTTAATCCCTGCTGATGCACTGATATTATTTGACATAAGACCTTGCGTGTGCGTGTGTGTGTGTGTGTGCGCGTGTGTGTGTGCATGTGTGTGTGCGTGTGCGTGCATGTAGAACTGGAGTCGTCGTTCCTCCCAGTGATCCGATCACATGTGCACAGGTGAGCGAGGGCTTGTGATCGGATCTCGTTACCTGCTCTGATAGCACACCTGCAGGTCTTCACCCACTCGGCTCGTCTTCTCAGGCTCTGAGCGTGCTCACCTGACATCACCCGACGCTTCATTCATAAGTGGAGAGTGGTGTTTGAATGGAGAGCTGCACAGAAGGCTCCTACGCAGCCCAACGCAGGCACCTCGTTCTTCTGGGAGCCGTATGGTCCACAGAACCGTTTGGTCCGAGTGAGACTGAATCACACAGTATCGGGAATAAATCCATCCGTCTGTCTGCTCATCGTGGTTCGAGTTGTGGTCCACATCCTCCTCTCCCAATCCACCATCATGCCAGTCTCTTTAGTGGGTCCTGGGTCTGTTTCAAGACCGCCACACCTTGGAGGCATCCTTAGCAGTTGGCTCTCGAAGTGAACGGGTGATCCTACTTCGAGTCCCCTTCAGATGACGGAACCCCCCCATGATCTCTAAGGGAGAGGTCCAGAAACCCTGTGGAGGACACTCGATTTGATGCAGTCATGTTCTTTTGGTTCCTAGACACAGGTGGCGATCATAGGCCCTGCGTGGCTCCTCCTTAATCTGAGGTTCGACTAATCATCAGACTCTCTTCTCCAAGACTCCTGCGTAGACCTTACCAGGAATGCTGAGGAGTGGGATTCCCCTGGAACTGGAACACAACCTGTAGTCCCATCAGTCTCAGTTCCTGTCAGTTATTTGACAATCTGGCTTTTCTTCTTCATCAATCAAGTCCATCACTATGGTCAGTGTATCTCACAGGATCCTGGGAATCTGTTTGGAAGCCTGAAGAGCTTCTCTTCTACTCTGCTGTAACCTTCTTTAACCAATCAGACACTCCTGCCAGTCCTGTTGTCGTGGCAACATAGACAACTGGATGGTTCTTCGAGGCCTGAGTCACGTCAGGGGGCGGGACTGACCCCTCCTGGGGTTCAGGGTTGACCTGTGTTTGGAGTTTAGAGGACCGATCTACAGACGGATTTATGCTTTTGTTAAGATAAAATAGATTTGATTTGACTGCGCTGGTAAAACTTTTATCTGCTGATAATCGGTGCAGCTCTTGAAAAGATGAACAGTTTGAAAGTCGGATGTATGACAGTTCAAACTCCTGAGAGTCAGTGTTGTGGAAGAACCCATGAACACCACTAGGGGTCTATCTGGACTGAATCTGACTTCATTAAATTACCATGAATAAAGCCGTGAGAGAACGTTTAGTAGATTTAATGCACTCAAGTGGGTCAAACACACATCAGGCGTCTTGATGCTGGAATAACAAAGAGTCTCAGGTTCAGGTTCGGAATCATCGGAAGTGTGAGCGTCGGCAGAGCAGGAAAATCAAGGAGCACAAACTGCATAAGATCAGTGTGTGACATCCTGGCGGCGGCTGTCCTCCCGTCCCAGCAGCGCTGCCGTTATTCAGCTCTGACGACGTCAGCGCCGTGTGGCTGAACCCGTTTACTCCCCAACCTGGCGTCTATGACATTTGAACCCCTGATGGGGTTGCAGGTGAAAGCGCTGATAGCATCAACACTCATCCTGCTGCTTTCTTCTGTTTTCCTCAGTGGGGAACGTCTTCTCTTCCCTGCAGCGATCACGCAGGTCTCTGAATGACATGTTCGACATTAATTACGTGTTGACACCTCGTCACTGTTTGGTTTTAAAACACTGTGTTGTGACAGACGCCTCACAGCGCTGAGCCGTGCTCCATGTTTGCGACAGCGCTCGGCGCCTCTGACTGAGGAAAGCTCACAGTTCCGGCTTTGAACGGATCAGAAATTCAATCTGACACACGGCGCGGCACAGCGTGGGGTCGATCCGCCCGGGGATGCATTCAGCGACCCGATCGTCTGTTCCTGGAACAGCGGGCGTGTGCCGGGTCTGGTCCCCAGATGGTCGGCTGTTGGGGTGTTGAAGGACCACATCTGTCTGCTGGTCTGGTTCTTGGATCTCCACTTTCACTGATAACCTGCAGTAACTTTCCCAAGAGCCTGTAGGTCATGCTGCATCCAGGATGTGCAACATTTGTATGTTTTTGTCCACGTTCACCTGCTACTTGCCACTGCTGCATGCAACATCAGCACTGCCGTTGCCAGGCAACAAACCTGGATTCATGATGCTCTTTGGAGATTTCCCTCTGCTACACATCTACTTTCTAATAGTTCATCTCATTTTTGTTTTCTGATTTGTGACTGAATTAACCTTTAACACTGAAATATTATCCCTAAACTGCAGGTACTGAAGTCCTGGATTCGTTAAGCCTAAACATTTGTAGAAATTTGACTCTGCAGTTGGATTTTGGAAAACCAACAGCGTTGTGATAGATGCAGCCACGTTGCAGCCAGATTCGGCCCTTTATGCCTGCGTGGTGACCGGTCCGGGTCCGGTTACATGTCAGGCGTCCAAAAAACAGGACACGCTATTTTTCTTGCAAATCTTTGAGTTTACAGCATCAGAAAGAGGTTGTAGGAGAAATCTGATCAAAAAGTGCCATTAAGACTTGAAACAACAAACCCAATAGGCAATTTGCTATCAAGTAAACCTTCTACGACATCGCTGTCGGCAAATCGGGGAGCTGGAGACCAGTCTGCTCCGGTCAGGTGTTGCTTTACCAGAGAATCTCTGATAACCCCAGCGCAGATGCCAGGACATTTGACCCTGAAACCCAGGTCAACCAGGGGTAGGAGGCCCGGCCGGTGTGTGTGTGTGTGTGTGTGTGTGTGTGTGTGTGTGTGTGTGTGTGTGTGTGTGTGTGTGTGTGTGTGTGTGTGTTCTGCCAACTGAACTCTTTAGGAAACTACAAGACAAATGATCTTACAGCTGTTTCTAAGAGCTCCAACAATGAGCCGATCAGTTGGCCTGCAGCCACCCTGCAGGCCCCGCCCTCTCTGACCCTGAGCCGGGTGATCTCTGACCTTACAGGAAGACCATATGTGCGACTAAACGCACACACCTGGACCTGCAGATGCAGTGTAGGACACAGGATGAATGTGTGTGTTGAGTCAGTGTAAGCAGATCCCTCCGCTTGATCCTCAGCAGTGAGATCTGCTGATGAAGGACAGAAAAGCTGGAAACCGCGAGGCAGGAAGGAGGATGTTCTTACCTTCTACTCAGGTCAGCCACGTGCTCCTGAAGCCAACTGCTGCTGGCCGCTGGGGAGACAGAGAGATGTGGTCAGTGTGACAATAAGGTTCAATCAAGGAACTTCATAAAGCAGCACAAAATCTACAGATCACCAGGGTCTGGATCCAGACCTGCAGTTCCTCTACAGACCAGCAGGGTCTGCAGTTCCTCTACAGACCAGCAGGGTCTGGATCCAGACCTGCAGTTCCTCTACAGACCAGCAGGGTCTGGATCCAGACCTGCAGTTCCTCTACAGACCAGAAGGGTCTGTATGCAGACCTCCAGTTCCTCTACAGACCAGCAGGGTCTGCAGTTCCTCTACAGACCAGCAGGGTCTGGATCCAGACCTGCAGTTCCTCTACAGACCAGCAGGGTCTGTATGCAGACGTCCAGTTCCTCTACAGACCAGCAGGGTCTGGATCCAGACCTGCAGTTCCTCTACAGACCAGCAGGGTCTGGATCCAGACCTGCAGTTCCTCTACAGACCAGCAGGGTCTGGATCCAGACCTGCAGTTCCTCTACAGACCAGCAGGGTCTGGATCCAGACCTGCAGTTCCTGTGCAGACCAGCAGGGTCTGGATCCAGACCTGCAGTTCCTGTGCAGACCAGCAGGGTCTGGATCCAGACCTGCAGCTCCTCCCTTATACAAAAAAGGTCTGACCACCAACAACAATCACAACTCATTTTAATCCCTCCACAGGACGGCGCCGCCCTAGTGGCGGCCTGCTGCGGCTGCAGTCACATCTCACTCTCCGTGCTTCAGGTCTCCCTCAGTTTGTCAGCTCTTATTATTGATTTATTTATTGTCAGTTTATAGTAGATATAAGTCCCCTTTGGGGATTAATACAGTACGACTTCATTCAGATCCGATCAGCTTGATTCTATTCTGATATCATTTGTCGCGTTTCCAACAGATGTTTCTGCAGAACATTTTGAACCACAGAATTAGACAAAAAAAAAAAAAAAAAAAAAGAAATCCCATACTTTTCCTAAAATCTTCCACCCTGCTTGATGTGGTTTGAGCCTCAGATGAAGCTGAAGCACGTTGGGACAAATGAGAACATGATGGATCAGCTGTTTCTGCTTCCAGAGAATAAACACAAAACAAAAGGATCAGAGGGAAACAAAAACCTCCTGTTTCTCTGCTTTTGTTTGCATCTCCTTCCTCCAGGTTTACTTTCCGGTTGGAGACCACTACTCTGGTTATTGCAGCCATGTGAACCGGTTGATGGAGACGAGTTTCTTCAATTTACAGCTGGATGGAAAAGCAGCTTCTGTTGACGAGAAGAGGAAAATGCTGCACGATTCCTGGACGTCGTCTTAACAGAGCCACAGCTGCATGTTGTCCCTCTCCTACATGAACTGCTGCACTTCTGCACTACATCAGACCAGGGTACGATGTCAGTGTTCCGGGAACGACGTCTCCTGGACAGAGCTGCTCCAGCGCTGTTGGTGCTTTTCCACTGCGTGGCACCAGCTCGCCGTGACAACCTTTATCGCTTTTTTGCTGCTTTTCATTTGCCCAGATGGCACCTGGTGCCCAGTGTTACATGGCACCTGTTATCGGTTCTGGTATGTTCTCTGTCCAGGTTCTAAGCGAGTGTCACTGCTGACTTTTATCAGACCGTGACTGGTTGAAGCGGTGCAAGAGGCTCTTGAGACGGCAGCCGATATCAAATGACGTAACGAGGTTTGCTCGACATTTTCACGCCACCAGGTTTTTATGGGCCCGGTTCAGGATCCCTCCACAGCATGAGGGCTTCCTTAGCGACCAAACCAACAATAGTGATGTGAACAACGTTTGGAACGGACAAACGGATGTGGAGGATAAACTACGTGTAAAACCCACCTCCAGATACGTTTTTAATATTAGTTTACTCAGCATTCTTATACTTAAACATGACAGCCACAATACGACATTTTTATCAACTTTCAGCTTTCAGCTGTTTGAAGAGAAAAAAAAAGATCGAGTACGACCATGAAAACACTAAAAACATTTGTTTTATTCAAGTAAAGTTACAACAAGCCCCTGAAACCTCAGTGCTGTATTTGTGTTTAATATGAATGTGTGTGTGCACGCGCGCGTGCACGTGCGTGCGCCTCCAGAAATACAGATCTTGTAATTTGACTCGATAACAGCAGAAAGGTTAAAATGTAATTGCCGTCTGTCAGAAATGATGTGCGGAGCATTATTAAACATCTGAGACTGGAAGTTTTCCCATGCAGGAAAACTGTTCCTTGTTTTCTCCATAAAACCAGAAAAGAAACAAAAATGGGTGAAAAAATAAATAAATAACGAAACAAACAATCCACATGTAAAGGTCAAGTTTTAAAACAAAAAGCAGATCAAATCAGGAGATCTTCAGCAGAACCACAAAACACTGGTGTTTTTGTTTGAAGATTAAACATCACGTTGGCTGGAGATGAATTTGTTTTTTCAATCAGCTCCTCGGAGCGTCCTTGTGGAGGATAATTATTCCAAGGAATGGAGTTCTCTGTGATCCCAGATGGAGAGGAGGACAGAAAACGTGTTTCTACTCTGATGCAGCATGAAATATTGAGGCGGCGTTCCCTTTCACGGCTCTCTCCGACGACTTCCCGCTGCAGCATCACCAGCTCCTCCAGCCCAGACTCACGGAAGCGTGCGCCACTTTTGTTCAGATTTATCTTTATTTGTGTTTAAAGCGTAGGGAGCAGTCAACCTCCATGATGAGGGATAAAAATATCCCCCGCTCCTCTTTAAAAAAAATACACAACCGTCTTCCCTGCTGGAAGACGGTTGTGTAATGCACTTACAGCCTCGCTCAGCCAGAGCGCGAGTGTGTGAGCGTGTGTGTGTGTGTGTGTGTGTGTGTGTGTGTGTGTGTGTGAGAGTGCATGTGTGTGAGCATGTAAGTGAGTATGTGTGAATGAGTGTGTGTGTCGGAGAGTGCATGTGTGTGTGGGAGTGCATGTGTGTGTTCATTCGTGACTGCCGAACCCCTCCCCCTTTCTGAAATGTCAGATGTGAGGTGATGTTGAGATTCTGTGAATGTGAGACACACCACAAACACGCTCGCTCGTTCACGGACCGACCGCTCGTTCGGGGTAAATCAGCAGGAGGAAAGTTACAATTAAACCATCAAAACAAAAACGCCTTAAAAACCAAACAAAAGGTCTCCTCCACAGAACAAAAACCACCAACGCTCCATCTAACGAAGGCTTCGAGGGTCCACGCCCCTCTATAACACAAAAGGTCCGCTCTAAGACGGCCTTCAGAACACCTGTCAGAACCTCAACTGGACTTTCGTTACCAGGACATAATCGACGGTTCTTCCTGGTCATTCGGATGGAGAGTTCAACAGAACCACACGATCTAAAACCGTAACTAAACAAAATAAAAGACCTCACCAGGACAGTGAAACCACCCTCTCAAAGGATCACAAAGTCCACCCAGGAAGGGACATTGGACAAATAAAAGCAACAGAGTCTGAACTTGTGAGCAAGATGAGCATGCCCCTCCCACATTAGAATCCAGATGTGCTCTACATCTGCTGGTAGCGACACGCCCGTGAACGATCCCTGATCCTCCTCTGGAGGTCTGCTGTCCACTTCTACAGGGACCAGCCGCTCCCTGTCGGGGAGATGTCCAGCCAAAAAACCTCGGTCCACCTCGACTCCCTGAACCCCGCCAGAGACTGTGGGTTAACCCAGACAGAAACCCGACCCAAAACCCCACCACCCACCCAAAAGCTGTGACAGAGAAGCACAGACCTCCTTCACTCTTCCTATCAGTTTCACAAAATCTTCAATCAAAGGCAAACGGAGTTCCTTCTCTTGGTTCTGAAGAATTTCACCGCCCACCAAGAGGGTTTTGTTCATTGAAACTGACCAGTGAGGACCTCCGAACCCTTCTGGATGGACCCAAGAAATGCAAGTGGAGGTAGCTTTGATTCAAAGCTTTGAAACTTACCGTGACCTGGATAAGTGAGTAAGTCTACTCCATCGTTACCAAACTGATTTGTTCCCCAGTGGAGGTGAGGAAAATAGACCTCCAGAGGAGAAACTGAAGGATGCAAAGATCCCAAAAACCCCAGCCTGCTTTGTCAACAAGTACTGAACTGTGTAAAACGTGGAAGCTGAAGATGTGTGCCGGCACAGCAGGAGGAAGAGAACCGGAGAAGAACTGGATTCAGGGGTTGACAGTACCTTCTGAGACGTAGGCGAACGGTTTGTTCCTGACAGACAGTAAAGTCAGAAGGTTGAAGAAGAGGGCGACGAAGGTCCCAACCAACAGACGACCCCTGTAGAGAGAAGAAAGAAGAATGTGTGTGAGAGTAGCCCATATAAGGTCATATAAGGTCATCCATATAAGGTCCAGACCAGCTCAACATGGTACCAGGTCATGGGCACACCCAACCGCCAACAGACTGTTTCAGACTGAAACCAATGTGACAATAAAAACAACATTCCTTCCTCTACCGGCCGTCAGGATCCGGATCCGGTCCTGCGGCACCTCTACCGGCCGCCAGTGTCCAGATCCGGTCCTGCGGCACCTCTACCGGCCGCCAGTGTCCAGATCCGGTCCTGCGGCTCCTCTACCGGCCGCCAGTGTCCAGATCCGGTCCTGTGGCTCCTCTACCGGCCGCAGGGAGTTATAAATTATAAACTTCACTGCAGAAAAAACATATTTACAGTCTGGTACAAAAACCAGTTTTGGTCTCCATGGTTAGATTTCACATCCATGCCGACTACGGGGCTTCATCTTTATGTACCTCATCAGGTAAAAACATATAAAGCAATGGTGATAACTAGGGGCGTCTACCTTTGATTGACAGCCGGTCGTTACTATTAATAACTGGTGTTTCACAGAACATACTCATTCATGTTTTGTTGTGTTGGTTATTTTACTAACAGACCACCGTGACTGGTTGTGGGTTGTTCTGGACAGGTTCCAGACAGCCAGTGATAACCGAGTGTCAGCTAAACGCAGCAGTCATTTCACACGTCACCTCTCAAACTACATTCGAAACAGGAGCTCAGCTCCTAGTGGACCGGATAAGGAGCCAGGAACCATGGCGGACCATTTCGGGATCCTTCCAAGCCTGCTGGGACCTGAGGTCAATCAACGCCCACGAGTACCAGCAGAGCTCTGCAGGTCCTCGTTTCAGATGTTGTTTCAGTAGCAACTCACGTTTGACAGATGTGATAAAAATTAACGTTAAGTAACGTTTAGGTAAGATTCACCCATCTACATCACAGCGCCTCACATTATGAGGAGAAGAGGCACAACGAGCCCCTTCTGGTTGACACCACTGGGGGTTTGTCTTCTTTCAACAACGTGCTCCTGGAGGTTTCTAGTAACTCTGGTCTTTGACAATTCTTACTGCGTTCACTTCAGATTTTGTGACCATTGTTGGTTTCCTTTCAGTCACCAGTCACTATGGAGGCCCACGTGGTCCACTGAGTGGACCGTGAACACCTCTGTTGAGTCTTCTGGAGAGAAACATGAGGACATCTGTGTGACAGCTAAAGATTGGCTAAACCTGGGTCATGTGGCAGACAACAATCCCAAATCTACATCAGAGTGCCTGGAAAACCAAAGTAAAATCAAGGTTTTGGAATGACCTGGTCAAAGTCCAGACCTGAACTTGGTTGAGAAGCTGCAGTGGGACCTTCAGAGAGCAGCGTAGAAGTGAACGTCCAAAAACCTACACGGACTGAAGCAACGCTGGTAAGAAAAACGGACCAGAGTCCTCCACAACCGTGAGAGAGTGGTGTTTTTCCTTCTGGATTTAACTTCAGCACATGACTGCACCTGCTTTTTAGGAGGTGGAGGAGGTGCAAGCTGATAAGCAGGACAGAAGTCCTCAGAGTGACGGCAACAGGCACAAACCTTTCGCCTGACCTCAGAGGCTCTTTGAGGACTCATGAGGACACCGCTGAATAAATAAAAGAATGTCCTCAAAACAAGATTAATACAAGCAGACACACACAACCGTAGCCTTCAGTACAATAATCACATGGGACGATCCAGTTAAGAGCCTAAAAACTGGTCCAAACAATCAGCGGGAAGCCAAGAGCTGCCCAACGGTGAGTCAACCTCCCCCACTCACCCCCCCAAATCCTCATCTGCCTGCTCCAATCAGATTACAGAGAGAGAGAGGTGTGTCTATCCAGCCGGCAGACACCTGTCCTTCTGTTAGCGGCTGTCTCATACTGTCCAATCACATCCCTTCAGACAGGAGGAGAAAGGAAAAGGAGAGGAAAAGTGCAGGGGGGAGGGAGGCGGCGGGAGGTGGGGGAGGTGGGGTAATCTAATCACAGGAGGCAGGTTAAATCTCACTGTGCTGTTGGTTTCAAAGCCGTTACTAATCTGTTTTATGGTGGAGACAGAGAAAAGAGTCGCCAATCTGCGTTACCACTCAACTGTCAAACTGACCCATCGATAAGACCCGCCTCTCCCACAGAGAGGAGCCAATGGCTGTTGAGTGTCAGCTGGCGCTCAGACATCTGTAGCTTTCAGCTCCAAGGATAACAAATATTTGTGAACATTTGCAACGTTGGGTCCCTTCCAAACCGACCCAGAGCCCGTCGCGGTGGTCCGTTGGTGCGTCCCAGTTCTGGTCCTGATTCAAGTTAATGGTTGTCATCAGCTGGTCATCAAGTTCTGCACAACTCTGTTAATGACATTTGTGTCACGGTGGGTTGAAGCAGCGAAACGTCTAAAACACGCAGGACGGTGTGTCCCGAGGACCAGAGCCACCGAGCTCGTTTACGCCCCGTCTTCTACGTCCATCACATAATCACCCCACAGACCGCCACGTCATTTGCACTGATACGGTTGATAAGCAAGACGTTCACCAGAATGGAGTCAAATACTTTTTTAGGTCATTTCAGATCGTGTCTCGTTCTTCTTGTGAAGGTTAATTTTTATTTCGTTTCTAATAAAGGTCGTTGTTCGTACTGCTGCTGCTTCAATCTCCACAACTAAATGTATCACAAAAGTTCTTTCCTTTAAATTTAAACAAAACCAATGACAAATTTTCACTTCCGGATGGATAAGAAGACAAGTCTGGTGTGGAGAGTTCAGTCATCTCTTGAGGAGCAGCATCAGAACCAGTGATGTGAAGGCTGGGGACTGTTCTGGAACCTCTGGAGATGATTGTGTAGAGGAGGATACTTCACAAAATGAAGAAGCTCATGGAAAGCCCTGCGCCTCCTCTTCACAACACAGCATAGCAACAGTGTTTACTCAGAGGTTCCTTCAGACCTGCTGCGACAGGAGATCCTTCAGACCGATCCAGACCCTAGTGGTCAGTAGAGGAACTACACCTCTTCTCATTTCCACATTGGCTTCAACCCAGAAGTTGGAAAGTTCTCGTGGCTGGCATCTCCTCCTGGAAATCAAAGTCCAGAGGAACCAGACCTTTTTTTCTTTATAGTGAACAGGAGGAGAGTTAGATGTGTAGCCAGCCCGTAGCTGTGCAGCTGATTGGTCGACGCTCGAATGGAAGTGTGTGAAGTTGAGGCTCCAGCTCACACTGAGCACGACCTTCGTCTCCTTTTCCTTTCATGTGCTCGTCAAACTGAACTTGTCAGTTTACTGATGGAGCTGCTTTTACCCTGAGGAGAGCGTGTGTGTGCGTGTAAATGCTGGTGCAGACGGATATAGTCGCTGTCAAGAGTGTAAAATTAAAAAAACGAGCACATCAGTCCTCTCCAGTCGCTGTGCTCCTCACACTCACTGACCATCTAAAAACATGCTCTTCTGCTGGCCGGCCTGACCCAGATGTTTAGGATGTTCTGTTCTGACAACAGCTGGCACTGAGCAGATGTGTGTGTGTTTTCTACTGACACACACAGCAGAGCATCATGTCTGTGTGTGCGTGTTGGTGCACATGTGTGCACGAATGCAGGGATGATACTCACGTATGGACCTCAGGCTGCTCCATGAAGCGTTCCACACTAAAAAAGAAAACACAAACAGTAAACAACAGCGACCAGGTGGGACTACTCGGATCCTCGCTGTGTGTGTGAGAAGGAGTGAGGGATTGATGGAAACAAATGAGCTGAATGAGAGAAGACAAGAAGTGAACAAACAGAGAGAAACAAGAATGAGATGCCTCACACACACATCGTCCGTGGTGTGTGTCCTGCTGCCGTTCATGACAGGAGCGTGTCGGCTGAGCAGAACCGGCTCCAGCAGCTTCTAATGAGATAATGACAACGTCCCGTTTGTGTCGCAGCTTCCAGGCAGTTTGCAGCTGAAACACCTGGAAAATCAGGTGGTTTCTCAGCACCGAGGGGATGAACTCTTCGTCGACAGGGAAGGAGGGAATGCTGCAGCTGCTGCTCTCATCTGTAACGTTGGTGGGGCCAAACATCTTACGAGGGACACCAGTCTTGGTTTGTGCTGCTTGTCTGTTCTTTCACATTTCAATGGGATACTGATAAATATTAAAAGGGATTTTCAAAGACTTAAATTGGGAAACACAGCAGATTAATCCAGATTTACCATTTACCAACGCAAAGCTTCTCCAGTCCAGTTGGTGGGCTGGAAATCTGCAAAACATCCTGCAAAACATCCTGACTGATTCTTGCAGCAGCAATTTGGTTTTTGGAGTCGAGTTCAATGCAGAAACGCCTGGACTGACCAGTGAGGAGCCTCTAGCTCGCTGGCCACCGAACCTGCCATCGGACCCGTCCGCCAGGTTGACTTTACCCAGACCTGAGTGGCTGCGACCGGGCCCTGCACAGCCCCGAGGAACCAAAGGCTGCGGTCGTTGAGCAGAACGTCGGCTTGTCGAAGGTTCTGGAGTTGCTGGATATGAGTACCCATCACCATGGCAGAGGACTCCTGGCAGTCCATCCTGGAGGACGACCCAGGCACGGGACACAGAGTCCCACTGGCCACACTGGGCAGGCACCACTGAATTGACCGGAGCTACCGTGGTCCAGAGTCGCTGGTCTAGCCTCGGCCAGGCAGGCGGCCACAAACAACAGGGGTTGGACTGAAACCCAGACTCAGATGCTTCTAGGTTGGCCTTGAAGAGTTGGGAGAATTGTCTCACCTGGAGCGGCCAGCGTCAAACAATGGCCACGGGTTGACTGGTGGTTAGTCAGTCAACCTGGAAGGGCCTGAAAATGGTCCAAGGTGAAGGTTACCTGACCACAGGAGCCATCTGCTGTCGAGGAACGAGATAGAAGCAGCTTCCAGCTGCTTCCAGCTGCTTCCAGCTTCTTCCAGGTGTTTCCAGCTGCTTCCAGGTGTTTCCAGCTTCTTCCAGGTGTTTCCAGCTGCTTCCAGGTGTTTCCAGCTTCTTCCAGGTGTTTCCAGCTGCTTCCAGGTGTTTCCAGCTGCTTCCAGCTTTATCCAGCTGTTCAGCAGTACAAGGTTCCAGTGATTCAGCGACCTTCAAGGTCCCATCAGAGTACAGTAAATAAAAACGCTGCGGCTCCTCCAGTCACAAGTGTCCGGGTCTGTGTTCCTCACTGGTCCAAGTATCTGGGTCGTCTTCCTCGCCAGCTGCTGTTTCATGTGTGAGCGGGTTTTAACTGCGAGTTCTGCTCGTCCCTGCAGTGAACGGCGGCTCCGTGTTTATGAATGTGGTCACCACACGTACAACGTGGTCAGAAAGTTGCTAAATTCTCACACTTGTGACTCGGTGAAGGAATGGGGCGATGGCCCTTACATACACGACCGCTCTCTCCTTCTTCACGCCTTTTGGTCTCCCTCGGGAGGCAGAAAACAGAGGTGATCAGATTTTACGCCTTTCCGGATATTGGCCCTTACATACAGGCACCGAGACCGGCAAAAGGCGGAAACGTTCTGCATATAAATGCCAGAATGTAATGTAATTGTTTTCACTCTTTGCTTTTCTGACATTTAAGTTCATTAATATCAGTTAACCTGCAGTTTCATAAACTGTCAGTTTATTCCAATTATTTCCCACTATTCCCCATTTGAAAATGTTCTCACTTTCGCAACCCTTCAGAAAACAAACACACACCTTTAATTCAACTGCACTTCAGTGATAAAAGGCAACATGCTCACACACATGCGTGTACTGTGGATGTGTGTGTGTGTGTGTGTGTGTGTGTGTGGTCGTAGATTCACCCCTCCCTGCCCTGAGGAATGACCTGGAGACAACCCCACACCTGACGCCACGAGGTGTGTGAGAATGTGTTACGATGACAGACATGCAGAGGAGGTGGTGGTGGCAACCCCCCTCCCCTCACCTCCCCTCCCCTCCCATCACCCACCCACCCACCCACCCACCCACCAACACACACACATACGCGTGTTTCTGTGCATGCGTGTCTTTAAATGTTCATTTTTAACATTTGAAACAACTTGAATAAGTCTGTGTGTAGAAGGAGTGACGGCCCTGTTTCACGTCTTCAACATGTGACATTAAGACGGGTTGACTGGTTCTTTGTTTGTCTTGTTGTGAGTTATTAGAGGAAAACTGCAGCTGAGACCGGAGGACAACATGCTCCCTGTGTGGACTAAAAAGACAAAAGACAGAAACAACTGGAAAAGTTTTCTGTTCAGGCGCAGATTGAAAAAAAATAATTGAAATTTTAATCAAAAGAGACAGTGAGTGAGAAAGAGAAGACGATGAGGACAGAAAACAAAGACAGCGACAAAGAACACATGTCTGAATCCCACATCTGGCTGTTGTCCATAAACATTCACCCAACATCCAGTTTTTATTGACTCATCACTGAACCTATGCGTGTGTGTGTGTGTGTGTGTGTAAGTGTGTGTAAGTGCGTGTTTGGGTGTGTAAGTGCGTGTTTGGGTGTGTAAGTGTGTGTTTGGGTGTGTAAGTGTGTGCGTGTTTAAGTGTGTGCGTGTTTGGGTGTGTAAGTGCGTGTTTGGGTGTGTAAGTGCGTGCGTGTTTGGGTGTGTAAGTGCGTGTTTGGGTGTGTAAGTGTGTGCGTGTTTGGGTGTGTAAGTGCGTGTTTGGGTGTGTAAGTGTGTGCGTGTTTGGGTGTGTAAGTGCGTGTTTGGGTGTGTAAGTGCGTGCGTGTTTGGGTGTGCGTGTGAGTGCGTGCTGGTGTGTGTTTGGGTGTGTAAGCGTGTGTTTGGGTGTGTAAGTGCGTGTTTGGGTGTGCGTGTGAGTGCGTGTTGGTGTGTGTTTGGGTGTGCGTGTGAGTGCGTGTTGGTGTGTGTTTGGGTGTGCGTGTGAGTGCGTGTTTGGGTGTGTAAGTGCGTGTTTGGGTGTGTAAGTGCGTGTTTGGGTGTGTTTAAGTGTGTGCGTGTTTAAGTGTGTGCGTGTTTGGGTGTGTAAGTGCGTGTTTGGGTGTGTAAGTGCGTGCGTGTTTGGGTGTGTAAGTGCGTGTTTGGGTGTGTAAGTGTGTGCGTGTTTGGGTGTGTAAGTGCGTGTTTGGGTGTGTAAGTGCGTGCGTGTTTGGGTGTGTGTGTGAGTGCGTGCTGGTGTGTTTGGGTGTGTAAGCGTGTGTTTGGGTGTGTGAGTGCGTGTTGGTGTGTGTTTGGGTGTGCGTGTGAGTGCGTGTTGGTGTGTGTTTGGGTGTGCGTGTGAGTGCGTGTTTGGGTGTGTAAGTGCGTGTTTGGGTGTGTAAGTGCGTGTTTGGGTGTGTAAGTGCGTGTTTGGGTGTGTAAGTGCGTGTTTGGGTGTGTAAGTGCGTGTTTGGGTGTGTAAGTGCGTGCGTGTTTAAGTGCGTGTTTGGGTGTGTAAGTGCGTGCGTGTTTAAGTGCGTGTTTGGGTGTGTAAGTGCGTGCGTGTTTGGGTGTGTAAGTGCGTGCGTGTTTAAGTGCGTGCGTGTTTAAGTGCGTGCGTGTTTAAGTGCGTGCGTGTTTAAGTGCGTGCGTGTTTAAGTGCGTGCGTGTTTAAGTGCGTGCGTGTTTAAGTGCGTGCGTGTTTGGGTGTGCGTGTGAGTGCGTGTTTGGGTGTGTTTGGGTGCGTAAGTGTGTGTTTGGGTGTGTAAGTGCGTGAGTGTTTAAGTGCGTGCGTGTTTGGGTGTGCGTGTGAGTGCGTGTTGGTGTGTGTTTGGGTGTGTAAGTGCGTGTTTGGGTGTGTAAGTGTGTGTTTGGGTGGTTTGGGTGTGTAAGTGTGTGTTTGGGGTGGTTTGGGTGTGTAAGTGTGTGTTTGGGTGTGTAAGTGAGTGCGTGTTGGTGTGTGTTTGGGTGTGTAAGTGTGTGTTTGGGTGGTTTGGGTGTGTAAGTGTGTGTTTGGGTGTGTAAGTGTGTGTTTTGGGTGGTTTGGGTGTGTAAGTGTGTGTTTGGGTGTGTAAGTGAGTGCGTGTTGGTGTGTGTTTGGGTGTGTAAGTGTGTGTTTGGGTGGTTTGGGTGTGTAAGTGTGTGTTTGGGTGTGTAGGTGCGTGTTTGGGTGTGTAGGTGCGTGTTTGGGTGTGTAGGTGCGTGTTTGGGTGTGTAGGTGCGTGTTTGGGTGTGTAGGTGCGTGTTTGGGTGTGTAGGTGCGTGTTTGGGTGTGTAGGTGCGTGTTTTGGGTGTGTAAGTGCGTGTTTGGGTGTGTAGGTGCGTGTTTGGGTGTGTAGGTGCGTGTTTGGGTGTGTAGGTGCGTGTTTGGGTGTGTAAGTGAGTGCGTGTTGGTGCGTGTTTGGGTGTGTAAGTGCGTGTTTGGGTGTGTAAGTGCGTGTTTGGGTGTGTAGGTGCGTGTTTGGGTGTGTAGGTGCGTGTTTGGGTGTGTAGGTGCGTGTTTGGGTGTGTAGGTGCGTGTTTGGGTGTGTAAGTGCGTGTTTGGGTGTGTAGGTGCGTGTTTGGGTGTGTAGGTGCGTGTTTGGGTGTGTAAGTGCGTGTTTGGGGTGTGTAAGTGCGTGTTTGGGTGTGTAAGTGCGTGTTTGGGTGTGTAGGTGCGTGTTTGGGTGTGTAGGTGCGTGTTTGGGTGTGTAGGTGCGTGTTTGGGTGTGTAGGTGCGTGTTTGGGTGTGTAAGTGCGTGTTTGGGTGTGTAAGTGCGTGTTTGGGTGTGTAAGTGCGTGTTTGGGTGTGTAAGTGCGTGTTTGGGTGTGTAAGTGCGTGTTTGGGTGTGTAAGTGCGTGTTTGGGTGTGTAGGTGCGTGTTTGGGTGTGTAGGTGCGTGTTTGGGTGTGTAAGTGCGTGTTTGGGTGTGTAAGTGCGTTCGTGTTGGTGTGTAAGTGCGTGTTTGGGTGTGTTGGTGTGTGTTTGGGTGTGTAAGTGCGTGTTTGAGTGTGTTGGTGTGTTTGGGTGTGTAAGTGCGTGTTTGGGTGTGTAAGTGTGTGTAAGTGAGTGCGTGTTGGTGTGTGTTTGGGTGTGTAAGTGTGTGTTTGGGTGTGTAAGTGTGTGTTTGGGTTGGTAAGTGCGTGTTTGGGTGTGTAAGTGCGTGTTTGGGTGTGTAAGTGCGTGTTTGGGTGTGTAAGTGCGTTCGTGTTGGTGTGTAAGTGCGTGCGTGTTTGGGTGTGCGTGTGAGTGCGTGTTGGTGTGTGTTTGGGTGTGTAAGTGTGTGTTTGGGTGTGTTTGGGTGTGTAAGTGTGTGCGTGTTGGTGTGTGTTTGGGTGTGCGTGTGAGTGCGTGTTGGTGTGTGTTTGGGTGTGTAAGTGTGTGTTTGGGTGTGTTTGGGTGTGTAAGTGTGTGCGTGTTGGTGTGTGTTTGGGTGTGTAAGTGCGTGTTTGGGTGTGTAAGTGCGTGCGTGTTGGTGTGTAAGTGCGTGCGTGTTGGAGTGTGTTTGGGGGGTGGATGTACAGACCTTTCCTTCAGGATGAACAAAGCTCCCAGCTGGACCAGAACAGTGGAGGCAAAAACAGCCAGAACCTCCAGTCTCTCAAACCTGAAGAGAACGTGAGAGGAATCAAACACTTTCATCCGGAGAGGGAAACGTTTCCACTCAGGTGGCATTTCCTTTTAATGTGCATGAGACGTGCTCGAGGTGCTAGAGGAAACAAGACAGAACCCAGTTCAAGAGTCCACCTTGTACATCACCCAGAGCTTCATAAGGATCTCTAGACACTAAACTCTGGTTGATCCAAAAGTGAACTGCAACTGGGTGGAGCATCTGAATCGACAAGCTGGAACAACATTTGAGACTAGTACTCCTGGCACAGAAACAAGGAAAACCCGAGCTCATGAGGAACCGACCCTCGAGGACCCCAAGAGCTTGGTCCTCATTTGAGCAAAGGTTGCTATTGGACCACTGGACTGGCCAGGGGCCAACCTGGAAGGTGGCTTTGCCGGAGAAGCCAGCTGGTCCACCTGCTGCTGGGCTGAGCTTCATCCTGGGACATCCAGTCCGACTCACAAGCGGTCACGGCGGTGTGTTAATTAGACATGAACATAAGAATGATCCAGATCCAGACCCCGGTGGTCAGAGGAGGAACCGCAGGTCCGGATCCAGATCCTCACGATCAACTACTGATGTCAAGAAACATGCAACTGCAGAGGAGATCGTTTTATTTGCGCTGATTCAGATTTGGAGGAAATAAAACAACATTGCTGAAGAAAAGCTGCACATAAACAGTCCATTCCTTTTATTTTATTTATGCACTAAATTAGTGACGAGTATAAGTCTCAGTACTTCGGGATTTCCACCAATTTTTATCTTGTCGACTTCTCGTTTTTAGTTGACGACTGATTCCGCACTGCCCCCATAACTTCCGGTGGTATCGTTCCGTTTCGTCCTGCTCGAAAGCACTTAGACAACGTGCAAAAAACCAACCTAAATCAGCGCAGGAGACCATCCATCCGTTTTAAACGCTGAACATTAAAAAGACCTTAAACCAGAGAAAGACGCCTGTAGAAGTCCGGAGCAGTGGCATTCAGGGTCCAATCAAAACCCATTTTGACCTGCCAGTTCTCCCAGTTGGAAGAGATGGTTGAAAAAGTGCGGCGGTTGGATAACCCGCAAAGGAAAAGACGTGACTGTAAGACAGGAAGTTGCCTCGCACAATAACCCTACGTCATCTATGAAACCCACGCGGCGCCGCACATTTGGACACAAACGTGTAAAACTGACAAATGCTGCGTCTTGAAAACACTGTTCAGCGACTCCAACGAAGCAGCTGAGAGAACCTGCGTTCAGCTGGAGCGGTTGCTGACCCTTGACCCCAACATACGGCGAGCAGCTTTGTCTCCGTGAGTGTTCTGTGAGCTAATGAGCTTAAACAACGCTGACTGCAATCAAATGGCCCGCATGAAATGAAATGAAGACCTTGTGTCCACGCTAAATGAAGCAGACATGATCGTCCACACGAGGGGGATAAAGACAGTCACGCAACGTCAAAGAAAAACCGCCGAGATGACAACAGAACAATGCTGGCTCTCTGATGTTTGACCTTCACCATTATTGGGTCAAGTTCTCTCTTAAAAATGGGCCTGAATCAGATAATAGGAGAGAGTTCTGCACAGCCGAGTCGGCTCATTGCAGTACAAAAGCTCAACTGTACCCATCTACCCATCTCTGATGGGTATGGGTACCCAAGACGACTTCACAATACCCACTGGACGCATCTGCAGGGACAGAAGCTTGTAAGAGCTCAAACAGACGAAGTGCAGGAACATGTTGACATCGTGCCGTGGATGTTGCTGACTGCTGATCTTATTAAAGGAGGAAGTGCGTATCCTGATGCAATCTGTGCAGGATGAGCTGAACCGTCTCAACGAATGATCCGATGAGGTTTAATCTCCAGGAAGACTGTCAGCGATCTAATAACACCCCCTAAAGCCACGACCCTGCGAGCCGGTGTGCAACTTAAACTGCATCATGGATTAATACGAAGGAGACGTAAACAAACGAAAGTGGAAAGATTCATGTGAAGACGTCACAACAACTACAACAGACTTCAACAGCAAACTTTCGAGATGCCGCCAAGATTTGACTTTTCACCAATGATGATGTTCAAACAAAATAACCCCAAATTTCCTTGTCGGGTACCTAATCTCTTCTCTTATTATACAAACTGCACCATCGTTGGTGCTGAAGACCGACTGCCATCTTCTTTATGAACTCAAACATGTACCAATGTAGAGCGGCGCCAGGCCGGGCCGGGCCCGGCGCTCCGTAAACCAATGGAGCGGGTCAGCAGATGCTGAGGAGCATAGAGTAAAGAGGTCGTCAACTTTCTGCAGAGTCAATCACTACAGACTTTTACACTTCATGTGGCCTTCAGATTAGCTCAGGAACAGTGTGCAGAGAGCTTCATGAATGGGTTTCCATGGCCGAGCAGCTGCATCCAAGACCTACATCACCAAGTGCAATGCAAAGCGCCGGATCCTGTGGTGTAAAACACGCCGCCACTGGACTCTGGAGAGGTGGAGACGTTCTCTGGAGAGATGAATCGCGCTTCTCCATTGGCAATCTGATGGATGAGTCTGGGTTTGGTGGTTGCCAGGACAACAGTACTTGTCTGTCTGACTGCATTGAACCAAGTGTAAAGTTTGGTGGAGGAGGATTATGGTGTGGGATGTTTTTCAGGAGCTGCACTTGGTCCCTTAGTTCCAGTGAAAGGAACTCTGAATGCTCCAGCATACCAAGACATTTTGGACAATTCCATGCTCCCAACTTTGTGGAACAGTTTGGAGCTGGCCCCTTCCTCTTCCAACATGACTGTGCACCAGAGCACAAAGCAGGTCCATAAAGACCTGGATGAACTTGACTGGCCTGCACAGAGTCCTGACCTCAACCCGACAGAACACCTCTGGGATGAATTAGAGCGGAGACTGAGAGCCAGACCTTCTCATCCAGCATCAGTTTGACCTCACAAATGCGCTTATGGAAGAATGGTCAAACATTCCCCAAAACACACTCCTAAACCTTGTGGACAGCCTTCCCAGAAGAGTTCAAGCTGTTATAATTGCAAAGGATGGACCGACAGCATATTCGAAATTACATTTGTTGTTGATTTTGAACAAAGCTATAATAAAGAAAATACATTTATTAGAATTCTTTTTTTTTAATATTGAACTTTTGTTCAGAGGAGTGTTCACCAAGTTGTTTTTGTTTCCTCCAACTCTGAATAAGACAAACAAAATAATCTTCACTGTAACCAAACCGCCATTTAAAGACATCAGTAGCTGACCCGTCAGTGCCCCCTGGTGGATATGTGACGTGGCAACCATACGAATTCACGATGGACGAAGGATGAACGGTGGAATGTATGGAAGTGATGGAAACAACATTTGAAACCGACAGATGTATGACCGTACAAAAATGGAACATAAACTAAGTTTAAGTGTGACTCGATTCAAACTAAATACGAAAAAAACCATCCCATAGGGCATCCTAAAGTATTAAAAACTACGTTTATCGTCAATTTGGTGCATGGGTAAAAGTTAGAAACCATTTAGAACGTGATGCGTCCAGCGCTCAACACTTGCAGGTATTTTTAGGGTTCTGCAAAACGGCAGTCGAACTCGCGATAAGCCCCGCCCAGTAGTTACTGTTGCCAACTCAGACAACCCATCAGCCCGTTTACTGTCACACGATGTCGGCTGGCTGTGTGAACACCAAAGCGTTTTATATTGATTTTAGACTCTAAACAACCACCTTTCATCACTCAAATGGGACTTAAAAACGTCATGGAGGGACATGTGGAAGATCTAAAGGTGAACACGGTTAAACTGGATGTGAGGGTCCAGCTCACCGTGCAGGAATCTGTGTTTGAAGGTCTCAGGTCAACCCCCGTTTGTGCAGTTTTAAGAGGGATGGAAACACACCTACGCCTACTTCCAGACCTGTCCAAGTTATCAGGATGGAGAAATGAACTGCTGTAAAACTTCCACATTTTTTGACCCTAAAACCTTTTAGTCGAGTCCCTGCACCCTCGACAACGCCAGTACAACCTGAGCTGCCCGCAGGTTTGGACGAACCGCCGCTGGACTCCGCAGCGTGAACACAAACCGACCAACAGCAGACGCTGCAGGGGATTTACCACACGAGTAATCTGAGTCCATGATGACTTGTCTGCAAACACTGACAACCCATTAACCTGCAGGTGTCTGCTCACTGGATTACTGACCGCTCTCGCAGCAAAAGGGCACGACTGTTCCTCAGATTCATCCACAGCCAACCGACCCAAATGAAATAATCCAAACGGAAACCAGACCAAAACAAAGGCAGACTCAGCAGCAACCGCGGGAGGACCTTACTTGTGAAGGTTCACCTGGAGCCGTTTGGTATGTTGTGGTATGAGATGCGATTCCTGGCCACGACATGAAACTGAAACAGGATTTCAATCACAGGAGCCTTTTCCCGGGGCATCCTTTCAACAGATACATCAAAGACATCAAAGTTGCATCTTTGATTGTTTCACAGCCGTTACTTCAATCAATAGTTCAGTAAATGTTCAAGAAGAGCACATTTCTTCTTCTCCGACCTCCTGATCCCAACGTGTCCAAACCACCTGAGACCAGCGTCTGGTTGTACCTCCAGGACGTCTCCTCCTGGCTGCTCCTCTGAGCTGCCGTTTTAAATTATTTCATCTCAACATCTTCAGCTCCGACACCTCCAGCTCTGTTTCCTGTCCAAGTCATCAGTTCGGAAAAAGTGTGCATCATCATTAATTTTAAATTGCTAAATATTACTTTAAAGAGAGTGGAAAAAGAAAACCGGCTCTCATTTCAGCTGTGTCATCCTGGATGTCGTTTCAGTCGTAATATCTTAAATGAGGATGGATGGAGAGATGTGATCCGAACGAAGCGAGCATCGGGGGGGGGGGGCCACGGATCCAACGATTTAACTCCAGCAAACCAGCGAGCAGACACCTGCAGGTTAAAAGGTCGGAGATGTTTGCAGACAACGCAGCGCAGAGACACTCGCAGGTAACTCCAAGAAAAAGCTCCTGCTGTTTGGGAGCTTTGTCTTCACGCTGTGGGGACAAAGGTTGTGCTGTCCTGCCAACAGCCTGAGGTTCACCCGTGCAGCCGCCAGACCTGCAGTCTGCTCAGCTCGTTGCGTCGCGTCGTCCGCAGGAACACAAACACTCCAGCAGAGCAGCGCAGCCGCTTCTTCTGCTCCGGATAAAAGAACTATAAATGAATAAAACAAGCAAGGCCTCTGCTGTCATCTGTTAAATTAACACGTGGACCCGCTGCAGGGGTGGAAGCGACATCCTCGACACTTTTTGCACTAATTAATCAGCATCATACTGTCTGGTGATGATGTTCAGAGGAAAACAGAATTAGAGCTGCCTCCTGATATTCTGTTTGACAGAGCCGTCACAGCGAAGCGCTGCTCCGGCGACAAGTCGCTGACAGCCGTGCCGTTCATGTCGTTTAACCGATTCCCATCCTTTGGTTTTCTAATAACTAAATTAAACTAGATGATAAAAAAAAAAAAAGCAACACTGGACAGAAATACCACTGCTGACCACACGGGGGCGTGTCCGACTACTGTGACAGGACCCTGCTAATGAGTGGGGACTGTCCGGCACGTGTCCGGTGGGTCCCATCAGAGGGCTGTGGCCTGGGGCACGCTTGGCTCATCTAGGACGTCTTCCCAGCAGCATCGGGGCATTTCCTTGTGAGGCGGACCCGAGTGACGTTATACCGCCGTCACTCTAGAATCTGGACTTACAGCCTTTGGAGTCTGCAGCCAGCACTTGAATCCCTCCTTGAATCGCTCCATGGGTCTCTCTACGCTCCCGCTGTTGTCCAGCAAAGGAGATTGTCCACCACAGCACTTTCATAGACAGTCGATCCTCCTGGTTTAGTCCAAATATCGTTCCTGGACAGTGTTGTTGGAGAACCTCCATCTAGTGCGTACGTCGCCGGGCCTACTGTTAGACTCTTTTTTCTAACCGCCGTGAGAGCACCATCCAGGCACTTGTACCGACTGTGCAACAACCCCGCTGACCTATCAATAAGCCCCACCTCATTTACTGTTCCTAACTCGCACAATCAGCGTTAACTACAGTTTTACAATAATGACCAGCTGGGAAAACCTTATCCTAAGAGTTTAATCCAAAGCAGACATTTCACTGTGTATGGTCTGAATTTAGGGAATGAAATATAATATCGGAGGTCCAAACGTCCGTCGTAAAGCCGATTGTCAAAACTTGTTTTTCCAGGATTGCTTGTTGCACCTGTTTTTGGTTGAACCGGGGTTGATGACATTAGCAGCCTGGTTCCCTCTGGTGGTCAGAGGTGGTACTGCCACATAGAGCGCTCTCTTCTCTATAAAGGTAATCTGAGTAAACTAAACAAAAGGCTGCAACTGTCAGAGAGCTGGGGAAAAGTGGGGCGGACTAATTCCTGGGAAGAACATTTCTTCTGCCGCTGCAGGGCTCAAACGAGTCAGGAGCTGGTAAAATGTGCCGCTGAGCCACGAGTTACTGGAAGTCCATTAAGACGCTGGCATCAAACAACAAATACGTTCAAGTGAACACAGTCCATCCACAGCAGAGCACACACACAAACACACTCTCTCTTTATTAGACTCAAGTGAAGCTGAAAAGCAGATTTCAACTCGATCTGCACTTTTGTAAACGTCAGGGTCAGAGGTCACATGTCAGCAGAAAAACACGCCATTTTGCCACTTCACCAACAGAAAAACACACAAATGGAGAGACGCTTGTGTGTTGGTGGACCGTTAAGATGATCCAGTAAACATGACTCAACTCCCATGATTCAACAGCTTAAAGCTCCACCCTCAGCAGCCGGAACCCTCACTAGATGTTTCCTTCAGCGGCAGGAACCCTCACTAGATGTTTCCTTCAGCGGCAGGAACCCTCACTAGATGTTTCCTTCAGCGGCAGGAACCCTCACTAGATGTTTCCTTCAGCGGCAGGAACCCTCACTAGATGTTTCCTTCAGCGGCAGGAACCCTCACTAGATGTTTCCTTCAGCGGCAGGAACCCTCAGTAGATGTTTCCTTCAGCGGCAGGAACCCTCAGTAGATGTTTCCTTCAGCGGCAGGAACCCTCAGTAGATGTTTCCTTCAGCGGCAGGAACCCTCACTAGATGTTTCCTTCAGCGGCAGGAACCCTCACTAGATGTTTCCTTCAGCGGCAGGAACCCTCACTAGATGTTTCCTTCAGCGGCAGGAACCCTCACTAGATGTTTCCTGCAGCAGCAGGAACCCTCACTAGATGTTTCCTTCAGCGGCAGGAACCCTCACTAGATGTTTCCTGCAGCGGCAGGAACCCTCACTAGATGTTTCCTGCAGCAGCAGGAACCCTCACTAGATGTTTCCTGCAGCAGCAGGAACCCTCACTAGATGTTTCCTTCAGCGGCAGGAACCCTCGGTAGCAAAGGTTACGTACTGATCCAGACGACAACCAAAGGCAGGAGGCTCAGTCCTCCGGAGATGCTGCGAGAACATCCAACCTGGTCTACGAACAGTAACAGTATGAAGCCACGTCTTTCCAAATACAAATAATTAAAAGTAAATGAATTTAATCTTCCACTGTGGTGCTTGAACAGCCTGGTTGTCGTCATATGTTGTCATGACAATCCTCCACTCCAATTTAGCCTCAATACCAACCGGATCTATTTTTAGATTTCCTACATGTCCTTCCATGACATATTTAACACCATCTGATTCTCTCTCGATGAAAGGTGGTCCTTTTGTGTCCAAGATAATCTAAAGCATCTTCGGACAAAGACAGTGACCATTGTAAAACAGTAAACAACGCTGTAAACAACGAGGGGCGGGGCTTAACTTTATACAGACAGTCATACAACAGTTTATCCACCGACATATCAGAATACATCAACAAATATTTGACCTTTGACTGATGAATTTTAATTAGAAGTTGAAAAAATAAAATAACAGTGAAATCCTAAATAAATGCCGATAACTCACCCGAAGGAGTAGAGCTGACTGGGCTTCTTCATGGTCGTCCAGGAGCTGATGAGACAGGTGATCAAACTGCAGACGAGAGGAAGGAGGGGGAGGAAAGAACAACGGAAGGAGAGGTGATGGCAGGGAAAGAGAACAATGAGGGGTTGAAGGAAGGATGGAAGGATGGAAGGAGACAGACGAGAGACGGACAGACAAGAGAGACGAGTGGCAGATAAAAGAAAAAGAAACAAGAGAGAGGTCAGCTGAAGTTCACCTCTGAACTCGACATTCATTCATTCATTCGTTCATTCATTCATTCATTCGTTCATGCCTGGAAACAAAAATTAGCAAAATTGTGAAATTTAACAAAACATTTTGTTCAGCCTGGGAGGTGAAAAACAAAAATAAAAAAGCATTTTTGACAACAATCGTAATCTCTGGCTACACAAAACAACACACAGAAATTATATTTGTTTAACTTTAAAGTTAAACAAAAAACACTCCCAATTTTATCTTTGACATTTATTTTTATACATTGTTTTGATTCTGGAGGTGGTGTGGAGGTATTAAACGTAAGCAGCAACACGCTGCTGAGCATGCCCAGTGGGAAGATATCAACGACTGGAAGGATCAAATAAAAGGTGGTCGCGATCGCAGCCGGCAGCCTCTGCCGTCTCTCATCGTTGATTATGCTGCTGGAGGTCACGCATGTCAAACTCGAGGCCTGTGGGCCAAATCCAGACCACGACAGCGTCCAAATCCAGTTATATGCTTGGTACAATCCAGTTCTGTACTACTTAAGAGACACACATGGACCATCAGCACAAATCCCACCACTAAATCTTTATTTATTATTAGTTTTATCCCATGTTGCTGCTGATTTATGTGTTTGTATCTGGGATCATCTGAAACATAAATGAGCTTAAAAATAGGGTCCAATAGAGGATTGTCCACAGGTTCTATGTTAGGCGCATGTGCGTTTCTGGCAGCGGTTCTGTTCCAGTACACGAGTGATGAATGGAAATGAGCTCCGACTGGAGCACACGACCCAACCCAGGAGAGCGATCCATGCAGGACCGGGTGGAACCAGTCCACAACCCAGTACACTGTCGAGATGAACTCAATGCTGGATCCAGACTCTACTGGTCAGAAGAAGAGCTGCAGGTCCAGATCCCGACCCTAGTGGTCGACTGAGGAGCTGCAGGTTCGGTTCGGCTCTCAGTTACTTTTTCATCAGTATTCGTGAATGTTTGTCTGTTATTAACAGTTAGATGCAGTTATGATAAAAATAAGACTAGAAAGTTTCTGCATTTAAACAGTCTGCTGTGCTTATAGCCAGAAACCAGAACCAGAACACTGACGTGGTTCATATCCGACACTCCTGCTGTATGAAGCTGAATATAAAAAACTAAATCAAAATTCACCAAAAGCACGGCTGAAACCGCCAGGAAACTAGCAGCCGGTGCATCAGTAATCAGTATATTTGGCAATCGCAGACAAATTACCGAACTGTTGCAGCTCTACAACAAAACTATGTCTGAAGAAAAAGAACCGACAACGCTGAAGACTGAAGCAGATTTGAAGCTGTGTTGTTTATAAACATCAACAGCACGATGAAGGAAAACACTCACCTGAACAGGTCGAAGATGGTGAGGTACGTGTAGGCGGTCAGAGCTGAAAGAAAAGAGAAGAAAAACCGTCTTAACACATCTGAATATCCATCAGTGTTTCATGGGACCGTGAAGGAGTTTGGGTATAAAACAGATGTTTTTAATTATACATTTTTTCATCATTCTGATGCAGATCTGCTTCTGTGTTTTCAATCTTCTCCTGTCACATGACCAGTTACAGACAGATGACATCCCATTAGTCTCTAGAAGACTCTGGTCTTCAGAGGAGTTCATGGTCCCAATAGTCCACCCAGACCATCATCCCTCCACCACCGTGCTTGTCAGTGGTTCTGAGGTGTTTCTGCTGAAATGCTGTGTTCGGTTTCTCCAAACATGGTTCTGAACATGAACACCAAACATCTCCACTTTGGTCTCATCTGTCTAGTTGACACTGTCCCAGACGCCTGCTGGTTTGTTTGCTGGTTTGTGGTGCTTCCATGTTTCCTCCTGGTGACTTCCAAACAAACCTGGTCCTGGTTCAGTCTTCTTCTGATTCTGCTGTCATGGACTGTCATGAGCAGTGAGGCTTTTAGGATCTGACCGGCACCTCTTGTTTTGCGTTTCTCTGATCATTTCATTGATCTAGAGGTCAACAGTAGAACTGCACGTTTCGCTGCTGACACCTCCTGATGACCAGCAGATTGTTAGCAGCAACTGACTTCTTTTAAATGCTATGGAAACCTTAAAGGGGGTACTTAGGGTTTCCCACTTTTTTTTCTTTTTTTAATGAATCTTTGTTGAATAAACAATGACACTGCATATGACATTTAGATGCTGCAGGCTGAGTCATGTGACTTGTTCTGGCCTTCGTCCTGAGCAGCTGTTGGACTAGCTCTCCATCAGAGTTCCTCTGCGATTCTGCAAGCGGAGAAGGTCATGAAGCAGCGCGTCAGTCAATCTGTCATCCAGATCATCAGCAATGCTTTCGCTGAGTCAACCTCAGAGTCCAGAACCTGGAGAGCAGCCAGCTGAAGGGTCAGCTGGGCAGAAAGTAAACCAATCAGTCAGTCAACCAACAAGACAACAAATTAATCAGTTAGTTAACCAGCCAAAAACAGAGACTGGCCTGGCTTTAATACTCCTAACCTGCCTGTCCATCTGTCAGTCTTTCAGCATGTCTGTCCATCCTGGGCCTAAACCAGCTCTCTGTAATCAGGCTGAGCTGGGGGGTGGGGGGTGGGGGGATTAGACCGGCTTTGTGCTGAGAGGAACATTTTGTTTCCCCACTACCAGCATCCATGTTGGCCAACCTGACGCTCTGTAATCCTGACAGAAACCAACACACACAGACGGATGGATGGATGGATGGATGGATGGATGGATGGATGGATGGATGGATGGATGGATGGATGGACGGACGGACAGGAGGAAAGAGGCCGAGTGACAGATCAACAGCCTGGGAGAGAGAGAGAGAGAGAGAGAGACACAAAGGAGCTCAGAGGAGGACAGATGGATGGATGAGAGATCAAGGCAGAAAGACGGGGACGAGGGGGGAGGGGAGAGACGTCAGAGGACAGGATGATGGACACGTGGACAGACTGATGGAGAGAGAGCGACTGAATGAAAGACTGGACAAGGAGTGAAAGAGAAAAGTTAAAAGCGAGAAGCTGAACGGTGTCGTAGAGCTCAGACCTGGTGTGCACTTCACAGCAAAGTAAAAGCTGATCACCAACAGATTATTGATTCCAGCCAAACATCGACGCTCTCACCTCCAGATGGAGGAACAAGGAAGGCAGAAAAGCTGCAGTTCCTCCACTGACCACTGGGGGCAGCAGAAATAAACACACCTGGTTAAAAACACAGTTTTGGGCTCCACAGATGTGACAACTATGTAAAGCAACAAACGTATGTGCAGATGGCGGCGTGGACTTTTGGGTGGCGGCCAGCACTGCCAATGACCGCTGTGGGTTGGTCTGGAAGAGTCCCAGGATGAAGCTTAGGTATCGAGTCCTGATGACCTAACGCACTTCTTCCCCACCTGCTGAATCTAAATAGATGTTGCACGCCAGGAACGTCCAGCGCTGGCTTTCAAAGCCATGAAGACGTGAACGCTCACAAATACTGACGCCCCTAAACGTGCAGACATTTGTGGCTTTCGATCAACATGCCACTTCAATGTTTTGTTGAACTCCAAATGCTTTGTAAGTAGTTCTATAATCCTTTCAAGATTGATGCGCAACAACAACTGCTTCTCTGCGACTGTTGCTGATGTCACAGAGCACCCTAAAATCCTGTGGAGGCAGTACGGGGGTACTTAGTATTGCCTGGGTATTTGTTTTTTTAATTTTGGCCTCATTTTTTCCTATAATGACAAAGTTGTACATTTATTGCCCATCCGAGGTAGCATTTGACTAACAGACCAATGACCATGAGATGGTTTTTATTATGTTTTTACAAATAAAACATGGGGCTGAAAGAGGGCAGATTAACTTTTGAACATAAGCGTACATCTCTGTCTTCACACACTTGTTTTTGCTGCTTCCGTCTGTTATTTTGATACGTGGCGGCTCATTTCTCCGCAGGGATCGATGAGAGTTGATGTCATCGTGTTGTGTTGAATTAAAAGCAGCAGACAATAAAAGCAATAATAATACAAACGCTGACATCACAGTGACCCTGAAACAGGTCCGGACCAAATCAATGGCTCGGCTGAAATTTCTCCTGGCTGTGCTTGGATAGGCTTACATGTACACACACGCACACGCACACACACACACACACACACACACACACACACACACACACACACACAGACAAAAACCAGGTCGATTCCTTCATCAGTCTCCAGCTTACAAACACTGACACCCAGAGGACGTGAGGATGTGATACCAGAGCAACAAACAGCAGACGCAACATTATTCATCTGCAGAGCGCACACACACACACACACACACACACACACACACACACACACACACACACACACACACACACACACACACACACACACACACACACACACACACACACACACACACACACACACACAGGTAATAAGAGAAGGAGAATAAAGTGAACAACAGACAAAGAATACACAAACACTGGTGGCTGGAGTTTACCGAGAGGTACAGATGTATGTGAACAAGGACATATTTTATGATTAAACCTTAATACACCTTAATGGCGGTCCAGCCACGGCCCTGCCGGCAGTCTTGCCAGTGGTCCTGCCATGGTCCTACCGGTGGTCCTGCTGGGGGACCTGCCAATGGTCCGCTGTGGTCCCACTGGTGGTTCTGCCGTAGTCCGGCCGTGGTCCAGCCGCAGTCCTACCGGTGGTCCCACCACGGTCGTACCAGTGGTCCGGCTGTGGTCCTGCTGGTAGTCCCACTGGTGGTCCCGCCATGGTGCCCTCCCTTGTGACGTCCAGACAAATGTGGCAGATGGACCTCTGGAGTCGATGTCAGGTACCCAGTTAGGCAGCTGTCCTACCGGAGCGTAGACTGGACAAAACCTCGGTGACGTCACTTCAGACTCAGTTTGAATGCCGCAGTTCCCTTCTGTGGAGGTTCCCATCTGTCCAGGACCGGCCCCACTCCCGACATAGCTGCTTTAGTCTGACTGGTTCAGTGCTAACTAACATTATCTGGCGTTCATCCTAATCCAATCTGTCCAAACATCTCCATTTCTGTTGTCTCTACCAAACTGGCATCTGACACGAGGACTGGACCTTCGGTCAAGACAAGCCGTCGTACAGCGAACTGGCCACTGCCTTTGGGTCCCTGAACTTTTCAGAGCTGGGTCCAAGCGGAGGTTCAGGTAAAGTTAGAAGTCCAAAACGATCCAGGCCCACCTGGAACCCATCTCTGCTAGAGGAGCCAGCTGTCAATCAAAAGGCCAAACCCTTCATTATGTATAAATCTTCCTGAACGTAAATAAGAGAATTTCTACAAAAGAACAAAAAGATCATCAAAAGTCTCCATGGTGTGGAATCAGTTTGGACAGATGAAATAAAGATGAACTTGTATCAGGATGATGGAAGAGAAAAGTCTGGAGAAGAAAGGGAACATCTCCTCCTCATCAGGAGCCCAATGCTGCAAAAGATTTTCATCCAAGAGTTTTCACAAATGTCACCCAGTTCAAATATTTTGGAGCTCCAGAAAATGGAGGTTCTTTGCATAAAGTGTCAGTAATTCATCATCTAACTGTTGTGGAGACTTTGATCCGTCCTCGTTGTTTTACTGTCCGGAGTCCTAAACGTCAAAACCCAGAACGGAGCCCAGGACAAGTCAGTTCTGTGGAACCTTCCTTTAACTTCTTCAGCCTCTTTTCTGGCCCATTTCTGAGATATTTTTCAACATTTAAAAATAAAACAATTAAAAAGAGAGAGAAGAAAACAAACTAAAGTAGGAGGAAATGAGAAAAGGAGAAAGAAGAGGAAGAGAGAAAGAGAGAGAAGAATGAGGAGAAACTTGATCAGGAGGATGAATATTTAATGCCGTCTGCACAGGAGCGGTCCAGACACACACGCACGCACGCACGCACGCACGCACGCACGCACGCACGCACGCACATGAAAATTAATCCACAGAGCTCATTCACCGTGTGGACATTTACAGCGGACATAAGGTGTAAAAGATTCACTCTTCGAAACTTTAAAGTATTTATTTGGCTGTTTGATGCGTTAGAGTTGGGGTTTGGGTTAGGTTACTTGCTTCTGAATCGTAGCCTATATAACACCGGACGAAGCACTGGGTCACGTGATCCAGCGGTTTCTTAAGGCCAGTGTTGAAAACCGTTCGTCTTTGTGGGGGGGTGGAGAATCTGACGGGGACACGCCCACCACGTGTCACCCTAGGTTAGCTTTGCCCCCAGCTCCTTCAGGTGAACTATCAGAGGTGTCTGCAGAGCTGCAGGATAAACCGTTTAACATACTGACATATTGGACCCAGACCTGCAGATCCTCTACCGACCACTAGGGTCTGGACCCAGACCCGCAGATCCTCTACCGACCACTAGGGTCTGGACCGAGACCCGCAGATCCTCTACAGATCCTCTACTGCAGATCGTGCTGTTGACCACTAAGCGACCGGTGCGACCAGCTCCGGACCTGGAAGACTTCAAAGTAGCCTGAAGCAGCTATGTTGGCACTAACCAGAAGACGTGAGCTGGACCGACTTCTGCTCTTTGGCTTCTGCGCAACATTCGTCTTTGACCATTTCAGGCTAATTTCTCATTTTGTCCAGGTCTTCTACAGTAGAAAAATGGTTGAAAATAAGGAGGTTTTGTTCTGTATAACTGCAGTATTTTCAACAAAACATGTCATAAATATTTCATTACTACACCAGAAAACTGAATGGGAATTCTGTTAAAGTTGTCACCCAAACGAAGTGGTGCAGATTCAGAGCTGGAGCCTAAATCAGAAGGTGCAGATTTGATGCTGCAAAGCAGCAGCAAAAATCAATCCTTTCATGTGTGGGTCATTACTTCCATTTCAGGCTAAACTTATTGTTGCAGTTGTTAAAGAAACACAGAAACAGGTCAACACAGAACGTCCGAAGTGGAAGTGCAAACCACAGCAGATGCAAGCCTAGTGCCTGCGGTTCCGGGAAACGGTAAACTGAGAGCCAGAACACTCAGAGCGGGTGGTGGTGTCAGCTCAGGTCTGTGTGGGGCAGATGTAAACTAAAAGCTTCAATCGAACGCCTCAACTGCTGCGGTGAGGACGATCCCCGAGGAGGAGGAAGAGGAGGAGGAGGAGAAGGGGACTGAAAGGAGAAAGGGCCTAAACGGAAGAGGGAGGACATGAGTAGGACCAGACGGGCCAAGGAGGGAAGGACGAAGCAGACGGGCCAAGGAGGGAAGGACGGAGCAGACGGGCCAACGAGGGAAGGACGGAGCAGACGGGCCAACGAGGGAAGGACGGAGCAGACGGGCCAAGGAGGGAAGGACGGAGCAGACGGGCCAAGGAGGGAAGGACGGAGCAGACGGGCCAAGGAGGGAAGGACGGAGCAGACGGGCCAAGGAGCGAAGGACGGACCAGACGGGCCAAGGAGGGAAGGACGGACCAGACGGGCCAAGGAGGGAAGGACGGACCAAGGAGGGAAGGACGGACCAGACGGGCCAAGGAGGGAAGGACGGACCAGACGGGCCAAGGAGGGAAGGACGGACCAGACGGGCCAAGGAGGGAAGGACGGACCAGACGGGCCAAGGAGGGAAGGACGGACCAGACGGGCCAAGGAGGGAAGGATGACTCAACACCCAAGTACATCATTTTCATCAGGCTGCACTACTTTTCGATCTTACTGTTGATTTATTCCTATTCCCATTGTCGTCTGCCACTTTATTGTTTAAAAATGTACCAATTAAACAATTATTTGATCAAAGCTTCACACAGACACACAACAACTTCACAACAAATGCACACAAACAAGATGGAACAGGATTTTGCGCTGTTTAGGTAACATTTGAACTGTTAATATACACTCCCTCAATGCCCCCCCCACCACACACACACACACACACACACACACACACACACACACACACACACACACACACACTTCATCACCGTCTGATATGACAAGAAGCTTCTGTGTGAATGAAACCGGACCGGGGCTCGGCTGCATCCATTTGGGAGGTGAAACAGACCCTCGGATCTCCAAGTGGGATTTGAGAGGCAGCTGGCGGTGACATGTTAAACCGTGGACGGCCCCCCCACCCTCGTTACACCCAGCCTTCATGCCCCAGGAGCCCTGACCCGGACCCTTCACGACCTCCTGCTGATCACAATCAATGTAACATCATCCATTAGGACAAAACTGCCACCAGGAAACTAATTACTGCTTTGTTAAAGGAGCTCCTGTTGACCCGGGAATAAAATCAGCCTTAAACAGCAGGAATGCTGGATTCAGAGGAAGAGCAACTGGCAGATTGGTGTCCCAAGAAACTACACTTATCTATATGAAATCCTATATTTTAATAGATCCAGAGGGGAACAAAGTAAAGATGGATTTCAAAAACTGGCCAAATTCTTGTTTTTGTTCTTCCTCAGGGTTTGAGCTGGAACTGAACTGATTTAGATCAAATTTCTGCTCCACTGTTGGTCTGTTCATCATCAGGCTTTTGTTGAGTTTTACATTAAGATTTAAAAACTGGCAGACTTGACACAGCCTGGTTTTGGTGTTTATATATAAATATTGTCTCCTCCGTCTCTGAATTAACACAAATAAAACTATCTCCTCCAGTCAGTGGTTGACTCAACTGCCCCCTGGTGGATACGTAGCTTAATATCACACGGAGGTGTGTGGAATACTAATGAAAATAACTTTTGGGAAAATGTATGAGAGTGGAGTACAAATTAGACTGAAGCCTGAAAGCCAACAAATCTTTCCAAACACCCTCATTTCAGACGTCACTACTGAAACGAAAATGAAAACCAACAGCAGTCTTAAGATGGATCTAAAGTGGCCCCATAACGGAACCTTGAGGAACTCCACAAACATGTGGGACTAAGGGTGACGTAGAGCCCTAAAACGTTTCTTTCTAAAGTGATCCGGAGCTGCACCTTCAATTCCCACTCCCGGTTGTAGATGAAACAACAGAATATTGGGATCTACGGCATCAGTGATGTTTCAAAGGTCATTAAAAGCTCTTAGAAGTACAATGTCTGTGCTACGAACAGCTTTAAAAAAAATACAATGCTTATGTAAAACTCTGAAAATTTGAAAGAACTGCTTTCTCCGGGATCTTTAAAATGAATATGAAAATTAAACGTGCGTCTAGATTTGCCTTTCACGGCTGAAGGATGGACCGCAGCTTATTTAAGTGAAATGACGGATCCTTTGGGAGCGCGTTTACACACTCAGAGTCTCTGGGAGACCGAGTCGTACGGAGCGAGGCAGATGTGGTGGCTGTTCGGGGAGCACGAGGAGCAGATCGTACGGACACACAGCGAGCTCGAGTGTGCGTTGTCTGCACCGAAGGCCCCGTGGGAAGGAATGCTTCACCAGCTGTGTTCTGACACACAGGAACACTGAGAGCCTGGGGATAACACACACACACACACACACACACACACACACACACACACACACACACACACACACACGACGTGTGCACTGAACCATTGCTGCATGAGAAGCAAACAAACTAATGGATATGCATACAAACACGCCGACGCAGAACTCCACTAATATGAGCTAATGTTCACAGATATTTTTATCTCGTGTGTGCAAATTTAAACGCTCAGAGCTGCATCGCGTTCCTCGTTTAAGCCGTAAATCACACATCCTCTATATTTGTGAGACGTAATGAGAGTTTACACACAAACACATCTCTCAAGAGGTAAACAAACACAAATAAGACTTTTTCAACATATGAGTCTGGTGAAGGAGAGCAGAAATGTAAAAAGGCAGAGCAGAAGATGAGGAGGAGGTGTGTTTATTCATCTGTGGTTCAGACACTTGACCTGGTTTCTCTGAGCTGCTGTGGGCTGAAAACAGCCGGAGACACACACACACACACACACACACACACACACACACACACACACACACACACACGCTCAACAGAAAACTCCACATGCTGTGTATAAAACCCAGACAAACCACCTCTGATGTCACTTATACGTTTCTGAAGAGCACTTTTCAAGCCTCTTTTTCGTTTTTCGGTGTGGTGCCACGTTGCCAGGAGCTGACTCCGCCCACTCCGGTTAACGAACAACCCGGACTGGAAGTCGCCTACTTTAAATCAGCTACGGTAAGTTATCTTTTTATGTTACGAGAACGTAGGGGACTAACGAACGTTACCCGACATCCACTCGTACCATCGCTCCATCCATCCTCGTTTCAGATGTCGCCGCCAAAATGACATCAAATCTGCCCAAACATCCTCCTCAACTGAAATGACATCTGAAACGAGGACTAGCAGAGCTCCACTGGGACCTGCAGCTCCTCGGCTGGGCTACATATAAAGATTAGTAGAAGTCGGGTGATGCACCAGGACAATGAGTCTAAACATGGAAGTTAATCCACTTTCAGAAGTTGGCCGCGGATGCGATGGAATGACCTCAAGGGAACGGGTCACACCAGACGTCCTACAAAACCTGAACTGAAGTAGGAAAGAACGATCGAGAGTTCCTCCTGAAAGGTCTGAAGTCACTGCTGTCAGAGGAAGTTCACTGACTTTTATCTCCAGAACTCTAAAGGCTGGTGCTTTTACGGGCGTGCTTTTAAAAACAGCGGCTTTTACTGCAAACAGGTAAAGTAAAGATTGGTGCCCCACATTCATCTGTCTGATAAACGCATATCTATGGATGCAACCCAAGACACCTGAAACGTGTCTGTTTTCCAACTCGTTGTCTTAAGACCCAAAACTGGAGAACCGTCCATGAATCTAGCAGAAGAATCAGGAGTGTGACGGAGAGGTGAGGGAGGTGAGTCCAGAGGGAGGTGAGTCCAGGTAGGAGACAGTGCTGAGTGTGTGTTTGTAAGACGCTCAGGCTGTGTTGGAGAGGAAAAGAGGAAACAGGGAGACGGACATCAGGACTGAAATGATGCTGTGTTTGTGTTAGTCAACTAGGAAAAAAAAGCTGATGTCTTTACTTTGTAAAAGCCTGAAAACTGATCCAGTTGTCCACTGCACAATTTGATATGGGAGGACTGGCCTGGTTGTACATGCACACACACAATAAGTACTGTAGATTCATCATCAGATCGTGTTTCAGCAGCAGTGCAACAACAGCATCAACACACACACATGGAAACAGCCCAGCGCACGCTCAGCCATGGGCATGCACGCCTGAGTGATGACTCGGATTAGAGGACAGTCTTCACTGAACTCACAACATCAGTGTTTGCAGGGCTGCATTACAACCTCACTGTAGAAGAAGAACTGGACAAGCGTCCATACTGAACGCCACCATGTTGTAAAATGGCTGGAATAAACGGGAGTTGGATACACCCACCTCCTGTCAATCAGTTAGCCGTTTTAGCTTAGCTGACTTTAGCATCTGCTAAGCTATGATGCTAACTATTATTACTTTATGATCACTCATCAAATCTGTACAAACATCCTCATTTCAAGTGCTGTGCGGTATGATTTAAAAATAGACAGGATCCCCTGAGGCGGGCTGAGGGAGATCCCCTGAGGCGGGCTGAGGGAGATCCCCTGAGGCGGGCTGAGGGAGATCCCCTGAGGCGGGCTGAGGGAGATCCCCTGAGGCGGGCTGAGGGAGATCCCCTGTGGCGGGCTGAGGGAGATCCCCTGTGGCGGCATGAAGGATCTCCTGTATTGGTTTGAAGGATCCTCTGTAGAGGTCTGAGGGATCTCCTGTAGAGGTCGGAGGGCTCTCCTGTATTGGTTTGAAGGATCTTCTGTAGAGGTCTGAGGGATCTCCTGTAGAGGTCTGAGGGATCTCCTGTAGAGGTCTGAGGGATCTCCTGTAGAGGTCTGAGGGATCTCCTGTAGAGGTCTGAGGGATCTCCTGTAGAGGTCGGAAGGATCTCCCGTGGCTGTCATTGTTGCAGTGGATCTGAAGAAACCTCTGACTGAAGACACGTTGTTGCTCAATCGCTGTGTTCTGAAGAGCATGCTCAGGGTTGTCCATGATCTTCTTCCATTTATGAAGTGTCCTCCTTCGCACAGTGAAAGGAACTCCGCCTTGTACTGGAATTCTGAGTTGTAGAGCGTAAAGAAGAATGCTGAGAGTTCAGTCCCCTGTGGTGCTCCTGAGCTGCTGACCACCTGCTCAGTCTCACAATATGTGATAAGTAGCCAGTAATCCAGATGATTGTGGAAGCATCCATCTGTGTTTTCTGGAGGTTCTTACGTAGTAATGCAGACTAGATGGTGTTAATGCAGTGGAGAACTCAAAGAACATGATCCTCACATGCTGCTGCTTTATCCAGATGACTGTGGGTTCTTTCAAGCAGGTGTATGATGGGATCTTCAACTCCAGCGATGATAAGCAAAATGACCATATGACATCATCCATAGCTTCGAAAACGTAGACTTGAGTCTGACTCTTCGGTCAACCTCTTATGACATCCCAGACGGACCGTCCGGTTCTTCTTGCGTGGTCTGTGGTATGGATGAGCAACAACCTGACTACTTCTTCACCAGCTCCACTGCAGAACATAGAGAGATGATACCTTTCTTGTTTTTGTGTATGTGCGTGCACGGCAGCGTCCACGTGTACTCGTCTCTTAACCCCACAGTCATGAGCCAATGGAGTCAGTACATGTGTGTGGAACCGGTGGGGCGTGTGTTGCTCCACAACGAGGTATTACACTTGCAAAGGGAGGTCAACAGGGCCGTGTGTGTGTGTGTGTGTGTGTGTGTGTGTGTGTGTGTGTGTGTGTGTGTGTGTGTGTGTGTGTGTGTGTGTGTGTGTAATTTAAATGAATGTTTAATAAAGCTTGGGTTGTGCGTTTGTTTTGGTGATGTTTAAGCAAGCAGTTGTTGCACTGTTCTTGAAACATAATCTAATGATTTCGGCCTTTTAAATGAAGCATGAGCCACGTAGACAGCAGTGCCCCCCCCCGCTCTTTTACCACCATCACAAAAACGGTGATGAAATCGCTTTGCCTCCTGGGAGACGTCACCACTTCTGAACTGGAAGAGTCAAAACCAAAACAAACCAAAAAAAATAAAAATCATCTTTTCCCTCAGACGCATCGGTTTCAGAACATCTCAAACTTTTACTTAGAGGTCATTTTTCAAGCAGATGAAGTTCCTCTGTCTGTCTGTCGAAGCTCAAATCTCTGAAGCCCACAGCTGGAGGGAGAACGTGCCCCTTTTATCACCGGGTCTCTTTCACAGGTAAACTATTTGGGAACCAAGAAAGCTCCTAAATCCAGTTAGTAAAAGACAAAAGGGGTGACCTGGTTTGCTTAACTGATGCCACTCCAGGTGTACTGAAACCTGCAGCTCCTCTACCGACCACTAGGGTCTGGATCCAACAGTGAGTTCATCTCCGCATTTAAATATCAACTTTACAGAAGAAATAAACGCATTTACAGTCTGGAACAAAAATCAGTTCTGGTCCCGTAGTTGGATTTGACATCCACGACAGCGGCAGCGCCGTCTATGGTTTTAGTTTCAGCTCGTTACCGTCCGAGGTGAAGGTCGCTCCGCCAGAGCACCCATGCAGCGCCGCTTCAGGGTGGATATCTGACAGTTTAGGACTATTCTGAGCATTTGGAGGCTGTAATTTTTGTTTTTTTTTTCTGTAATTTTTAACTGCTACACACTCATCTACAGTTAAGTCACTTCTTGACTGTTTTATTTCAAATCCAGTGTTAAAATGCAAAATGACTAAAAACTCATGAGTCAAACTTCCAAAGCGAGATGTTTTCCCTCCTTTAGAGGTGCAAACATCTCACTCGTGTATCGCCACCATGAGACTTCCTTCTGTGAAGGTCAGAGCAGCCTAACACTTACGAGCAATCACAATTTCACAGATCCTCCCTGGAAAACACGTGTAAACGCTGTCAGCTCCGCTCAGACTCAGTGGTCTGGAAGAGGGTGAAATCCAAACACACCCCGACCTGCTCCCGCGTTCTCCTAAGTAACGAACGCAGAAACAAAATGACCTAAGGAACAGCTGGTCCACAAAAGCGGCGCTCTGATTGTCCGCCGGCAGCGTCGCTGGTCAGCCGAGGGTTGAGCGCATTCGGCGAAGCAGGCATGGAGTCGTCGCGGGCTGTACGGCGCCCGTTAGTCATGAGCCAGAGGAACCAGAGTGCGTGCGCGTTCCAATACGAGCGCTGCCTGTACATCACGTATGAACGAGGCTCCGTGTGCGTCAGTTGCTCAGGAACATGGAATTAGAGATTCAGAGGGAGGTCAGCGGGTGCGTTTGCGTGTGAACGACAGAGAAAACCGTGTGGACTGACTTCTACGCGTGCTGCGTCATTTAAACTAAAGGTGGACGTCCACCGCAGGCGCTGGAAGTGACCGACGGTCCCAACAGAACAACACGCATGACTGGAAAACAAAGAAAAGACGGCAGAAGCTGCTGCTGCTGGTTTGAAGACAAGATCTGTAAACATGCATCATCATTCATTTGACTAAAAGCCAGGAACGCTGGAACAAATACAGGAATTCCAGGAGAGGAACAGATCCATCTGAAGGGCTTCCCTGACTCTAGGAACACAGAGCCTGCAAAGAACCACAGCAGGTTGAGGAGACTGCAGATCTGAAGGTACCGTTAGATGATAAGCTGGCTCAGAAACCACAAGCTACATTCATGCAACACCTTTAAAAGGTTCAGACAAAGTACTGTCCTTTCCTTTCAGATACTGGTGTCCATTCCTGGGCAGGAGGACTTCACCGCACCTCCAAATGTTCAGCGAAGCAGCAAAATCTGACATTTTCAATGACCGGGGTTGGCCGTTCATCACGCCGACTTCTACAGCTCAGTCAGTGGAGATCTGTTGGATCCAGACCCTAGTGCTCAGACGAGGAGCTGCAGGTCTGCATCCAGAGCCTACTGGTCAGAGGAGGAACTGCAACTTTTCTTAGTTCCATGTTGGCTTCAACCTGGAAGTTGGAAGTACGTTTGGGGTTGACTGGACTGACGTGGTGACTGCTTCTGGAAAATCCTTCCTTTAATCAGGTGAGAGGGAAATGCCACGTGTTCTCACTGACGCAGGAAAGTCGTACAGGAGTGAAACATAAATCACTGAATCTGTGAGGACGATATCCGCGCACCCATGACACGTGTGTGTGTGTGTGTGTGTGTGTGTGTGTGTGTGTGTGTGTGTGTGTGTGTGTGTGTGTGTGTGTGTGTGTGTGTATGTGTGTGTGTGTGTGTGTGTTACAGCAGGCTAATGAGGTGGAAGACAAACACTCGGCGCTCTGCATCATCAGGGTCTGTAGCCAACAGCTATGGACATGAAGAGATCTCATTAGTTGTGGCACAAGTGGGCAAACACACACACACACACACATACAGATGAAGCGGCATGGTCGCTGGTCAGACCGTCCGTGTGTGTGACTGAAGAGGAAGAATGAAAATAATGAGAATACACTTCAGTTCAGTTCAGTCTGTTTAAATGAAAGTCGAAGCGACAGCATCCAGTCAGGTTTTCTAACAACACCGACACACACAAACAACAGCGATCTGTTGGTTTCCCTACTGAAGCAATAATTATTATTATTACTTGATTGGCTTTGTATTAATTGGACTACTTTGGAAGCAGTTGAACTGTATTGTTGAAGTGTCTTGAGATTATATTTGTCTGGATTTGAGCTATAAAGTAAAGCTGAATTTATTTCAGCTGAATTAAAACTGTGTTTTTGCCTTTATTACAAGGATAAAATCAAACTAAAACTCATCTTATCGTAGTGGTAATACAACCTCAAATAAACAACTTATAAGTCTGAAGCACACAAAAAAATAGAAATATATAAAATTTATATAAAATAAATAAATCATGTGGCCAACACCAAGTACCCCTTCATTACCTCCACAGGATCTAAGAAGGTGAGCTGCAGCCACATGCTGCTCTTCATCAGCCTTTGATAAATTTATCATCAGCATGTTTATAGAGCTAAAGTTTGCAGTTTACTGGTCTGGATCATTAAATGCCAAGAGGGAAAGACATCAGCCATGGTCTCAGAGAAGCCTCCTACTAAAAGTCAATAATATCAGACGATTTTTTCATTTGTTTTTACACACATAAAACATCAGGTTAGGAAAAAAAGGCTCACTCTTATACGTGACTGTAATATTGGTTAAATATTCCAGATAACGGCGTAACCCACCGCCAATCACGAACAAAAATGAAGCGCAGGACGAACCTCTCAGCTCTAAAACCTATGAGAGTCTGAATCATCAATCGCACCTCTTTGTCCTGATGCTGGTGCAGCAGGGCAGGTCAGGGGGTCATGTAGTCACACTACCGTCTAGTAAACACAACAGGATTAACGATCTCATTATATAATAGCTTGCAAGCGAAGTTGTCATTTTGTCCCCGTTGTGGCTTCAGTGTTGCCTCGCAGTTTAAAACAGACTTTTACATCAAACACGACACTGGAAGTACGGGATTCGTTGATTGGCTTCATCTGGACTGATGGTCTGACCGCAATTAGGAAGTACAGTTCTTCTACTGGCCACTATGAGTTTGCTCCAGAAGCAGGTCAACCTCCTTTACTCCTCACAGTAAAATCATAAAACCATACAAAGATAACTGAACAACCCCCTCTGACATCTGAAGAGCTGTTCTTCAGAATCTTTTTAATTTACCTTTTTTTTCGGTGCCAGGAGCTAAGCTACAAAAAGTAGGTGGGAGTGTTCAGGCGGCCTCCAGGCCTGATCGGTCCGCCCACTTGACAGAAGTTGGGCGGAGTCATGAACAAGTCTGACTTCATCCTGAGGAGGAACCTGACAGGACTGAGACAGGGCCGCTGTCTGTTCTGGTCGTTCTCATCGGGGTTCGAGTATCGACAGTGGCGTCGCCTTCTCCCATTTGTTCAATACCTCAGTTCTCCACTTCCTGTCTGCATGACACCCGACGCCACCTCTGAGTGTGTGTGTGTGTGTGTGTGTGTGTGTGTGTGTGTGTGTGTGTGTGTGTGTGTTATGCTGCAGCATTCGCAGAATCACAGCATGGATAAGGTTGCATGCTCTTATTTTCATGGCAGCATTTTCCTGAGCGATGCGCTCCCCGAGAGGTTCTCAGGTTGACGGGTGGAACGAGGCTGGCTGACCATCGGAGCTCAGAGCTCGTCTGTGGGCAGGACTCTTTGTTCACAACACACGCAGCAATGATATCTACATGTTTACACTAAAATTCATTTATGATGCACACAAACAAGACAAAGTGATCTCTCCAAACCTCGATCTCGGCGCGCTCTCTGGAACCACTTCCGACTTTACATTTCTAGCTGATTTTATTCATCTGTCTCATTATTGAGATTAAAATTTCAACAACTTTCCCTCAACATACCTGCAGAGATCGCTCCTGGTTTATAAAAGACAACTCACAACTCACTTGCTCATTCACATCTTTCTCTCACAACAGACCAAGTAATAATGTAAAGGAAAAGAAGGAGGAACAGTGGAACGAATGAGCAAACAAAGGAAGGAAGGGAGGGATGAAGAAAGCAGAGATGTAGAGCAGGAAAAAAAAAAAAAAAAAGATAGACATGAGCATGATCTTAGAAAATTAATTGTTGCAAGCTAAAACGTCCAGGAGCAGACACCCGGGGGCGGAGCAGACGCCAAGGGGAGGAACAACATCCAGGAGCAGAAGTGAAAGCCAAGGGAGGAGCGTATGGCCAGGGGCGGGGCAGGGCGTACGGCCAGGGGCGGGGCTGGGCGTACGCCCAGCGGCGGGGCAGAGCGTACGCCCAGCAGCGGGGCTGATGTCCGGGGTGAACCCCCAGGGGAGGAGCGGACGTATGTCTGACAGCTGACCAGCTGAAACTAAGTCATGTGGCAGGAAATGATCCCAAACACACCCGCAAATAATGATGACAAAGTCTCGTCTCTGAGTCTCGTCCCAGTCCTGAGTCTTGCCCCGAGTCTTCTCCCAGTCCTCATCTTCCAGTCCCGCTCAGCTGTGCTGCTGAGGCCGGACAGAAGATGGGAGGATGCAGGTGGGAGGGGTCTACCTGACAGGTGTGTTTTCTGTAATGTATCCACGGAGGATAAAAACAGACGCTCTGAACGACTGTTTCTTCAACGTGCCCTTTAGCGTTCTACATTTGGACTGCGTTGAGCAGGATCAGTCTGAACCCTGCTGTGGACCAGCTTCTTTAAGATTTGTTCTCAGTGTGTGTTTAAAGCTAGAGATTACACACACACACACACACACACACACACACACACACACACACACACACACACACACACACACACCTGTCAGTCTGTGTTTACCGTGTGTGGACATGTATCCGTGCCTGTTAACGTCTGTGTCCGAGTCTTCAGGACCGAGTGTGTCAGTCTGTGTGTACATGTCAGCTCGCATGTGTCCGTCTGCATGTCGCTGTGTCCGTTCAGTGTGTGTGTGCTCACCCATGCTGTTGGTGGAGCTGCACCACATCAGCAGACAGCCGGTACACAGCAGGTTGAACGCTCCGAACAGCAGGATCCTCCACGACTGAGAACGACAACAAACACAATATCAGTTCCAGCACAGAGCAGAGAGGCTCAACATCCGGGTCGAGACCCGACGGGGGCCCCGGCGCACTCTCAAACAAAGTCTGGAAAAGGAAATTTATCATATCATCAGAACTACAAATTAAGATTTGAAAGTTCCTTTTTTTTAACCACTTTAAAAACAACACTCCAACCACTGTTAAGAGTAAACTTAACACAACAAAACACATTCTCTTTATATGAAATACGAATGACTATGTTCTGTTCGGTCTTTAGTCACAGCTCAGAGGTCAGCAAGAGTGATGGCAAAATATTTTTAATCAAAATATTTGTTTTAAGACACACACACACTCCACTTGGTCCAACGCTCCTCCAGAGCTGCTGAGGTTCTGAGCGGCTGGTTCACAGGCCTGAACAAGGCTTCTCCAACTGCCAGTGCTGCAGTGGACGACCTGCCACCGTCTCCCCCAGAAGCCAGGGCTGTAACCTGAGCATTAGTTGCTGGGTTCGGCGAGTGGCCCGCCCAGCAGTAAACCCGCTTTGCCGAGAGGTTGAGGTGAATTTTCTGACTGAGCGAAGCTGAATAAGTCTGCTGCTCTCTGAATCAGCCAACACAAAAAACGCCAGCCCAGGGGAAGGTCACTTTGAAAGCGTGCAAGAGCAGGAAAACAGGCTTGAAGCTAAAAAAGAGCAGTTATTCCCAAGTTTACCTAAAAACTGGCCATTACCCGTTACCTCCTATGGAAAAATATTCCCCCACACACGGATAAATGTGATTTATCATTTGAGGAAGCATGACTTCTTCAGACACCTTCAAACAAAGATAATAACCAAAATATCAAAAATACTGAGGAGGAAAAAAAAAAAAGAATTTAACAATGTTGGTACCTACAGCCGCTTCCCGCCCCCAAAAGGGGGTGTGGCCATCTAACAAAGAAATGGAAGAGTAAAGAGTCTCAAACAATTTTTTTAATGGAAAAAAATAATTTAAGCCAAACTCGAAACAGCAGGAGAGGGGATATAAGAATTTACTTTTTTTACAGCACTTGCTAAAAACAGTAAAAACTTATTTACAAATACACAATCAATCACTTTAAATGCATAGAGAAAATATTTATTTGAAAATTTATTTGAACTTTTTCCTAATTCCAGTATCAGAATCAGAGATAATGTACAAAAACTGTAGATTTTACTGACCTAGATCACCAGCTCCTGACAGTCACTGAAAATGTCCAGTTTAACTGAACATTCAGGGCCACAGTCCAGCTGGCTGGGTCAGGAATACACCCCTGAGACTGCTCTCCCTACACTAATCTAAAAGAAGTTCTTGATGGAAATTTAAACATCTGACTGGTATCAAATCAGATTAGAGTTTTTACTGGATTTAGTCTGGATTCTGGGTGGGCCGTGTGATGGGAAAGCTAAAAGGTGAAACTCTTCTTCACCTTCAGCTTTCTAACTGACATCTTGAGGTTTTGAGCCAGAGGTGATTAAACCGCCACCACCACCAATCTTCACTGTGGGAATGCTGTTGTTTTGGTGAAGGGAAAAGTCAGTTTTATTTCTTTGCACCTTCTGGACTTGTGGCAAAACAGCACCTCATCAAACCAACACATTTTCCCAAACCTTTGGGAAGACGACGTATTTTGCTGTAACTTGTAGCCAGGTTTGCATAGTTTTCTGTCAAAAACGTTGCGTCTTGCAGCCAGCAATAGTCCAAATGTCAACATCACAGCTCCTTCAGTGTTGCTGTAGGTCTCCTGGCAGCCTCCCGGACCCGTGTTCGTCTCGCCCTTCATCAGGTGCAGAGGTACATCCACTACTTCGCCGTGTCACTGTTGTCCCATAACTTCTCCACTTGTTGACCGGCTCCACTGTGTTCCCTTTTGTTATCCTTCTCTTGACTGAGACCTTTCTACAATGAGACCCTTGTCCTGGTCTGTGTGCGCTCGGTGAACAATTATGGCCTCATCTGTCGCGGATGACTGGATAACTGAGTAAATGTCAGAGAAATCCTGCGAGGACAGCTGAACTTCAATCTGAGTCTCTTTAATTGATGGCAGGTGTGAACCCATGATGCTGGAATTTTGTCACAAGGTGCTAAAACAAAGTGTTAGTTTAAGGGCGTCCACACTTATGCAATCAGTGTGTTGTATGATTTGTTTTATTATATTATATATCTGCAGATATTGATGGCCTTCAATCAACACGCCCGAGCATCCACGCCCCTCACGTGCATCTCAGCGGTTTAAATGCAACCATTCTGGTTTCTGCTTAAATCCACCACAAACTCTGGGAGGTGGATGCGTTTCCTCACACGGTGTCAGTGGGATGTTTTTCAGCAGCAGCAGCTATTTTGTCTGGGAGAAGGAGAAGATTGTGGTTAAAAGATGCCAGTATTGACTGTTGGAGGCTGCCTGGATGTAAACTGAAGTCTACCCTGACCCCCCCCCCCCCCCCCCCCCCCCCCCCCCCATCCCGAGGTTTTGTGTGACAGTCCATGAAGGTGACCCTTCTTCCATCTCTGCTTCTGAGACAGAGCCATCATTACTCACAAGCCCAGAGCCGAACATCTGCCAGGCACATGGAGGACGTTTTTGGACAAGTGACCAACGTTGACCAGTCTGGCCACGTGTGAAGTTAATGTTCTTACTCTGTACAGGGGTGGAAACATCAGCAGAATTTTTCATCATGAGATTGGCTCTCTGTGTGAGTAGAAAGGGTGTGTGTGTTGGTGTGTCGGAGGGAAGAGAAAGCAGGAAGGGAAGAGGGGAATGTGAGTGTGTGTGTGGGTCCCAGCCTGTCACTTCGTGTTGGAGTCATATGCCGTTCTGAGGAGAGCCGAGTGCTGTGAAATCTACAATTACTGTGGTGTGCCGTGTTATGACAGCGCTGGGGCGTCTGGTGACGGCGCGAACCAGCGACAGGCCTGCAGTGTGTGTGTGCACGCATACGTGCATGTGTCTGTGTGTGCAAACACGGAGAAAGCGCTCGGCCCAAAACATCCTCAACCCCCTTTAACATGCACACAAACACACGCGGCGCCCGGGGGAGGAGGGGGGGAGCTGCACAGCAACGCTCTGCCGCCCGGCAACGCTCTGCTGCCCCCGTCCGTCCGTCGGCAGAGACACTCGTCCAGCAGCATAACAAGCTCCCGCCATGTCCTCAGGTCTGTGCCCCGTCCTTCAAACTCATCTTATTCATGCATTTATTTATAAAATTATTCAAAAGAAAAATTCAGATAATTTCATCCCTGTACAGAGTAAGAACATTAAACCTGACAGCTGGCCAGACTGGTCAACGTTGGTCACTTGTCCAAAAATGTCCTCCATGTGCCTGGCGGAGACGGAAAGAAGATGGAGAAGAAGATGTTTTTTTTTAAGTCTGCCTTTCGTTCAAAGTGCATCCGAGACCTTGAGTGGAGCTTTTAAGGGTGAAAACGTGTCAAACGGACGAGTGATGAAACAAGCAGAGCTTTAACTCTCACAAATATGACTTAAGTTGTTGACATGAAAAGCGAACTCTCTTTGGTCGGCGTACGGCGCCGTGTAATCCAATCCGAGGCTCTGAGGGGAAGCGAGAACCCCCAGTTTAATCCACTTTAACCAGTGTGTGGTCAAAGTGGATTATGGGGCAATAACGCTGACAGATACACAAGTCTGAGATGTTCCCCGCTCATGTCTGCTGGGTTCTGCTGTAATTCTTCCATCCCTGCCTCGTTCAGCTCCACATCTGTCCCTGTTTTGTTGTGACACTCTACTCTGACAAACAATGTTTCTGCGCTGCAGAAAATCCATTTAGTTCATGTTTTCTTTCCTGCTGTCTGCAGTAACACAAATACTCGAGTTAAAGTCGAGGTCCAAACCTCCAGCTTGAGCACGAACGGCACTGGAGAACCTGGAGGATGTAGTCAGGCCGTTAACCGCCTGATCTCTGGATTTTAATGAGCAGAACCGTTTCTGAGAGGATGATTATGTTTTCTTCAACATAGAGCAGAATTTTATCAACATTTCCTTTTTTACTTAACCTACGATCTTGGACACTTTAGTCTCACTGCCTGGACTCGGTCAGAAGTAACTGACGTGTCCTACGTAGGGAGGATGTGGTCCTCCGTCAGCTGGTCCAGGTTCGAGTCCCGGCCTGAGACCCTTTTCTGCCCTCCATCCCCCAACCTCATCCTCTCTCTCTGCCCCAACTTCATGTCACACAGATGTCAATAAAGCCCCCACAAACCACAAACCCAAATCCCAGCAGTACAAACCTGACTAGTTTGTTGGAACTTTGATATTAAAGAAAAAAATCAACCTCCAATAAGCTCGTCAGTCGTCCCTCTCCTTCACCTTCTCTGCTCTGGTGTAGTTCGGTGACAGATACAAATCCTTCTGCATGTCTAAGTATAAGCAGTGTAACCAGATCACTATAGAGTTTTAATAAATAGATCAATAAATACATTTATAAACATGACTGCCAAGAGTGCAGAGATTTAAAGTGACTGCTCACAAACTCACTGCTCCTCAAGAGGAACTCAGGTTCAATAAATGATGAGATGTTCTTGAGCGGGTTTCCAGAGTCTCCAGGTGGCCGGGACTCCACAACAAGAGAGGTGGTTCCTGTGATTTTCCATGTGGGCTGAGGCGAACTGAGTCAGACGCCCAGAACAGTTCTAGCTGAGACTGGACCGCATGACAGGTTTATGAAAGTGAACACCAGAACGCTGAGGGGACGGGGTTCTCATGTGAACAACTTCTAACGGTCTGTCACTCCTTGACTTTTCCTAAATATGTATTTTATATTGTTTGACACCGGGGACGTCCCGCTGCAGCTACATTAGAGACGTTTACGTCTACTGTTTCGACAGGTTAGTGCAGTTATTTCCTAATTTTATTGTTATTTTCCTTATATTACGCTGTACATCCCGATGTAGAGAGAGAAAGACGGAGAAGATCGCCGTTTTACAGAGACGTGGAAACTTCTGAAAAAACGGAGAAGAAGAACGAGCTCTGGGGAGTGATGGAGGAGAAGTTTCAGACTTCAGTAAAACCCTCCGACTCTGAGCTGGACCCCCGCCGAGGAAACAAAAGGTCCTCTGGCGCAGCTTTAGACCTACGATGTCCACGAAAGGCAGGGAGGGTTCCTACACACACATTCATTTACCAATACACACTCACGTAGAAGCCTGTCAAGAGTAAGGAATTACATAACAAAACCATTCATTCAATCATAGTGCTTCTACTGTTAATCAATATTATGATCACAAATCGATCCTGATCCAATAACTGGTGAGATGCATTAGAAGTGATTTGTGGAGCGCTCAGGTTTTCCGTTCATGACCCCGAAGACATGTGACCGGTGAAAACAGGCCTGCAGCGCGATGTGATCACGACGTGAAGACTTGATGCCGAGATGACGGAGCCCCGCTGAAGATTAAGTACAGAGAAGCAGAAAGAACATGGAAACGCGTAAAAACGTACCCGTCTGTCTGAGGAGACCAGCCTGAACTCCTGCAGGAGCTTCCCAAACACGGATCTGTGAGACCTCCTGAATGGATGAATGGTTCCCTGCAGGTAGAAACAGAAAAGGTGAAAAACAAAAACAACAAAAAAGACGACTGGCATGAAGTACACGTGGAACAAAAGTTTAAATACGATCAGGTTTTTGTAACTCAAAGTAATTAACCTTTTTCCAAGCATAGTGAATTACCAGCAAAAGCCTTTCATACGTGTGAAAGCCAGCGGTTATCCCTCAAACGCAAGTACTGCTGTGTCTTCACCTCGATTTGATGTTTGAGTGCCATAAAACTGATGAAGAGGCCTTGATGAAGTCACAGCTGAACAAGTGAGAACTGTGATGGCGAAGCTGCAGAAGCAAAGTTTGGCCTGCACTGCCCCCCGGTGGGGGTTTGTTATACAACTCCAGCTCTACTTTACAGGAACCAAAACCATTTTAAAACTTACAATACGACCATGAAGATGTTCAGGACGACTCCAGGAGGACAAAGACACCTACAGATGACGACTGTGATATTAAAGAGTAAAATGTGCATCAGTGGCATTAAACATGCCGCCCTGTTTAACATCAAAGCTTCCTGGTCCAGAAGGAAAACCGAAACGGTTCTTATTTCAGCTGCTAACTTACAGGGGAACGCCGCCTGAGCGCCGCCTGAGCGCCGCCTGAACACCTGACAAGTGTAAGTGTTTTCTGAAACTTGGTGACTTAACACAAGTGAAAGGTGCCAAACAGACGAGCGACTGAAGAGGTGGGCAGATTTACCCAGCGAGTACGTGCAACAGCACCCGAACTGAAGGCAGAGCTCCGTCTGTGTCCATGGGACACGTCCTGTATTGAACATCTCAGGTTTCTTCAGACAGTCGGACTGTTTAAAAGTGTCCCTCTGCTGTTTGGTATCGTGGTGTTGACCACACTGAACATCCTGAGGAGGTCAGGAAGAACATTGTAGATCAGCATGTTAAAGGCTAGAAGACCATCTCCAAGCAGCTGGATGTTCCTGGGACTACAGCTGGAAATGTCCTACAGAAGTTCAGGCTCCACAGGTCTGTAGACAACCTCCCTGGACGTGGACACGAGGACAAACTGAAGAGATGATAATAAGAACGGAAACCAAAGAGACCAGAACAACTTCCATAGGAGGTTCAAGGTGAAGTCCAAAGTCCAGGTCCATCAATGTCAGATCACAGCATCCTTCACTGGTGAAACCAAAGTGGACAACTGAGGAGAACTCCACTGTTGGAAGAATGTCATAAAAAAAATTTTAAAAAAAAATGTCCACAAAGCTTCTGGGAGAAGGTCCTTTGGACAGAAGAGACAAAACTGGAGCTCTTTGACAAGTCACATCATCTCCATGGTCCCAGACAGAAATGAAGCCTTCAAAGAAAAGAAGACTGGATCTGCTGTGGAACATGGAGGAGGCTCGGTTCTGCTCTGGAGCTGCTCTGCTGCGTCTGGTTCAGGGTGTCTTTGGAGACAAATGTGCTGCCCAGTGTCAGAAAGGCTGGTTTCAGTCGCAGGTCATAGGTCCTCCAACAGGATGAAGACCCAAAACACACAACTAAAACCAGCAGAGAAGCACTCAGAACCAAACACTGGATTATTCTGAAGTGTCCTTCTACGAGTCCTGATCTACATCCTGGAAACATCAGGAACATGCAGTCTGAACACTTTCTTTTGGAGAGTTCTTCCTAACATCTGCTCTCTCTGGACTGTTTTATGAACAAGGCCCAGAAGAACACTGGAGTGAAAAAAGATGAACATCCGTTTCAACACCAGACGCTCATTAAAAGTGCAATAAACCCACTGAAACCCTCCAGACACTCACCAGGACGTAGGTGTCGTGCTCCTGCTTCTTCCTGTGCAGCTGGACGTCTGTGGAGGAGAAGTTACCACCATCATCATCATCATCATCATGGAGGTCACACCAATGAACAAAAACCATGCTGACTGACCACAATCTATGCTCTGACTTGGTGATAACTTGTGTCTTTGTCTTTCTGAGAAAGAAAAACCCAGGAATTGAAATGGTATCAGAACTCAAATATATTTATATACAGCAACAATGAAGTGAATCTGTCCACACAAGTTAGTCAGAGTTACAACTTTAGAAACAGTCTTCCACTGATCCTCCTTCTTCTCCACAATAACCTGGGAGTTACTGTGACAGGAACCTGAAGCGGACTAATCTGAACTCATGCAGATAGAAGGAACTGGATCCGGAGGTTTCTGCACATCCCAAACCAGCTGGTGACTCCACAGACTCATCATAACAGTCTATAAACACAAGAGATGGACCTAATCGATCCGATACTGATGCAATTCACTGATCGAAAACATGATGACAATAGATCCCCTCTCCTTCTGCCTCCACAGTGATCCCGTGAAGGTCCAGTGTTCCCTGCCCACCGTGTGCGTTCACGAAGCATTTCAGCATTCAACGATCTAAAGACAGTCTCTTTCCTCTACTTTGGTCCCTGATGTCTCAGATGGTGCTGAATAAGACACCACACTGAATAAAGGTCAGGTTCTACCTGCCCCCCGGTGTAAATACAGTTTTTGGAATTTGAATTTGAGAAACAAACATCTTTGCTGGCTTCAGTTTCACTGTCACAGTCAGCATTTGTGGTGTTTCCACAGCTGCAGGAGGGTGGATCTGAGCAGGTGGAGGTTCCTCCAGGCTGCTGAGGTGTTTCCACAGCTGCAGGAGGGTGGATCTGAGCAGGTGGAGGTTCCTCCAGGCTGCTCAGGTGTTTCCACAGCTGCAGGAGGGTGGATCTGAGCAGGTGGAGGTTCCTCCAGGCTGCTGAGGTGTTTCCACAGCTGCAGGAGGGTGGATCTGAGCAGGTGGAGGTTCCTCCAGGCTGCTCAGGTGTTTCCACAGCTGCAGGAGGGTGGATCTGAGCAGGTGGAGGTTCCTCCAGGCTGCTGAGGTGTTTCCACAGCTGCAGGAGGATGGATCTGAGCAGGTGGAGGTTCCTCCAGGCTGCTGAGGTGTTTCAGCAACTGCTTCAGAGGTTCAGCAAGACTGAAGAGAAGCTACAGCACACTCTAATTACACTTATTGATCGCAGGCAAGTTATAAATTCAAGCCTACTCCTCCTGTAACAATAGAAATAATAATAATTTATAGATGTAACTAATCAACTATTTTACTACTATTCCTGCTACTACTGCTACCAGTACAATAAAACAATACTATAATTTCGGGTCAACAATAAAAATCCCAATGTAAAATCAAAAGCCTGGAGCATAAAACATTGATAATTAAAGTCTGTTCGCAGCTCGCACCGACTAAAACACCGGAACTCGGTTAACTTCAATTTCACAGGTGAGTTTATAAAGTTCGGCTGTTCAGCTCGGTGTCAGAACTGTTCTTACGGACTTTCTCAAATACAGAACCCAGTTTTGTACGTTTGGCGTTTATAAATGAGCAGAGAAAACCACATCAGACCAAATAAAACACCGACAACTTGGTAATGAATGAAACACAAACAACGACGTTATTCACGCAGAAACCAGCAGAGCTGAAGCCCAGACCAGCCCGGTCAACGTGCAGACAACACAACCGAGCGGAAGTCGGAGTTACTGCGTAAAGAGTTGGTATAAATAAACTATAAAGTGATTTAAAGAGAAAACTGCAGCCGAACCCAGAAACAGCTGTTAGCCGCGCCGCTAGCCCGCTAGCCTGTTAGCACAACAAACCTGGATCCTTCACGTTAATAACGTCCACCGACACCATGTCAGGCTTGTCCAGCGGGCCCACCTTCCTCTCCGTCACCCCGGACGGCACCACGTCCGGCTTCGAGCCGAACTTTCTGGGGTAAAAGTCTCCAACATTGTTGTAAGACAGAGCCGCAGACGTGGACGACAGTCCGTCCATCGCCATCTTCAACTGCGCCGGGCGCATGCGCCACACCGTAGATCTGTATATCAAACTTTACCCAGAAAGAGCCGCAGCCAGAACATCACTATTGTATACAGATCTTCCTGTCTTAAATACGCACATATGGAAGCCCATTTAGACCATAAAAGATTCGGGTACACATGTAAATCTTTAAATACAAACGCATTTGCAACTTTGGGGCTTTCTACTCCTCTTTTCATTGTTTCATAGATGATCTCCAGATCACCAACACACATAAAATTTCCTTAGTTTTAACAAAAACAAATAGTTTCTATTTGAAATCGAAAGTCTTACTTCCTGGATGTTTATGAGTTAATAGCCTGTTAGAACCTCGGTGTAATGTTTGACACTGCGTTTCAGTTTGATAAGCAGGCTGGCTCAGTGGTGAAGACCATCGGCCTTTAGATAAGACCCTTCAGTGAGGTAAAGGCCTTCCTCCCTTCACAGGACTTAGTTCATGCTTTCATTGGGTCTTTGTATAATGATCATGTGTCACTTTGCTACATACAAAATGCAGCAGTTTGTCTTCTCACTGGGAAAAAAAAACAGTGTAATCACATGACTCGTGCACTGGTCTGTTTACGTTGACTTCCTGTCCGCTTTAGGATTCATTTCAAGATGTTATTGCGTGTTTTCAATTGTTTCAAAAGTGCCACCATATCTGAGAGCATTTAAAGCCTTGAAGTAATGAACCAGTTACTTTTGGATGTTCCCAGATCCAGACTTATCTGAGTTTGGGTCATAGGGGCATCAACCAAAGCAGTGAGGCCCAGACCCCAACCCTCTCCCCAGATACCTCCTCCAAGTCTTCCAGGAGGACACAAAGGCGTTCCCAGGCCAGCGGGGAGATGAAATCCTTTCAGTTGGCTTGGCCTGCTGGGACCAGCCAGGTCTCGCACCCAGTTGTATCCACCACAGAGGTTGATGATTTCCACCATGGCAGCCACGACTCCAGTCAGCTGCCTCAATATGGTGTCTCCAGCCTCACTGAATTACCAACTTGACCACTAGAATCTGGATCCAGACCTGCAGTTCCTTTACTGACCACTAGGGCCTGGATTTCCACTGACATCTGTGTTTAAATGTCGGACTTTACAGCTTATATTATATACATATTTACAGTCTGCAACTAACTAGTGGTCAGAGGAGGAACCACAGGTCTGGATCTGGATCCTAGTGGTCAGTAGAGGACCTGCAGGTCTGGATCTGGATCCTAGTGGTCAGTAGAGGACCTGCAGGTCTGGATCTGGATCCTAGTGGTCAGTAGAGGACCTGCAGGTCTGGATTTAGTCCCTTGTGGTCAGTAGAAGAGATGTGTTTTTGCGCCAGACTGATGTAGCCTCTTGGTCCATCAGCAACATTTCTTATTCATCTAATCAAAGATCTTCAGAGGAAGACAAGGAACCGTGACTGATTGGAGCTTGTATATCCGTGCAATATGTCCGGGGCCCACTGATCCATACGGTGGATGGGTCTTCTATCTGTCACCAAGGGAACAAACACCAAGCTCCCAGAATGCTTGACTTCAGGACTGAGGTTAGTTTTTCCTCTAAGAACAGACATGCGCGTCAGTGTGTGCGTCTACAAGTCACTGACTTTGTATAATTTGTGCAAATTCAATCAAAAGTGATTGTGGAGTGTTTGTGGAGTCCGTGGCTGCTCATTTGCATGGCGCGAATGCCAGTTTCACTCTGAGGCCCATCACCATGGGGGCCCCGGCAACCGACACGGAAATGTACAGCGAGGAAGAGGAGGGAGCAAGGACGAAGAGAGCAGAGGAGAAAAGGAGGGGGGAAAGAAAGAAAGTGTTGCAGCGAAGTTAAACACATCATAGAGGGAGAATGTAAATGATGATCAACTGTGTAAAAGAACTGGACCAGCCGGCTGCTGCTTATCTTCTATTACACTGTTTACCTGGGTGTTAACACAATGCCAAAAGGGAAGACAATCAGCAGTTGTCTCAGAGAAGCAATACTTGATGTACTTCAGTCTGGAAATGGTTTTAAAACCATTTCCAAACTATTTGGAGTTTAATGTTCTATGTTGAGAAAGTTTATTCACAAGTGGAAAACATTCAAGACAGTTTTCAGCCCTGACAGGAGGAGCCTGGCAAGCCATTCTTTTCCTCTACAATACACAAATCAGTATGGCTCTTCTGATTTCCAGGGGTCAGTACCAACGGATGAAGAAACGGCCTCTGGATGCCATTTGATTGACATCCAACCAATCAGAGAAGCGTTTGATGTAGGCGGAGTCACAGCCAGACTAGTATCAGCAAAAGACATCCTGAATGTCTGCAGCAGAGCAGGAACGCTGGTGAAGGTCTGGTGTCGGTTTTACTGTAAAAACCTTTGTGCAGTGCTGGTTGTTTTAAATAGTCATCGCATGAAGCCCCGCCCCCACCTGGTTGAGATCAGCTCAGCACCTTCTGTACCGGTGGAAATGGCTGTGAGTGAGTAACTAGGATAGCTACCTACTGTGTGTGAAGACTGAACAAGGGCGGTTTGTTTGGAAGAGTTTCCAGGAGAAAACCTCTTTTGTCTAAAACGAACAAAGAAGCACGAATGAAGTTCACAAACCTGCCACAGATGAAATGCAGAAGCAGAAGCAAAGAAGAACGAACCAAAATTCCTCTAATGACCACGTGAGACACCGATGAAGTCATAAAGCAAATGAATACTTCAAACTAAATGCAGCACTAGATGGTGCTAAATGTAGATCTTCAAAGTCCTGAATCACGGGGGTCCTTAGTAATACCCACACGAGTCATTATTCTGATTTATTTTATTTATCCTTTTGAAGGAGGGCAAAAAGTTCTACTTTGCTGCTCATCTGAAGTTGCATTTGTTCAGTTATACTTTTTTGTGTTATGTTTTTTCTCAGGAAAAAGAAAGTGGGCTCTAACTTTTGAACATGACTGTGTATCTGCACGTGATGAGACATTTTCAGGTCAGGAAACATGCAGCTCAGGGAAGCTGTGAGGCCTCAGTTATTCAGCCGGACCACACGCTGAAGGAAATTGGCAAACAAGTCCAGTTCTTGCGTAATTTTTGTGGAGTTCCTCCTACAATAGTGACCTCTCGTTCTCTCTGGAGCTTTCTCTGGGCTCTGAAAAAGTTTTCCTGAGCTGCAGAAATAAAATCCGCTCCCATCTGGTCAAGATTCTGCAAGCGTCACCCATCAGTCACACAACCATGGCTCCACCCACACGCTTTCCTGTATACATGTGCATACGTGTGTGGGAAGAGGTTGTGCCTGGGGCCTCCTCTGTCCCCTCCTCCTCTTCCTTTTACTATGACTTCTGGACACGCCCATCTCTCTTTCACAGCACAGTTATCTCACTTTCAGGGCAGCAGCAACAGCAGATGAGCGTTCAACTCGACAGGAAGCATCTTCTCACTTTCCTCCTGCAGCTTTTGCACTTTTCCTGGGTAAGGCCATCCATTCCCACACGTACATACACAGAAAAAAGAACTGAGATAAAGCAGACCGATAGAGTCCTCGAAGCTCCAGGAACTCCAGAGTTGCCGTCTGAGCACTTTCTGATTTCTCCTGCTGCAGGACCACTTCAAGATGGCCTCTAACCCACTTGCCTCCAAGATGGAGATGGCGAAGCAGATGAGTGACGAGGAGAAGCTGTACAGGTTCAACGGGGTGCTGTACCCGAGCCTCATGTGTCCCGAGCCTAACATGAAGGCTCTGGACGACATACGGGCCAGAGAGGACGACATCGTGCTGGTGGCTTATCCGAAATGTGGTGAGTGATGGCGATTGACCTTCTCACTTCTGATGACGAGTTGGGCGGTGCTTAACAAGGCTGGGTTTTTCAAAGGTTCTGTTTAAGGCCGTGAGAGCCCTGAATGGTTCAAACTTCAGTGGATGTGGAAGTCAGGAATTCCTGGTTGAATCACCTACCATTCAGTGGGTTCCTACATGCTTCAGAAAAAAAGCAGTTAAAAGACTTCCCTGGACGTCCAGATGCAGCAAAAGGCTTAAGGTCGTTCAGATGAACGTGAGCGTTGGAGTTTAGGCTCTTCTAGACCGGCTTCAATCTGATCCGCACGCAGCGTGACACAGCACTTTTCCTGCACTTTTCCTGCACGCAATAGGAAACAATTAAGCGCAGATGCCAAACTCTATCTGCAGCGAGATAAACCTGGACAGAGCAGGTTTTTTTAACCTGCGCCGCAGGCTCACCTGCATGTTTATCGTAGGCGGGGAACCTTCCTCACGCAAAGGGGCTCGTTGGCTCGTGTGCCCACAGTCTGAGCTTTGTGCACTGTTTCACGTGTCGCTGGCATCATTAATCACTGTGACAACTGTCAAAGAGCGCATTCAGCTGTCTGCCGACCCCGAATCGGGCCCACACTATGAACGGGACCACATATGTGTCAAAAGTAGTCCAGATTAGACCCAAAGGTTTCTGCTGTCTGGGACATGCGCTGCAAAGTTGATTTAGTGACAATATTCAAACCAAAAATCAGGGAGTGGTTGCTGGAACAACTCATCACCAGGTCCGATGTCAGACTGAGACACAGGTGCAAACAATCAAGGAGGAGTCTGCAAGTGAGGTCAAACTACAGCCAAAACACACTTGGAACCAGATTTTCAAATTAAAACAGGAAATGAGTCAAAAAAACCCCAAAAAACAAGAAAAAGGTTGTGTGTTGGGGACATTACAAACTGAACAAACATTGTAATATTGAATAAGATTCTCCCAGCAGAGGAAATGACAGTTTTCTACAGATTGTAAAGGCTTTAGTCTTGAGTTCACCAGTGTAAAAGATCATGTCCGGTACCACGATGAACAGAAACGACAAACATTTGGTTGTCTTCTATCAACCCCAGTAGCTCTAAACCACATCCCAAACTCTTTTTAATGACCCGAGTCCGTCTGTGCGAACCACCGACTTCAGCAGTTTTCATCTAAACCTTCATTTACTTTTTCTTCCAGCGTTGTGATTTTTCAGTGACGAGAGATTCAGATCAGATCACATTTTATGGCAAATTAATACAGAAAACCAGTTAATCACATGCTTTAAGTATTAATTACACTGCAAAAACAGCTCCTCTAGAAATAAGTTTAATGCTCCATAAATCTAGTCACAGCTGTCTTATTTTAAGCAAAAAAAAAAGTCTCTGCCAGTGGGGTAAGAAAGGTTTTCTGGACTAGAAGTCCTAAAACAACCAAAAAAGTCTAATTTTCTGGAAACGAGGCTTTTATCTTGGTTGAATGAGTTTTTGCAGCACTTTCAGCAGCGTGGGCGCCGATAGTTTCTGACTTCACTTTGCAGGAATATTTGAATGCAAAGATGAAGATTTATTTGTGTTTTTATCCCATTTTATCCCATTTTCTGTAAAAAAACATAAAAAAAACGTGCATGGAGCAGAAGAGAGCCACATTCCTGCTGTCGCTGTGCTGCGTATGAGGAATGTGACATGTTTTCTTTTCAGGGAAATGTTTACTTTTTCTAATTTTTTTGCACGGCAGCTCTCCCGCTGTTAAATGACAGACGGGAGCGCTGCCAGCGCTGAGGCAGCTCTGAGGGGCCCGCTGGGGCGGGGCCAGTTGGAGGCGTCACTTGTGCCCAGTTAAACCAGTTATGGGAGTTTTCTGACGGGATGGGACAGATTTCAGCCTAATGCTGCTCGCACGCAACAGAGAACGACGCCTGCCATGTTTCTGTGATAAAGGAGGATCATTAGTCCCACCTTTGCCTCAACACGCTCGCTGGACCTTCTGCTGTCGTCATTGTTTGTTTCATCGTGTTAGATTTCATATGCAGAGACCAGTTTATAAGAACAAATTCAGACGAACAAAATAAACCTAAACATGTACTTGGAAGATGCTTGTGTAAAAATGAACATAATAATTCTCAGTCCCTCCAGGAATTAGCCTGCGCCAATTTAAACGTGAATTAAATTAAGGCTACATTTAAAACAATAAAAAAAATGATTTGGCTTTGTTTGGCTGGGGTTTGTTTATCACCAAATAAGAGACCAGAAATAGAAGAAAGTACAAGGAGTCAAAAACCAAGTGAACAAAATGGTTCACTGATCTAATTCAGGTCACTCTGCTGTTTTCTTTGACCCACTTTTCATTCAGTTCAATTCAAAATACTTCATTAATCCCTGAAGGGAAATTCATTAATTAGCTTTTCAGCGAAGATGCTGACTCGAGCTGAGTGTGGCTGCCTGAACCGACCACGTATCAACCTGATATCGGCCTTTTTCTTTTGCTCTTTTGACCACACGTGACCCTCCTCCCACATCTGGCTCATACAACACATGCCAAAACCCAAGTTCGGTCCGGTTCATCAACTTTGGGACATACTGGCCCACACGGCACTCCCCAGTGCCGGACACAGTCTTTAGTGCCCAGGTGGCCCAGATTAGGCCCAAATGTGTCTGTCAGCTATTATCTGTTATTTATGCTCTGGCTGCACCTCAACACCATTTTATCATCTCATCATTAAATTCCTGTTATATCAGGTGTTGAACAGATTCCTGTTTTGGGGGTTGTTGAACAGTGTTTTATGGCATGAAGCTGTCTGTGTTTACAGGCTTTAACTGGATGGTTGGAGTTCTGAGGAAGATCATCAGCGCAGCCACAGGGACGAAGAATGAAAGCCGGACGCCGCCGCTGATCGAGTTCTTCGGTCCAGACATCGTAAAGGTACGTACTGGATATGTGCGTAAAAGTATTTTGATTTGAATCTACATTAAGGTGATAAAAGTCTCAAAATAATACATTTATTGAGGCATTGACGAGATCCATCCTTGAAACTCAGATGAGCCGATGGCTGTTGTGTATCAGTCCCACAGGGACCAGGACTCGGACATCTTTAGTTTCCAGCTCCACAGAAAACCTCATTCTATTTTCTAACATAATTTTAATTAAAATGCAAATTAAACATCCAGAACAACCACAAGCCTGTTTGCATTTATTCTGAGATAAATCAAAGCAACAATGATTTTAATTCTGCCAACATTACCTGAACTTATGTAATCACAATAAATCTAGTGTTTTGTAGCTGATAGTAGATTTGTCTTTCTAAATTAAACTAAGTAAAAGTAAAATTTGAATCTTATTCTTACATGCATAAACAGTGACGACAGTAAGATGAGGCTTCTGTAAACCCTCACCTCCAATTCAACATTACCACCAACCAGATCTACTTTTAGATTTTCTACATTTCCCCTTCATGACATATTTAATCATTTAAATGCTCCTGGATGAAAGACGGCCCTTTTGTGTCCAAACGTTGCCTAAAAGAATACACATAAACATACACATGGTTGGTGATGTCTGCATGTTTAAATTCCTCTGAGTGGATTTATCACTTGAACAAGTAGGATTTTTGTGTTTTCATCCGGTCTCCACGTTTTCCGTATTTATTTAAACTCACCACTATTGTTGTAGCAGGCGAGTCTAACGAAGCAGCCGGTGTCAGTGAGTCTTTGTTTCCTGACGGGTTTGTGCTGAAGATCACATCTGTGTGTGTGTGTGTGTGTGTGTGTGTGTGTGTGTGTGTGTGTGTGTGTGTGTGTGTGTGTGTGTGTGTGTGTGTGTGTGTGTGTGTGTGTGTGTGTGTGTGTGTGTGTGTGTGTGTGTCTCTGCAGCGGTGGATGTTTCTGACATTACATCATAGCACAAACAGCCAATCGCGATCACGTGTCGTACTAGAGCTCCTGTATTCTGCCATGTGTTTGTGCTGCTCAGAGACTTGAATGAAAGGCAACTAGACTGGTTCTGTTTCATCTCCTGGATGACTGAGAAACTGCACCCGTAGGTGTGTTTATGTAACTGACGCTTTCTCACCCTGTCTGTCTTCAGTCCACGGAGGAGGCTCCCTCTCCGAGGTTTCTGGGGACTCACCTTCATCCCGACAACATCCCTCAGACTTTCTACGAAAAGAAACTGAAGGTAAGTTTCTGCAAGGATCCTGATTAATCCTGAGGACTGATATGTCAGTGTGTCTTGATCATTTTTACTGTTAAGATGCCTGAGTTTTATCAGCTTCCCAAAATGTCATTTAAATTACCCCCCCTTCTGTTAACGAAGCCTTCGTTAACAGTTCTTGGGTGTCAGAAGCCGGAAACCCCCCAGCGCAACGGAGGTAACAAGAAACTAATGTCAGTTTTTTGATCGTGTGATTCATCAGGTGTTTTTGGATTAGACCCCGTTACCTTTCCCAGATGAAGAACTCGTGATTAACTGGACCGTTAGTGTAAACCGGGGTATTCCCCGCTGCCTGAAGAGGACTACATCTTTGGATATTTTTTTTTTAAATTTCACTGAGACCTGGTTGTTCAGGTCTAGGTTTTGTCATTTAACTGTATTTATTAATGTTTTGGACTTTACAAAGTTCTTGATGTTAGTTTTCTTTACTTCTTTCAGACATTTTAAGTTGTATGTCTTGTTTTTGTTTCTCACTTGTTGATTGTTTTATTTACTTTTTGTTTTACTTACGCAGATGCTGGTGATCTTCAGGAACCCTAAAGACACTCTGGTCTCCTACTATCATTTCTGCAACAACAACCCGGTCCTGCCATCTCTGAAGTCCTGGGACTCCTTCTTCAGCCAGTTCATGAGTGGAGAAGGTGAGAGGTTCACGCACGTTCAGGCTGTCACAGTGACAAAATGAGACGGATCGTTTTAGGTTGTGTATTTGCTGTAAACGGAGACCGGTGAAGAGCATTAACATCTCCAAACTACAAGATACAATAAGTTGGTAGTTCAGCCGTTTAACCAAGGGGTTTAGTCCAGTAGTACCAGTGTGACCACAGCATCACAACCACAGTCGTTAAAAATGCAACAGGACATGTGACCCCATGTGACATCACTCACAGGCTTTCTGAAGACTTGAGCCGGGTCCCTGCAGAGGTTCGGGGAATGTCAAGATAGTTAATGGCTGCGTAGCTAAAGAGATGACAGTTAGACATTAACCATCGCAAGTTATCAAGAAAGAGTCCAATCCTGAGGGTGTGTGTGTGTGTGTGTGTGTGTGTGTGTGTGTGTGTGTGTGTGTGTGTGTGTGTGTGTGTGTGTGTGTGTGTGTAGTTGCTTGGGGGTCGTACTTTGATCACGCTTTGGCCTGGGACAAGAAGATGGACGACCCCGACGTCATGATCGTCACCTATGAAGAGTTGAAAAAGGTAAATCCTTTTGAGAATTCAGCTGCACGTTTGCTGTCCGGTTTCCTTCCAATCCAGATTGGATCTGGTTAAACAAGCACATGCAGATGTGTAATCCGAGTCGTGGTAGATCTTCTGCTCTCTCACTGCTTTGTTTCGGGGGTTTTTTTCGTTCCATCCTGCAGGACCTGAGCGAGGGCGTCCGTCACATCTCCAAGTTCTTCGGTTTCAGCCTGACAGAGGATCAGATCCAGCAGATCGCAGGAGCGAGCACTTTCACCGCCATGAAGGAGACCGCCATCAACTCCCATGGCAACATAGGAAGCGTCATCTTCAGGAAAGGTGACGAACACTTTTGTATACACCACACAATTACTTTTCTGGGAACAATGACAACATTTTAAATGAAACATCCTCAGTGTTGCTGAACACATCAGTGGTTTAAGACTCGTTATAAAGAGATCCCATTTATTCCACATACTACATTACCCAGAATTCCTGGGCCCTAGTGACGGCCGTGGATCAGCCTTTTTCCTGGTTTTCTCTGTTCACGTTCCTTCATTTTGCCACCTGTGTCTCATCAGTCTCGTCGCCCTGTTATTTGTTTTTCTGTTTCCGTTTCGCTGCTTCGTGATTAAATTTTGTTTGGAATATTTGGGGGTTTCTTGTTCCTGCGGCACTTTAGTTTGGATTTTGCTGGTTAAAATGTTTTGTTTCAAACATTCCTGGTTCCCTCACATCTTCTGCAGGGTTGTCCTGGTCCTGCTGCAGTCGCTCGTGTCACTATGTCATTTAGTTTCCGCACTTTAAAGTAATTTAACTACATTATAGTGTCTACGGGAGCCTTCACGTTACGTAAAGTCAGCCTCAGTCAAGTGTGTTTGGGGAGAATTAAAGTTGTTCGTCCTTGTAGCCACCTGAGGCCCCTTAAACGTTTAGTTCAGTTAAATCCAACACATTTAAGCACTTCACAGTGAATCACTTTACCTGCTTAAAAACACAGGAAGTCAAGCAACAAGGAATATTAGGAGGAATATCAGGAATACAAGCAAACATGATTAAATCAGGTGACCTAAGAAAAAACCTCCAAAAACAAAACTGAAAGAGATCTGAGGAAGCTCTAAAAGCAGGACTTCAGAAAACCGACGAGCAAAAAGGCTCAAAATACACAAAGCAGTTGTTGAAAGTGGGTTCGGAGGGGAAACCGGTGTCCCGCCCAACATCTGGTTGTGATTTATTTTTTCCTTTAATGCAGGTGAGGTCGGAGACTGGAAGAACCATTTCACTCCAGAGCAGAGCCGTGAGATGGACGAATATTTCGACAAACATCTGGCAGGAACCAGGCTGGGAGCCAAACTGGACTACCAGCAGTACTGTCAGTAGGAAGCAAGGCAGGAAGAGCACATGAGGGAGCAGGGATGCTTGAAGGATCCCCAAAGCCTCGAATCCCAGCTGCTGGACCTCCGTTTCGCCTTCCATCCACAAGGCCTCATCGCCTGCTGGCGAGGCCTTCTGGATGGACGCTTTTAAGTCTTTGAGGACAACTATGACATGGATGACTGAGATAGCTTCGGGGACTTTTCCAGCTCAGGCTGAACTTTAATAATAATAATCTGTGTTTGTCAGTAAATATCACAAAACACACTGAAATTTGTCCTCTGCTTTTAACCCATCACTAGTTGCACCAGGAGTGGGGGGGTTGAGGGCCTTGCTCAGGGGCTCACAGTGGTTCACCTCCGCTTCCAACCTGCGTGGGACCTCCAGACCCAAGCCCACCTCTGTAACCGCTAGGCTACCACTCCCCACCTTCCAGGACCTTCCACGAATTAAAAAACACAAAATCTACACTTCATAATGCACAACAGACGTCCACTGTCCCTGAAATGACCCGCCGTAGCTTCTAGCTCCCTCGGCCGACGGACCTGCGGCGCTGCAGGCAAACATGCAGCAGCGGCTCACATTTCAAATGTGGTTGCGCCTGGAAAATCAGAAATACTCCTGTGTTTTTAACAAGGTCAGCAGAGATGGACTCAGGCTTGGCGCCAGCCCCGAGTGGTTAGTCGGTTAGGTTTTTGTTTTTTTACTGTTACCCTTAACCTACATTCATCTGTTTGCGCGCCTTCACTGCCTGACAGACTCAGTTCAGGGCCGGAAATCCCACGCTAGGAAAGCGGCAGGGGAACAAAGGGTTTGAACAACTGTTGATTGACTGATGAATTATTTAATCTTATTAATTGCAATCACCGAACATTTATTGTTAAAGTTCTAAAATGTTGTAGAAATTGTTCAGCCTTCCTTTGATGATCACACAGTCATATTATTCCCGTTTCACCTGAAGTCCCACCGTGCCAACGTCAGTGAATTAAACCAGACATTCCCTGATAAACCTGTAGAATGCGAGCTTTTTCTCAGCTGTCGTGGAAAAGTCACCATAAAGAGACCCTGCACCTCGTTTCTCATTAATATGCTTCTCTGGAACTGGCAGCTACCTGAAACGACCTTGTTTCAATCCTGGGAAGACTTTCAGACTTTTCTACTGTCACATTAAGGAAACGGTTTAAGGCATTTGTGAATTTCCACAACTGTTGATTGAACTGAGCGCAGACTCCACGCAAGACCAAACTGTACAGGAGCGCGTGAATAAAGCAGTTCTCTCAGGTGACCTGTGTTCTGCTCCGTTTGATTTCATCTTTGTTCCTCACATCAAACATTCAGACCATACGTTTGTAGAGATCTCAGTCAAGCGAGGCACGGCTCGCGCCAGCAGCTGACCGAGTAAATGCTGAACACCAGTTCTTGGTTATCGATCACATCATGGACTGGATAAGACGAGCGGACCATAGATTTCTGTTGTAAAGTTGGATATTTTAACATAAAGGTCAGTGGAGACTGACTCACTGTTGGATCCAGATCTTAGTGGTCAGTACAAGAGCTGCAGGTCTGGATCCAGACCCTAGTGGTCAGTGGAGGAGCTGCAGGTCTGGATCCAGATCCTAGTGGTCAGTAGAGGAGCTGCAGGTCTGGATCCAGACCATAGTGGACGGTAGAGGAACGGCTGGTTTTCCTTGGTAATGCTGAATTTGATTGAGTCAAGCCATTATTGGCTAAAGTAGGAATAAAGGCTTTGATTGACATCACGTGGGCGTGTTCCAAAACCGAACGCGTCGGTTTTATTTTGAAAGGGCAAACCGGATGTAGGTGTTCGGCCGCGTCGGCGCTCCGAGTCTGGTGAATGAATGACATCATGGAGGCTGCTGAGTGTCTACATCTGCGACGTGACTCCTTCCCACAGTCGCGGCCGTCCGGGAGGTTCGTCTGAGCCGGACCGGAACCGGGACCGTCCAGCCGGTGAGAGAAACGCGTTTGACTCGTTTTATTCTCGATGGGCTTTTTTCCTGCTAGCTACTAGCAGTTGTCAGGTAGAGCTAACGGTTCTGCGCGTAACCGTCTTTAGTATCTGCGTGACGTGGACCGGACCCGCGAACCGGACCCACGGTCAGGACCCACGGACCGGACCCACTGACTGGACCAATGGACCGGACCCATGGTCAGGACCCCCGAACTGGACCCCCGAACCGGACCAGCGAACAAGACCCGCGGACCGAACCCACGCACCGAACCCACGCACCGGACCCACGGTCAGGACCCACGGACTGGACCCAGAATCTGACCCAGAATCTGACCCCATGGACCGGACCCACTGACTGGACCAATGGACTGGACCAACACACTGGATCCACGGACCAAACCCACAGACCAAACCCACAGGCCGGACCCATGGACCAAGCCCACGGACCGGATCAACGGACTGGACCCACGGACCAGACCCACAGTCTGGACCCACGGACCGAACCCACAGTCTGGACCCACGGACCGAACCCACAGTCTGGACCCACGGACCGAACCCACAGTCTGGACCCACGGACCGGACCTACGGACCGGGCTCACAGTCTGACCCCACAGACCGGACCCACGGTCTGGACCGGGACCACAGCCGGACCCGTTAGACGGTGTTTAAACCTGAACTAAACGGAGTTGGTGAAGACTGAAGCTGCGGTCTTCTTATATTCACGATGGAAACGTCACCTGAACCGTCGTTTGTTCTAATTTCAGGTTTTGAAGCCGCAGTCACCTTGAATCAGTTTCTGACAAATGCATTTTCGTTCTTTCATCTGTTATTTTGGGGAATGTAAAACTAAAATACAAAGGAATCGGGCCGATCTGATTCCAATATACAGCTCAAATATGTGGGCACATTTGTTGGTTTCTATTTAAAAAGAGACACTGGTCACTGAAACAACCTGAATATGAATAAATAAGAATACGCTAAACTGTGAATAAGCAGAATCATTTAAAGACCAAAGTAGTGAAAGTGTCCTGGACAGAAGTTAGTTTCAACATTTTGAGTCAATCACGTCTTATAATGTACGAGGTCATGCTGACGTGAATGTTTTTTTTAATGACTTTAATAATTGAACATGTTCTGTCACTCTTAGAAAAAAGACTGAAGACGTTTTAGTTTTCTGCATCTCTGAATTAAATGTGTTCCTCGCTGTTTTTCTGTTGCAGAGTGATGCAGCAGAAGCTGTGCTCCAGAAGCTCTGGTTGTTTCCTCTTGGAGAGGAACGGCCAGGCCTGTGGCGCCGTCTCCGACTCCGTCGCCTCCTGCGACCTCCCCTTCCGCTGCCCCCGCTGCGGCGACCAGGAGCGTTTCCGCAGCCTGGCCTCACTGCGCGCCCACCTGGAGTACCGCCACTCGTACCACTCACCAGATGTGACCCCCGGCGGCTTCAGCATCACTGGCAAACTCCCTGACCCGATGACGGCGGCGATCCCCTGGCATGACATGAGCCTCCCGACACGTAGGGGGCAGAAGAGCGGGGCGAGGCCGCCTCACATCCGCTCCCTCAGCGACAGCAGAGACAGCGGATTCCTCCCCTCCTACGGTTCCGCCAGGAGGCGCACTCAGAGCGTTGGGGTGGGGACGCATGCGGGAGATGAGGAGGAGGAGGAGGAGGAGGAGGAGGATGAAGTAGAAGAAGGGATGGAGGACGAAGAGGAGGACGATAATAGAGAGGCGAGAGATGGAACTACAAAAGAGGAGGACATCAAAATGTCCTTCAAGAAGTCCGACCCAGGACACCACTTCATCAACCACCATCACCTCCCGTTCCTTTCTCCAGTTCCACTCGGCCCTCCACCAGACCAGAACCCAGACCTGGAACTTGTAGGTACGATCAACAGAAACAGTGAGTGTTAGAAGTTTAATGCTGGGACACAAAACGGCATCGGTGGTTCTGACCACAGTTCCTCCACTGTGGGGACACCAGACCAGTTGAGTCGATGTTGTCATACCACACTACACTCTTATGAGAACATCATCTGCGTACAAGCTGTGTATAAGTGCTTAAACGCTCTGAGTAGTCAGTGTGGCACAGACGCGTCTGGATGGGATCACGCGCTGCTCTAAAGCCTCTATATTGGTGTTTCCTTTCCAGATGTGCCAGCTGTCGCTTCCACAGGCACTAATGCACCTTCATACATCGCAGATGCTGGATGAGAGACTCTGGCTCTCTGAGATGATCATTTCATCCCAGCTTGAGTCACTGACCTGCTGATAATTAACCTAATAATCTGTCGATATTCCTCCAGGTGTTGATTTGGTTTCACTTACTTTTTTTTTCATGAGATGTTACTTCGAGGCGAGAGGATATTTTTCTCATTGTTTGTGGTTGAAAATATTTGCTCTCCTCTGTCACCATCAGATCAGAGCCTGTTCTCCGGCGTGGAGACGGCGGCGGCCTCTGCGGCGGTGCGGCGGCGGCTCGCCAACATCTTGCGGGCGGCCGACAGCACCATGCAGCGGCGACTGGCGAAGGTCAGCACAGAGCTGGCCCAGACCGACACGGAGCTGCTGTGTGAGCGCGCTCACTCGCAGCATCTGGCCCAGGAGAGGCAGGAAGTGGCAGACAGGGAGAGGTCGCTGAGCCGGCAGGTGGACGTGGCCGTCATGGTGATCGCGGCGCTGAGAGAGCAGCTGAACGCCTCAGAGAATGAGCTGGAGCGACGAGAGAGGTGAGAACAAGCGGCGCTGGCACGACACGTCCCGGTTTTTTATTCAGGTGGTGCTGAGTTCAGCTGTTTTTGCGTTTAGGGAGGTGATAACCATCCAGAAGTTTCTGGAGGCGGCGGTTCGACAGGAGACGAGCGGCAAAGTTCGGATTCAGCAGTTCATCGAGAACCTGCTGACGCGTATCGCTCTAGCTGAGAGGCTGCTGGAGTACTACCAGGTCACCGGCAGCTCGCCGCGGTGCGACCACCACAAGGTATGACGACACGCCACCCGGGTTCCTGGTGGAGATGAAGTCCACATCTAAGTTCTGACAGTTATTCTGCAGCGATGGACTCGGCTACTGTCCCAGATCCAACTTTATGGATGAGTGGATGGATGGATGATGGATGGATGGATGGATGGATGGATGATGGATGGGTGGGTAGGTGGATGGATGGGTCGGTGGGTGGATGGATGATGGATGGGTGGGTCGGTGGGTGGGTGGATGGATGATGGATGGGTGGATGGATGCATCTGTGTCCCCTGTAGAAGACGACTTGTGTTTTTGTCTCTTTGATCACTACTGTCTGTCATCCTGTTATTGATGTTTTGTAATTTTATTGCTGTTTTTAGTAATATTTCTCTCTCCATCTTTGGTCATTTTTTGATTATTGTAATGTCTTAATGGTTATTTTTCATCTCTCTTCTTTGCGTTATTTCATAGCTGCTTTTCGTTTTATTGATTTTTATTTTATTTTACAAATATAAACCTCGCCTTTCACTCTGTGTCCTCAGCAACAAAACAACGGCGCTCACAGAATCACTAAAAGCAGGTGAGTAACCTCTTCTTGAACGGATCATTTACAGTTTAGCAGCTGAAATGTGATCAGGTCTTCGCCGAGTCGCGTCCAGGAGGTTGGGGTTTAGGTAGAAGTCTGCGCTCTGACTGGACCACATGGTAGATTTAGTTGTTCTGAAGGTGTTGTGACGCTCTGACATCATCCTGGAGGAGGTTCTGGTGAACCTAATGAGAAGTGGTCCAGGCCATGAGGCAGCAAAGCAAGTCCACATCGTGGAGCTCCCGCCACCATGCTGCACTGTTGGGATGATGCGACTCAGATGACGTTTCGGTCACATTCGATTTCCAAATGAATGAAAAGAACCACCTGGTGCCAAGAGTACTTGACTTTCCCACTATTAGTGGTTTGCTTAGAAGTTTTAGTAATAAAACCAGTGAACCAGCAGCGTTGGGAGCATTGAGCCATCAACTAGATCAAGTCAGATCTGGTTGTGATCAAGTTTCCTGCTCCTGTGATTAACCTTCTGGTCTGAGTGGCTGCTGAATCATTCAGGAGGTCCGTCAGCGTTCCATGTTGTGGTCATGTTTAATTCACCACTCGGCATCTCTTTGTCCTCCCACTCGCCACTGGACTGGGATTAGTGTGTGTGTGTGTGTGTGTGTGTGTGTGTGTATACGTGTATACATGCTGATGTGTTTAAACCAGCCGTTCAGAACATTTTCCAAAACCACAGCGGTTCTCCGGGAAGCGTTTTCAGTTTTGTGAGATCTGAGGATCTGCAGCCGTAGAAAATGATGGAAACACCAAGTTAAATAATGTTTTCTGGATTATTATTGAGGTGATTCTTCTTTGGCAGCAGTAACTGCTGCAGCACGGTGTGCACGTTCAGGATGGAGGTTTGGTGAGTTTTAACGAGTTCATTCACAGATGAAGTTCGGGCTCAAATAAGAGTCATGAAGATTCTGCAGCTGCAAGTGACTGTTTGTTTGCACTTGTAAATCAAGTTTTGTCGTCTTGTAAAAGAAATCTGCCTGAAAATTCAACTTTGAAATCATTTGCAAGCATTTGTTTGCAGCTGCAGAAGAAAATGTGGTTGGTAGTGGGTGGAGCCTCAGCGTTGGTGGTTTCTGGGCGTCTGTGAGGGTTCCCTTGTGGCCGTGCAGGTCTGTTTACGTTTCATGACATTTCCAGGTCCGCGGGGTGCCAGCTCTTCTCCTCTGGTATGCCCGACACCAGAACCCAGTCCTTCTCCCAGTGTGGCGCCTGTCCTTCGTTCTCCAAACCCAGCGGGAGTCGGGACCGCGAGCGAGAGCATCGGGAGCGCCTGGCTCAGTCCTCCAGGCTGTTCTGCCGGCCCGAACACAGAGACGACATCTGGAACCACCAGCGGCGCCGGTCCACCGGGTATGAGGCCTAGAACTGTGGAGAGCAACCAGGGACCGAAGGCTTTGTGCTGCGACGGTTTTACTGCAGTGAGTGACGCCGTCAACCACAGTCACAACACGGATCAAACAAGACCTCCGGAGCGGCTCGTCCTTCAGGAACATTCAAAGCAATACGCTCTGGAGTAAAATCATTTAGGTGCCGAAAAACAACAGCGTCAAGTCTCATTTTACTTTCTCCTGTTCATTTATATTCAATCATTTATATAAACGAAGATAAGAAACAGTTGTTTTGTTAATCAAAAGCTATTTCCAAAAGATCCCTGATCCCGATGAAGAAATTAAATTTAAAAAAAAAAACGCACATATTAAGCAAAAACCACATCATGTTACCTGTTAACGAGGTCCAAGAACCCTGAGCAATAACATCTGACGTCACACCAGAGCGCTCGAGACTTTTAGTCGCCAACGCGGACACGAGAAGCCCGGACATTTGGTCCGGTTCTGTAGGTCATTTTACGGGAGCAGACTGTTGTTAACTGTAAATAAGAAAATAGAAGACAGCTTTTTGTCCTTTCGATACTCTTCAGCACAAACTGTAATGTTAATTAAATATAAACTTTTACATTTAACATGCTTGAGAGGAACTTGAAGTAAACTGTGTTGGTGGTCATCATCGCCCCCTGGTGTTCAGTGCGAGGAAGTGCCGTTCATTACGGATGGGTTGACTCAGCGTTAATTCTAACAAATCTTTTCCTACGACAGCCGACACTTGGAGTTGTGTAATTCTACGACTCCGACAACTCGGAGAAGGTGATTTTTAAAAGGCTGCTATGTTTAGTGGACGCGCGTTACCCATCCATCAAATGAACGCTCTGAAAAACACCACAGAAGGGTTTTTACAAACGTGTAACCCTAACCCTGGCCACTACAGACTACCAGTTGGTTCCTCCGGATTGGACTCTGATCTTCAGGGGGCGGTACCGACGGACATGAATATGAGCCAAGCTGGCGTCCTAGTCGGCCCTGCCAGCAGCCGTTGACTGGTGATGGAGAAGAAGTAGACATACATCTACATTTCCCTCCATGACATTTTTTTTGTGTCCAGAACTGGTCTAAAACATCTTGGGACAAGGATTTCCCTGAGGACATCACCTTTGTAAGACTGTAAATGATGCTGATAGATAGTTAGCAACAGTAACTAAGGAGGGGTGGGGCTTATTGATAGACCACCCTCACAAAGAATGTATTTTTAAGTTCAAGAAGAGCTCAAGCTGAGGAGATGCAGTATTTTATAAGCTGAATTTAGCCACGATTCCGATGAACGACGTTGTGTTGACACGTTCGTCCTCGGGGACGAACAGCGACGGAACGCGCCCCGACGTCGTCTTCAGTAGAGCCGCGCCTCTCTCTCTACATCCTTCTGTACGACCTGTTTTTGCACTCATCCACTCATGAGAATGTAAACTTACCAGACCGTGTTTGGTTATAACGTTACCGTTAATAGATATTTTATAGGTTATTACGTGTCGTCAGGTGGAAGTAGTAGTCCCGCAGTACTGGGCCGTAAATCATTTTATGATTTAGCCTAAAGAAATACTTAAAATGCCTATAACCACATCAAGTAAATTCAAGGCCCTTGTGAAATTCTTGTTTTAAGGTAACTTATTGAGTTAAATAAAATAATGGGATTAATGAGGTCCCAGAGAGTCTCCGACTCGTGAGGCACCTTCTTCTGTTTCAAACTTATCGGACTGTTTGACAGACTTGTTTCAGCCGTGTTTTTTGTTGGTTTTTTTTTTTTCATATTTTTTAATGCGCCGCATCAGACTGAGATGTTAGAATTTGAGTGATGGCATATTTACATGTTTACTTTGTGGTCTAAAAGCACTTGCATCAGTTCTTGACTGGATTTCTTGCACTCAAACCAGTGAAGGTAACTTGAATTTCAGCAGGTTTTCTTGCCACATAAAAACCTGAAATCCGATTTAAAAACTTTGAACATTTAGACATCTGTGAGCGAACAGGCTGCTGCTGTTTGGTTGAAAACTTCACCTTTTGTTTACAACTATACTTTAGTCTCCATTTCTTCTTTCGAGCTTTTAATGGTGCAGTTTTATTTAGTCTTGATCTTCCTGAAAGATCCACTTGACATTGAATTCTCGGACATATGGCCTCACATTATCTTGGAGTGCTTTTGAATACGATGCAGATTTTCTTATGAAATTAGTCATTCTAAGTTGACAAAAATCTGTCAACCGGAGAAACAACCCAAACCGTGACACTACCACCACCGTGCTTCACACTTGAAACGAGGGTTTTATTTACGATGTCAGTCACCTGGACGTCTCTCTGATCGTAATCTTCCTGAAAGCTCCACTTCATGTTGATTTTGACTTTTCAACATATGAAGGAAGGAACTCAAACCCATGACTCTTCCACCGCCGTGCCTGACAGCTGGGATGAGGTCTCGCCAGACGTCGGTCACTTCAAGAGCGTCTTTGCTCAGCCGCAACATTGACTTCGGTTTCCGGATGTTTTAGACATTTACATGTCGATTCCTCGATCTGTTTTGTTAGTGTTCACATCATCATGAAAGGTCACTTCGAGGCTTTCTAAGAACTAGATGGAACTAATTTGAATGAAAAAGGTGGTGTTTTTTATCCAAACAGCAGCAAAACGTTTCAGATTTGTCTGAACTGCTTCCTGTTGTGCGTTTGGTGGAAGATGCATGAAGCAGCCCACAACGACCACTGCTGTACTATAGTACTACTACATATGTAGCTGTTGTGTTACTGTGAAAGCATGCTTCATATGTAGCAAAAAAAAGGGAAGTATTTATAAAATCCTGTAATGTTATTGTACTTTTGTAGCAGAGCGAGGTCTATTTTAATGGTTTTTGACGGAGAGTTGCACTAAATCAGCGTTGGACTTCCCATGGAGGGACGGTGGAGTGGCTGACAATCAGCTGGCCTCGTGCACGGATCGGAGGAGGCTGAGAAATAAATCTGATCACTTCTGCATTTTGAAATGTTTTTGTCAAAACAGAGTGAAGGTGAGAAAATGAAGCCAGTATTATAACTGGAGTTAACGTCAGCTGTCCTCTGAGTCTGTGGAGAAGTTAGTTTCATGTTGTGTCAAAGTGTTTTCGCGGCCACGTCGGTTCGGTATCTTTTTACGTTGATGGCGTTTGTCTTTAGAGGTTTCGTTTGCAGAAGTAATCTCTAGTTTTGTGCCTTCACTCGAGAACTCTGTAGTCTGTAAAATATGGTCCAAATGGCAATACTGTGAAGAAATGCGAAGATTTTATGTCAGAAACTGTCGGTGTTTGTGATGCCCATTAAAAACAAACATGACTCCAACTTTACATTCGCTTTTGTTTTATGTCCTTACAACTGCTGCAGTCCAGGGTCATTCTGGGGACTTGGTAAAAATCACACTTGTTCTAAATGCTTTGAAAATTCATCCTCACTGATCACACGTGTCCAGACGACACGTCACCGGAGCCGAAACGGCGAGCGTCACCGGAGCCGAAACGGCGAGCGTCACCGGAGCCGAAACGGCGAGCGTCACCGGAGCCGAAACGGCGAGCGTCACCGGAGCCGAAACGGCGAGCGTCACCGGAGCCGAAACGAAGCGGCCGGCGAGCGTCACCGGAGCCGAAACGAAGCGGCCGGCGAGCGTCACCGGAGCCGAAACGAAGCGGCCGGCGAGCGTCACCGGAGCCGAAACGACGTCAGCCGGCGAGCGTCACCGGAGCCGAAACGACATCTGTCGGCGAGCGTCACCGGAGCCGAAACGGCGAGCGTCACCGGAGCCGAAATGACATCTGTCGGCGAGCGTCACCGGAGCCGAAACGGCGAGCGTCACCGGAGCCGAAACGACGTCAGCCGGCGAGCGTCACCGGAGCCGAAACGGCGAGCGTCACCGGAGCCGAAACGAAGCGGCCGGCGAGCGTCACCGGAGCCGAAACGAAGCGGCCGGCGAGCGTCACCGGAGCCGAAACGAAGCGGCCGGCGAGCGTCACCGGAGCCGAAACGACGTCAGCCGGCGAGCGTCACCGGAGCCGAAACGACATCTGTCGGCGAGCGTCACCGGAGCCGAAACGGCGAGCGTCACCGGAGCCGAAATGACATCTGTCGGCGAGCGTCACCGGAGCCGAAACGAAGCGGCCGGCGAGCGTCACCGGAGCCGAAACGAAGCGGCCGGCGAGCGTCACCGGAGCCGAAACGAAGCGGCCGGCGAGCGTCACCGGAGCCGAAACGACGTCAGCCGCGAGCGTCACCGGAGCCGAAACGACGTCTGTCGGCGAGCGTCACCGGAGCCGAAACGGCGAGCGTCACCGGAGCCGAAATGACATCTGTCGGCGAGCGTCACCGGAGCCGAAACGGCGAGCGTCACCGGAGCCGAAACGACGTCAGCCGGCGAGCGTCACCGGAGCCGAAACGGCGAGCGTCACCGGAGCCGAAACGAAGCGGCCGGCGAGCGTCACCGGAGCCGAAACGACGTCAGCCGGCGAGCGTCACCGGAGCCGAAACGACATCTGTCGGCGAGCGTCACCGGAGCCGAAATGACATCTGTCGGCGAGCGTCACCGGAGCCGAAACGGCGAGCGTCACCGGAGCCGAAACGACGTCAGCCGGCGAGCGTCACCGGAGCCGAAACGACATCTGTCGGCGAGCGTCACCGGAGCCGAAACGGCGAGCGTCACCGGAGCCGAAATGACATCTGTCGGCGAGCGTCACCGGAGCCGAAACGGCGAGCGTCACCGGAGCCGAAACGGCGAGCGTCACCGGAGCCGAAACGGCGAGCGTCACCGGAGCCGAAACGGCGAGCGTCACCGGAGCCGAAACGACGTCGGCCGGCGAGCGTCACCGGAGCCGAAACGAAGTCGGCCGGCGAGCGTCACCGGAGCCGAAACGAAGTCGGCCGGCGAGCGTCACCGGAGCCGAAACGGCGAGCGTCACCGGAGCCGAAACGACGTCGGCCGGCGAGCGTCACCGGAGCCGAAACGACGTCGGCCGGCGAGCGTCACCGGAGCCGAAACGACGTCGGCCGGCGAGCGTCACCGGAGCCGAAACGACGTCGGCCGGCGAGCGTCACCGGAGCCGGAACGACGTCGGCCGGCGAGCGTCACCGGAGCTGACTTTACACAGAACTTGATTTTGGATTAGTTCACAACATCAGACTTGACTGACTGGTTCTGGAACTGCTGAAGTGATTTTATTAAACCTTTAAAATCGCAGCTCTGCTCAGCAAAAGTTTGGGTTTTAGAAGATTTTTCCATGAAAATAAATTAATGCCTGTAACGACTTAAATATAATATGAACTACATGGAGAAGAAGTGGGAGGATGTATGAGGTCTGTACAGATTGGACTGAAACAAAAACTAAGACCAGAATCCTTTAGGGGTCCAGGTTTCAGTCTGAGGCGTTTAGAGCCAAAACCAGTCAGCAGTCTGGACTTCACGGGTCACCTGACTGTTTAGCTGGTCCTTACTGGAGGACGGGATGAACCAGGGTTGGGCCGCCTTAGTTCCTGGGAAAATTAAGAAAGACCCTTCAGCAATCTTCAGAAACCCATGTGATGTCACAGGGGGCGTGTCCAGGTCACTATACATATATACAAGTTGTTTATTGTTAATGTGTTAATGTGTTTGATCCACTCCCGTAACTGATAAAGTCTGACGAACATAAAAAACATAAATATATGAGCTGTTGTTTTTCTGTTTTTGTTGTTTTAAATTGATAAATACCAAAATAAAACTTATCTGTCTAGACACACTTTTCCAAGAACAGTATGTGTGTACGGACGTTGGATAAAAATCAGCTCGTTTCCTGCTGAGAGGAGCCCTCATCATGACGCCTCCACCACCGTGCTTCACAGTGGGCGTGAGCCGTTTCTGCGAAGATCCTGTTAGATTTTCTCCAAACATGGTTCTGTGCCCTGATAGGCCAGAGACACATCTAGAAAGGTGTAGGATCTGAAAACGATCCAAAGTTCCTCCCCGTCCAAGGGGTGGAACCAACGGTTGCTGATTGAACTGCCTTTGCACGCAGTTGGTTGGCGCTCCGACCAATCAGAGCAAAGAGCAAGATGGAAACGAGTCAATGGGAGTTGGTGGAGGGTGAAAATAACCGTGTGCTCGAACACCCAACCAGTATGTTCGACATCAGGGAGCGTGTGACGGCTGGATACGGCTGACGTTGGACAGACGTTCAGGTTACTTCTCAAATAGCATACATCTCAAACATACCAGTGGGACTAACGCGTGAATTAAACTTTTGCTGTAACCCCGCCCACGCATTCTCTCCACAAGTATAGACTGATCTGATTGGCTCTCCGACACTTTTGAGTGGGCTCCCACAGATGGTTGCTCAACAGATTGAACTTTTCTAGATGTCTAGACTAGTGGTTCTGGACACGAAGACCAAACATCTCCACGTTGGTCTCATCTGTCCAGAGGACATCTAGACGTCTGCAGGTTTGTGAACCTCAGTCATGCTTCCCGCTTCTTTTTAGACAGAAGAGGTTTTCTTGTGGAAGCTCTTCCAGACAAATTGTTTTTGTTGGTTCTTTTTCTGAATGTTACATGTGATGTACTACAAAAGGACCGTTGGGTCTGAGGTGGTGACGGTGGTGGTAAATTGAGCCACTAGACATCCACTAGACATTCCCCAGCTACTCAATTTCTTTTTTCTGTCCTTTTTTTTTTTTCCCCTCACGTTCCTGGGAACTATTCCTTCTCTAAGATGATTACTGATGTCTTTCCTTCTTGGCAGTGTGTTACAAACTAACACAAGGTCTACGTTTGTAGAGGTTTGCACACCTGCTGCTGATCAGTTCATCAAGTGTATTTCATTACCAGAATATGACTGCAAATAACAATCTTAAACCATAAGTTTATTCAAATAATTTGAATGTTTAAATAATAAAAATAACTGTCGTTGTTGTTGTTATGATGTACACAAACACACAGTAACTGTACGTGTAAGGCAAAGAGAGGTTTCTGCATGTTGTCTTCGTTTTCACATTGCCGTGGTTTGTCCTCTCATTAGTGACCATCATGTGTACTTCTGATGGACTACAGAGACCATCAGCTCCCTCAGGGGTGGTGAGGTTCTCCTTTAAAACGTCTGGAGGAGGAAAGGAGCCTGTCGGTGCAGAGTCCTGAGGAGACCCACAGGAAGAAACCAGACAGCTTTTCTTTTCTTTTCTTTTACTCTCCTTTTGCCCAGGAGACGGTTTTTCGTGCAGGATGTCTGCAGACGACCCTGCAGGCAGCGAGCTGCTGTCGGTGGACTTTGAAATCTTCGGTCACGTTCAGGGTCTGTATTTTAAACGGCGTCTTCTTCCTCCTCTCTGCTGTGAGTGAGTGTGCAGGCTGTAAAATGATCCGCCGCTGCTTTATTTAGTCGCGATCTGGTCTCCGCTGCTGCAGGGGCCAAACCAGATTAGTTCGCTTCTGCACCAGAGAAAATAATGTTTGACCCCGACAAAGAAATAAACGGCTTTGAGTTTCATCACAGGTTCATTTTAGCAGAGCAAGACAGAATCTCAACCCAAAATACAGAAAAAACATTATGCAAACATTATAAATCAACTTGTATTTGACTGAATGAAACTAGTGTATAATCCTCCGAGGCACCGACCGACCAGTCTGATGCCTGAATTAGTCTTTTAGATTTATCTCAGGACAAATGCAGACGTCCTTGTTGATCCTCTAAGTGTTACCTTGGAAGTTTAATCCAAAGCAGATGTATAACTGTTTTGTTTGGATCAGGAAATGGAATAAAATCAACTCGGCTGTCCATCCTCTCTGGGTACCTGGAGTCTGAACGTACCCCAGTTCACAGATTTAAAATGTTTCTTTGGCATCAGCTCTATAAAACATGACAGTAGAGGATCTGCCTGTGTTTCTGGGAGGAAGCTGCGGATGTCTGAGTTCTGGTCCCTGTGGAACTGATACTCAACAGCCGTTGGCTCATCTGTGTTTCAGGGGCGGGGCTTACCGATAGGTCAGTTAGAAGCGGACCTTGGCATACCGCTAGTTTCCAGCCAGCATGCCTTTAGCCAGATGTGAAGATTGAAGACTGATCAGTCTGGACCTCACAAGTACACTGGGACGAGCGCCTGGATGACGCCGGTGAACCCAGAACCAGGAGCTTGGACTGGCAGACTCACTGTGGGGCTTTGGAGGTGGGTCAAAAGACCCGAAACGCCCATCGAGCCCAGGTTGAATCACTGATGTGTCCCAGCGCACCTAAACGCTGCTTCCATCACAAACTCGAGACAGAAGACCAGGCAGAGGACGCCAGGGAACTGATCGCAGACCTGAACCACGCTGGAATGGGCCACAAGAACTTCGGACAGAAGCTTGGTGAGAAGGAGACGAGTGTTGGTGTGATTCTTCAAAAGTGGAAGAGGTAGAGAAGGACTTCTACCGTGTCTTGGTAGGTTTGGAGAAATCCTACAGCAGAGACCTGAAGGAAGAAGTGTGATACTGCAGGTGCGAGCTGTAACATCTGGGTTGAGTTCAACAGGGAAATGAGAAAAGCTGCTGTTCCTCTTCGACCACTAGGGGCCTAATCCAGAACAACGGTTTGTCCACCTTCCACTAGGGTCTTGATCTGGACCCACTGTTGCTCTACTTTGTTGGGTAAAGACGATCACCAGAGAGCTGAGTCATCTCCCCCAGAACTACACTGGAGGAGCTCGTTAATGATCTCAAAGCAGATGGGACAAATCACCGAGAAATCCACTGGTAGATCCACTGGTAGATCCCCTGGTAGATCCACTGGTAGATCCCCTGGTAGATCCCCTGGTAAATCCACTGGTAGATCCACTGGTAGATCCACTGCGTTGCCTGGACAGCAGGGCGGAGCCCACTCAACCCGCTGAGCTGTCCAGGGCCCATTTACTATAAAATGTTGGGTGAGAACTCTCAAGCAAACCTCTGAAGAGGGGTCACGGAGGGCTGTGGACTGGTCTTCTGCAGAAGAAGCTTATTAGGGTCACAGTGTGGTAACCGGACTTCCTTTTCTTCCCAGTGGAAGATGTTCCACCTTCATCAGGCTTCGTCAGTTAACTACGGAAACGTTCTCAGTTAACTGTAGTAGTTCTCAGCCTCTGAGAACTGCTGTGACCTGCATGATCGAGTCTGGACCAGAACCTTTGCGTGGCCTCGTCATTCTCCAAACCTTAATCTTATAATAAGTTTGTAGAAAAAGCAAGTCTGCAAATCTCCAAATGACGAAATCGAAGCCGTAAGACGTCTGTAGCTCAGACCCGTCCGTGTATTGCATTGATCAGATCAGTGTTTCCCTCTTTAATGACGACGTCTGTCATTCTCTCTTTACTTGTCTTCCAGGAGTCTGTTTCAGAATGGTGAGTTTCTCTGCCTCTTTGATGTGCTTCATGATTAACCAGCGATTTACTCATTTATTTGTTTGGGTTTTTTTATCTTTTTTTTTTTCTCAGATAAAATGTGATTGGTTTTATTTCCAATTCAGTATCACTGTTAAAATTACTTTGATGTTCAAACCTTAACTGTTTTTCCATCCTGCAGTACACGGAGAAGGAGGGTCTTCGTCTCGGGCTGGTGGGCTGGGTGAAGAACACCTTCAGAGGGACGGTGGTGGGACAGGTGCAGGGTCCTGCTGACATGGTGGAGGAGATGTGAGTGTACGCCACCACACACCAGCAGACGCCACCACACACCAGCAGACGCCACCACACACCAGCAGACGCCACCACACACCAGCAGACGCCACCACAGACCCCCAGACTGTGTTTCAGTCTGTTTTTATACACAGAAATGAAACTGTTTGATGTAACCTAATAATCAAGGCTGATATCTGATCTGACTTCTGCTGTTCTAAAACAACCAGTTCAGTCTCGGCTGCTAGAAAGATCGTTTGACCTCTTTTACTGACAACTTTAAGGCAGTGACCATTACCGGCCACTAGATGGCTCTCTTTACCTTCTCTTTATCATACTGGTTTTTGGCCACTGCATGCAGGACTTGTCGTGTCTTTTGATGATATATTGATTATGAACATGAACGAACATATTTACAACAGCTGAATATATAATACAGAAAGGTATAAATAAATATGAACAAGTACATGAGGGGATCTATATTGGATTAAACTGGGGACAAAATATCAAGGTTTTAACAACGTCTGTTTTTGGGTGATGACATATTGTTCATGTACATGATAATTGATAAATTGTTGATAAACTGTCCTAACACATCTCATCTCAGGACAAAATACCTGCATTGTTTCTCCTGAGTCCGAGCTTCAACTGCGTAGACTTCCGTGGAAGCTGAGGAGTGGAGTTGAGAAGTTTGGCTTTTTTGTTCATGTTTTGTCATCGTCTTACTCTTCATCAGCAGGTCGTTGATGGTTTCAGAGAAACAAGATGCACCTGTCTACCGTTCGTCTAATACGTTTAACCAAAGATGAAGATCACCAGGAGTTAACCTGAAAACTGAAAGTGGAGCTCTGTTTGGTCAGATGTCACTCTTGGTGCAGTGGGAGTGATGTCACCTGGGTGTGGATGACATCACCTCTTCCAAACAGAAATCCCTGAAAGGTTTTTAACCTCTCACAGGACCAGGTGTTGTGGAGTTCCCACAGGAAGTCGCTTAGATTTGAGAAGATTTGATTTGAAGAGATGACCAGATTCAGGTCTGGACTTTGACCAGGTTCAGGTCTGGACTTTAACCAGGTTCAGGTCTGGACTTTAACCAGGTTCAGGTCTGGACTTTGATCAGGTTCAGGTTTGGACTTTGACCAGATTCAGGTCTGGACTTTGACCAGGTTCAGGTCTGGACTTTGACCAGGTTCAGGTCTGGAGTTTGATCAGGTTCAGGTCTGGACTTTGATCAGGTTCAGGTCTGAACTTTAACCAGGTTCAGGTCTGGACTTTAACCAGGTTCAGGTCTGGACTTTGATCAGGTTCAGGTTTGGACTTTGACCAGGTTCCAGGTCTGGACTTTGATCAGGTTCAGGTCTGAACTTTAACCAGGTTCAGGTCTGAACTTTGACCAGGTTCAGGTCTGAACTTTGACCAGGTTCAGGTCTGGACTTTGACCAGGTTCAGGTCTGGAGTTTGATCAGGTTCAGGTCTGGACTTTGATCAGGTTCAGGTCTGAACTTTAACCAGGTTCAGGTCTGAACTTTAACCAGGTTCAGGTCTGGACTTTGATCAGGTTCAGGTCTGGACTTTGACCAGGTTCAGGTCAGGTCCATCATCTGCTGCTGTTTTTTGGATCATTTCCTGTCACTTGACCCGGTTTTAGCCAGTCTTTATTTTAAATTTGACTCTAGAAGAAGTTCATGGTCCACTCAATGACTGCAAGAGGTCCAGATCCAAGATCTTCATCACAGCTTCATCATAGCTACTGGGTCCTTCAGCCGAGGCACAGTGGAGGAACTGTGGAGCTCCTGGTGGAGGTCCATAGAAGGACCTCCTGGTTCAAATGTGGTTTTGGTGACATCAGCAAATCACGCAGCTGTGCAGCTCCCGTGGCAACTGGCCTTCATGGAGGTCTGAGCAAAGTTAGTCTGAAAGGAAAGCCCACCTGGAGGTCAGTGGAGATTGACTGACTCACTGTTGGATCCAGACCTTGGTGGTCAGCAGAGGAATCGCAACTGTTTTTACTACTTCATTGAACTCCACTGTCGTCCCCTGATTGAAGTCCAGTGTCGTCCCCTGGCTGAAGTCCAGTGTCGTCCCCTGGTTGAAGTCCAGTGTCGTCCCCTGGTTGAAGTCCAGTGTCGTCCCCTGGCTGAAGTCCAGTGTCGTCCCCTGGCTGAAGTCCAGTGTCGTCCCCTGGTTGAAGTCCAGTGTCGTCCCCTGGCTGAAGTCCAGTGTCGTCCCCAGGTTGAAGTCCAGTGTCGTCCCCTGGCTGAAGTCCAGTGTCGTCCCCTGGTTGAAGTCCACTGTCGTCCCCTGGCTGAAGTCCAGTGTCGTCCCCTGGTTGAAGTCCAGTGTCGTCCCCTTGTTGGTCCACAGGTTCCATGTTGGCCCCGTCTGTGTTTGAGGCGGCCTCAGCTGTTCATTTTCTAATGCTCATGCATCACTGAAACTATAAGAAACCCACAAAATGTCCTGCCTTCTTAGCCCTTCTAGTCCACTTGTGTCCCTCTCACATATAGTCTTCATATATTTGAGCCACTAAGGTTTCCTACTTAGGAAACGTAACCCTGAAACCACGTGGGACTCATTTACCCATTTCAGGCCCACTCTGTACCCACGGCACCTACTTGTGATCCAGAAGGGACCCATATGGACAACCCTTCTAAACATTACTTGCACTTGTCCTAAAGTTTATCACAATGTGATTTTGGGGTGCACTTGCTGGGCCGCCCACTCCTGTGGAGGCTGACGTGTGACGGATCAGTGGGGGGTCCTTGGTACCACCTGGTTGATTTTATTTTTTTTTTCAACATTTGTATGGATTTAATACGTTTTTATTGTCTTTTTCGGTCCATCATGACTCTTGAGGGGATCGAACTCACGCGCTCCATTACATCGGGTTTCTTTTCCGTGATTGCGCGCCCGTTCTCACGTCCTTCCTACGACCTCACTTTCACCACGACCTCACTTCCTGCCAGGCCCTGGAAACAGGAGGCAGCTGTTCCTCTGGGTGGATGTCAGGATACGAGAGCACAGGAAAACAGAGCGGTGCGACAGAGGAAATTTGCAGTTGGGCGGTGGATGAGTGGGCGGTTTCTATTTTCTTTCCTGCAGAGATACAAACAGAAGCAGAAGACAAACCGAAGGATGAGCTCAGGGAGGTGGCGGAGGAAGAACGGAGCCTAAACATCAGCTTGGTTTTGGAAATTTGCTGCAGTGAAGTGGAGGATGTTGAATGAACTTCATTTTGCTGGTGTTTTATGGTCCAAAATAGTCTAACATAGTTTAACAGTATATTTTAGTATTTTGTATTAAAGTAAATGACTGTAGGAAAACTCCGGGCCCAGTACAGTATGTTCAGTTTTACATTTTCCCTCCCAGATTCATTCCAGTAACAAACCAGGTTAAACCGTTAGGATCTCACACCATTGCTTTTAAATCGGAAGTGTTTAACATCCAAATGACCCCAGGAGCTGTGTTGATGGTCCTGGTAGGGTCTCTAAAGGCCGACTGGTCCCATAGGATGGGCCAGACTGGGAGCAGACTGGGACTGTTATCTTTTATCTTGTCTACAAGCTGCCACCATATGTTTTCGTGAACCAGGTGTTATGCATTTGGAGCAGACTCGGACCCAATTTGGAACCGACTCGGGGGCGACCCGGACCCGACTCGAAGCTGACTCGGGGCCGACTTGTAGCCTGTATGTTGAGGTGCTTGCAGCTTGCAGGCCTGTGCAGGTAGGTTTTCCCGGCCTGCTGCCTCTGGTCTAGCCCTCCCACCAGTGGGCCAAGCAGCGGTTCCTCCTAACACGGCGGTCCTGACTCTAAGAGATGAAAGAGGGGCTTTAAAAGCACTCTTCAGGAACCTCTGGTTCAACTCCCAGTAGGGTACGAGTTGGGAATAATAATGTGTTGTTATACTGATGAAAACAAGGCTTGTGATGTCATAAGCAGTCATATCCTCCTTATGGGTGGAGGTCCAATCTGGGCGCAGGTCCTCACAAGTACAGTAGCAGCGTGTGTGAGTGGATCCAGGGATTTGAGTGTTTTTGTGGAAAATGGCAGCAGATTACAAACCAGCAGACATCCAGCTGCTGGAGGCTCAACACTAATCTGAGAGGGCGTGCGTGGAGGCGGAGCCGTCATGCAGCGGGTCCACGACTGTATTTGGAGAAATGTTGCTGGTAGCAGAAGTAGGACATGCTCTCTCTGCGGCTGAGCTTCAGCCAGCGCCGCTTCATGGATCTGACCCTGATCCGCTGCAATCTCATCTAATCTACCGCAGCCGCTCCAGAGCAGCGTCACTGCCGTCACGTTCTCAGGGTTCACTACTTAAATTCCTCCTGAGGAATGCTGCTGCTTTCCCATCGTGCCCCTGGTGCTCCACATGAAGACCCTCAAATAGCAGCACTTTTTTTCTGTCTGCATTTTTGTCCCAGGAGCACACAAAAACACTCGGAATGGGTTTCAGCCATCTCAGTACCGCCCCTCGGCCCGCTTATCCATCTTCTTGAAACAAAGAACCAGTCTGGTTCCTTGGAACTGGACTTTGATTTCCAGGGGCAGTCATGGTGTGGACAACCTCCGGTCCCAGGTGCTACGGCAACAAAAGAAGGTGAGATGAGTGGATGCAGATGGTCCAGTGTCTTCTGTCATGTGTGGACTGGTCACGGTTGGGTTCATGCCGAGCTTCATGGGTGGTCCCAGCATGCCTGGTCCCACTTGGACCAACGACTCCACCAAACCCAAGCAACCGGTCCACATGGAACCAGCGGACATACTTCAGCCCTTGAACTGAAATCACACAGGTTTGAAGTAAAGATGTCATTCTCCTCTAACATGAACCTGAACCGAATTCCTGCTCTTCCCTCTTTCTCCACAGGAAGGTGTGGTTGAGTAAAGAAGGAAGTCCAACCAGTCGGATCACCAGAGCCTCCTTCACCAACCAGAGGACCATCGACAAGCTGGAGCTGTCTGGGTTCAAGACTCGTTTCTGAGCAACAGATGAAAGCCTCCATGCCTGCTGGAGACCTTCACCAACGGAGAACGTTCTCCGGTGTTCAGCACCCACCCGTAACGACACTGGAGCCACCTTTCATGTCTCTGATCTGCTGTTACAGACTGAATAAATCTGATTGTATTTTTTTTTAAACATCAAATCAAGGCTTCGAGTTTCTGTTCAGAAAACGGAAATGTTTCATGGAGCCTGAAAGTGTTGGCAGCCTCTATTTCTCTCTTCCTGACAACAGAAACATCAGAGATTTTATTGTTTTCCTTTATGATGATGAACTGAAAATGTTTAAAATTTGGGGTCTGAAATATAAAAGACCAAGTGTTAACATTCCAGTGATGATGTCAATAAGAGCAGTTGCAGTTCCTCTACTGACCACCAGGGTCTGGATCCGGACCTGCGGTTCCTCTACCGACCACCAGGGTCTGGATCCGGACCTGCGGTTCCTCTGCCGACCACCAGGTCCTGAATCCGGACCTGCGGTTCCTCTACCGACCACCAGGGTGTGGATCCGGACCTACGGTTCCTCTACCGACCACCAGAGTCTGGATCCAGACCTACGGTTCCTCTACCGACCACCAGGGTGTGGATCCGGACCTGCGGTTCCTCTACCGACCACCAGGGTCTGGATCCGGACCTGCGGTTCCTCTACCGCCCACCAGGGTATGGATCCGGACCTGCGGTTCCTCTACCGACCACCAGGATGTGGATCCGGACCTACGGTTCCTCTACCGACCACTGGGGTCTGGATCCTGACCTACGGTTCTTCTACCGACCACCAGGGTCTGGATCCGGACCTGCGGTTCCTCTACCGACCACCAGGGTCTGGATCCGGACCTGCGGCTCCTCTACTGGCCACCAGGTCCTGGATCCGGACCTGCGGTTCCTCTGCCGACCACTAGTGTCTGGATCCAACAGTGCGTTCACCTCACATGACCTTTATGTAAAAATGTCCAAGTTTACAACAAAAATAAACATTTATGGTCTGTTTGATTTCATGTGACATTTAGACTGGGGGGGGGGGGGGGGGGGGGGGGGTCCTATAAAACCACAAGGGGTGTGGTCTTTTCGTTCACTTTAGCTATAGTGCTGAATTGACTGAGTTTTAAATAAGAACCAAGCAGAACATGATTATTCATATTTGAATGTTTAGTTGTGAAGTTTAGAAGTTTAGACCCCCGTGACTGGTTGTGGGTCGGTCTGGAAGGGTCTGAGACTGAAACGTGGCTAAGAGCAGAGAGCTGAACCACCAGAGCTTCAGAACATCTGAAACGAGCTCAAACCAGGACCAGCAGAGCCCTGCTGGTTTCAGCTCTTCAGATGTTTCAGTACTTAACCCACAAACTATACTAGTTCCTCATGTCTTTATTAGATTCACCCGAAAACAGACTCGGTTCAGGAGAGAAAAGACTCGCAGTCGAAGAGTCCGTGTGCTGAACTGATGTGTCTTCAGTTTAGACTCTCACCAACTGGAATTAAATGTACAAGAAAGAAGATCCAGGACGATTGAGCAGCTGTGAACCTCCATCAGACTAGGATGGGACAACTTCCCTCCTCCACAACGCCTTCAACTGATCTCCTCCGTCCCCACACGTATTGTTAAAGAGACAAAACAAACATAAACAAAATTCATTTGGAATCTTGGAAAAAAAATGTAAGTAAATGTAAGAATCATCCCTGGACTGCCATTTAAACGCCTGCAGTAAGATGACTCATGTAGTCGTACCGGCTGTTAGCAAGTTAGCATTAAGTTAGCAGCAAGTTAGAATAATGTTAGCAGCGGATTAGCAGCAGGTTAGCAGCAGGTTAGTATACAGTTAGCATAATGTTAGCAGAGAATTAGCATACAGTTAGCATAATGTTAGCAGCAGATTAGCATAATGTTAGCAGCAGGTTAGCAGCAGGTTAGTATACAGTTAGCATAATGTTAGCAGAGAATTAGCATACAGTTAGCATAATGTTAGCAGCAGATTAGCATAATGTTAGCAGCAGGTTATCGGCAGGTTAGCAGCAGATTAGCATAATGGTAGCAGCAGATTAGCATAATGTTAGCAGCAGGTTAGCGGCAGGTTAGCAGCAGATTAGCATAATGTTAGCAGCAGGTTAGCAGCAGCTTAGCAGCAGGTTAGCAGCAGGTTAGCAGCAGGTAAGCAGCAGGTCAGCAGCAGGTTGCTGGTTCGAGTCCCCCTGCATCTGCTCTGGCTGACATGAGAAAACACAGACCATTAAAGGCGCTGCTACATAACAGAAGATCACCTGACTCCCAGACCTGTGATCCATGTGATCCAATTAAATCACAGCAGGAGAATCCTCATCAGCTGCTAAATCCTGACTCAGCAGGAGCACCCGTTCACTTCGCTGAGTGTGGATGCGGAGCTCCAGTAACCGAAGTAAAAACACAGAAACATTTTGATGTTTTCGTCTGAAAATGTCTGAAGTTACGATGGAGATCATCTCTGGAGGCTCTGTCGTCATGCCAACGGCCTTGTGATATCACTCAGACACGCAGTCAGGACAGAGGCGGAGGAGGTGTAGAGCGTCTGGAGAAGGTGTCTGACACGCTTACGTAACCCAATAACAGCATCTTTTAATTCTCTTAAACCTCGTGCACGTGTTCCCGTTTGGTGCGGCAGCCTGAAGGAGACCTGAGAGGAGTTTGTAGAAAACGTTTCAGAGGTTTGAAGTGCACTTTACAGTCATCTGTGTTGCATTTCCGTATCTGGTCTCACTAAAGCCTTTTCCTCGTCTCTCTGCAGGTGCCGCGTTGGTGGGAGATGACACCACCCAAACCTGGTTCATTCAGAAGTTAACTTGCGGGTTAATGAGATCGACCCGGTTTAGAGCCACTAGTGGTTTGTAGAGGAACTGCTGTTAGTCAATACCTGTCAAGAACTCGTCATCCATAGGACAAAAACCTGGACTGGACACCCCGCTTTATGCAATCTGTGACCAGACCAGGTGTGAAGACCTTCTGATGATCAGCAGCACCTGGCTGCAGCTGTAAATCCTATGGAAGCATGAAGAGGGTACTTCAGGTTGCCCACACGATTCTTTTTCTTTTTTCTTTTTGGTGTAATTTCTTTCCAACTCTTTCAGCTGGGTCAGATCTTCACAGCTGTGAAAACATCTGTGTTTCTTTCCAGCCGATTGTGTGTTTACAAATCTCCTAAAGCTGCAAACTGGTACTAATGCAGTGAATAAAGCCCCTTCCCCCATCACACTCGTGAAGGTGCCACGATGTGTGGAGGAGAGGACGAAGGCCGGCCCACCCACACACTTCAATCACTGTGGAGAAACTGGGAAAAACAGAAACGGCTTCAACCTCTTCCACCGCCTACTCTCTACATCTCCCAATGCCACTGCTTTGGCATCCCATAGTGGTCACCATGGAAACAGCAATCCTCCTGAAAGTGTTTGCAAGAGACACAGAAAGAAAAGGAAAGTTGTCGCTTCTCTGCTCTTCCTCTGCTCCATCCATCCACCCATGTTCGCTGTGAAAACCTGCCCTCCACTTCAACAGCCCACACAGCCAGACCTGTTCATCTGTAACCCCCCACACTCACCTGAGTGGGAGCCGACAGCCAGCTGTTGCCTGGCAACACCTCCAAGTTTGGTCCAACTTTGCAGTAAAAGAAACGTTGACATTCAGCAGAAACCTGCTGAGCGCTCGTATCTGTTCTCTCCTCACGTTCAGGCTCCAAATGAAGTGAAACGACTGCGTTTACGCGACAACGGCAACGACTTCTCCTTCTTTTTGCCCTGTTTTCCATTCTTTTTCCTCAAGTAAAAAGTAAATTGTGGGAAAGACTTTGAACAACCCAAATCAGAAAGATCAGGAGATTGTTGTGTTTTCTTCCCTTCATCAGATTTATTTCAGTTGAACATTCATCCATTTTTGTACTTTGGACCTGCGACACATTAAAAAAAAATGCTTTACAGGTAATTCAGTGCTAGTGAGGAAGTCAGGGGGAAAAATGATGTTATCTGAGAGCAGAAACGCCAGCAGGTGCTCATAAGCTCAGGTGACATCTCCGGACTCGGAGGCGTCTGCTTTGAACCGTCACACGGTGGAAACGTGGATCACTGGGACCTAAATCAGCGTTCAACTCTTTAGAAGTTGGGACGGTAACGTTTTCAGCACTTGTAATATTGTCATCAATGTTTTTTGGAGTGTAGTTTGACTGACATGGATCTTTGTAGTCTAGAAAGTAGAGGAGGACAACCGGAAACGAGGCGTGACAGTCCAGATCCATTTCCCCTATGGTCCGAAGCACGTTCCACCCATTTTTATCCAAAAATGATCTGGAATGCTGATGGGGAATACTTACATCAAAGTGCCATCAGCATATGAACTGAGCACAGAACAGAGCCGCAGGTTCGGACGCCGCTCCGCTGCTCCGCTGCTCCGCTGCTCCGATGCAGCTGCTGCATGATGGGAATGATGGGAATGACCTCCACGACCTCTGACCGTCCCTGTAAATGTGGCCGTGTCCAGCTCCACATCTTCACAGGGTGTCTGGTGTCGGGATGATAATCCCCGACTACCCCGCTGCCAGCGTCTCACCACCGTTGGATGCCCTTCAGACCCACAATGCACTGCTGTCACTGAGTGTTTGACCACGACACACACAGATGGTCTCTGGTCTGAGGCCGTATGTCTAACTTTCACTAAACGTAACACAGATCATACGTAGACCCGCTGATAAAAAAACTAAGTTAATAAAAGAATTTTGATCAATTTCAACGATACGCTCTAGTAAAAATTGTGGGCGTGGCCCAGAGTTACTCTGACTTAATGATGTATTGATCCAAACTTCCCTCAAGGGCACCAATTTTTGTAAATTTTTCCCAGAAGGGGCGTCACAATTCTCTAATGTCTTTACCTACTGAACCAACAGAGATATAGATGTGAAATGTTGTAAACGTCAGTAAGTCTTTCTGGGTTTCCAGACCTGAAGGTCCTCCTGGATGAAGACGGGGGACGATGATTGCTGTGAATCTGCTGGGACCTTGATGCTGCTCTCATGCTGACGCTTAGATTTGATCTCAATTAAACAACCGTTGATGGGCAGGATTTCAGTCTAGTTTGGTTTGGATATTTGACTTGTTGGGGTTTTAAAATGTGGAAAAGCCAAACAGATAAACGTCAAACCAACAGCGAGGGGACACGAAGTGACTGCAGATCGGCCGAACACGGCTTTACAAGCTGCAAAATCGAATAAATAAACATGAATAAAAACTTGCAGACATAAATAAGTCTGAGAAACAAAGGTCAAGACGACCCCAGGGACACGGACAACCATCAGAGACGAGAACCAAAACCACAAAGTTGGGAAAAATAGGTAGAACGTGATAGAAAGTGGCCATGAAACGATCCAAATGACCACAGACAGAATATAACTAAAAGGTAAAAATGACCAGAAAATGATACAAATCATTACACAGAATGACTGGAAATATAAAATAATTAGCAAACATGAACCTAAAGATACTCATTACTTGTAAAAAGCTGATTTTGCCAGTTTATTTGCTGCCTCGTGACCCTTTTTTAAATATATTCTGAAGGTTTTGTGCATATTTTTAAAAGTGAGAGCGTTCTTCTCGGGGACTGTGGCCCCGTTCCCGTCAAAGCCGCTTCAACGGGGGTTTGAGGAAGTTCTGACAGCTGCAGATGCTGCTGCTGATTCATCACAGCAGGACGTTTGTTCAGTCCAGATCTGCTGAAACAGGACCAGAGCTGCTGCTGCTGCTGCTGCTGCTGCAGGACTCTGTGGTAAAACGATGGAGATGTTTCTCTCACATGCAGAGCCTGATGGGAAATGTGTCCACGAAAGCAGCCAGGTTTCCATGTCAGAGGACATCAGAGGAGTTTCCAGGCGACGTGAATCAGCGTGGAGCAGATTCCTTCTGCGATGACAATCATCTGCAACTTTGCTCACCATCATTGGTTTGGCATCATTCTGCCTCTGCAGACTCCCCAAAACCCCGCCCCTCGCAGCCGACTCTCCGCCTCTCTTCTGGCTGACGGATGGAGGCGCTTCATTTCAACCTCACTGCAGCTCAGACGGGTGGAGATACTGTGATGACTGAGGTCTAAACTGCACAGTCACTTTTCAGCTTGCTCCAGTTGGAGAACCGATCAGAGGAAATGAATGTTCTCTCAGATGTTGCTGTTATTGTACTTTAAATGCATTAACTGTGATATTATCAATCCTACTCTGGTTTACAGTAATGTTTATGTTTAGGACTCAGTATGTTGAGGAAAATATATGATTTACATGAGAAGATCAGCAACCTGAGCCCCTCTAGACCACGCTGTAATCCACGTCAAAACCTGATTAGGACGTTTCGGTCACATCTGGCTCACCGGACACAGGTTTGACCCAGTTCGTGAACTTCGGGACACATCTGGCCCACGTAGGTAGCACTTGCCAGTGCTGTGACTGAACTAAAGGTGTCCAAAGGCAACTCTGAGGGGGGTGAAAACCAGGAGAGTTTCTATATAGCAGTGCATTTGTTGACATGGCTGATTGACAGCTGGCTCAGCCAATGGCTGGCCGTTATCACTTCCCGCTGTTTGGCTAAATGCAAATCATTTTTCATTTTGTCGAGTCAACGCGTTAAACGGTATATTCTACTGTAAACGTCTGACAGCAGCTCTGCAGATATTTAAGCAGAGTTCGGCCGAAGGAGCAAAGCTAACTTTGATTGACATGTGGTGGGCGTGTTCCTGGAGGCTCCTCCAGACTAGCTCCTTGCTCAGGGCTGCATGCAGCATGAGTCAGCAACTATTTTTAATCATTCACCAGCTTTAAAATATATGTCTGCTATGAATAAGTGAAAAGCATCGTGAGGCTCCGCCCGCCGGTGCGGGCGGGTGCCTAAACCGAGCGCCCCGCCCCCACCCGCTGCAGTCCGGGCCGCGCTGAGGGCGGGGCAGCACCGGGATTGGTGGATTTGATCACTCTGTGCTCCTGCTTCGGTTTTGCTCGGAGCTCGGAGCTCTCCGTCTGTCCGTGCGTCCGTCCTTCACTCCGCGGGACTTCGGCGCGCTTCTCTCGGCTTGCAGGTGAGTGTGAGCCGCTGCGTGTTTTCCACCTCTTTTCTCCCTTTCTGTTGCACGGATTCGCCGTTTTGTCTCCGAGGCTGTTGGCAGCATCCGCGTGGACGACGACCGTGTCCGCGGGGAATGCGCGCACGGCGGCCCGCGGGTGGACCGCCTCACGCCTCCAGCGAACCACCTGTCGTTGTTTTGGTGCATCGTCCCACCGCGGACAGCTGCTCTCGTGAACTTGAGTAGGACGCACCAGAGCTGCTGGTTGGTTGTTTTCATGAACTCTGGTCTGTCCGAGGGGGGGTTTTGTCCTCGTTTCTGTGATGAAGATTGAGGTGATGATGATGATGATGATGATGATGATGATGATGATGATGGAGATGATGGTGGTGCAGGCGTGGCTGCCTCAGCTGACCTCAGACACCAGACTGTCCTCCTCCTCATCTTTAGATGCTCCTGCAGTGACCTTCTCTGGTCCCACCGACATCTTCACGCCTCGTCATCAACCACATCAGCTTGGACTCTTCCCGAGCTGTTTAGACTAGTTCTGGTGGTGTTTGTGTTGTTGTGATCCGCTGCAGGCCGACAGGGAGATTAAAATGTTTTTTGACCCCTGTAGTCCACCTGTGATGGGGAAATGGAGGCGTTTTTCTGCTTTCTCAAACCCAGTTTCAGATCCTGTACAGGATTATGTAACCAGCTCTCCTCCTCCTCCTCCAGCTGGGTTTTCTCCTTAATCTTCTTCCTCTTTTATGTCTTTCATCTGCCATCTCTGCTCACTCCTTCCTCACATTTGCTTCTTTCTTCTCATCCCTCCACTCTGATCCCAACCCTTTCTGTTATCTCTTCATCTCTCTCCAGTTGGGGGAACAATTGCTAACTTGTTGACTGGAGCCTCCAAAATGTCGCAGTAGGGTGTTGAGTCGTTCCCACATTCCTGCTGACATAAAGACAAAATCGGCGGCAGGAACTTGGGCACTCCACTCCAACTGTGGTTTATGTTTAGGATTTTGGAGATGAAGCAGAAATGATGTGGTGGAAGAGTTGATGGGTGATCTAAACGAGACGACAGCTTGAACCTGAGAGGGATCCGTGTGTTGGGATGTCCGTATACATGAAGTCCTGAACACGTACGTGACGTAAAATAGGTTGTTTGGCCTCTTAAACCCAGTTTTGTTGCAGTTAGCACCTGGGGTTTAACTGTCAACGTTTAAACATCCGGGTTGAGTCTAATACTGATGTTATAAAACCTCTACCGACCACTGGGGTCTGGATCCAGAACAGCAGTTCCTCTACCGACCACTAGGGTCTGGATCCAGAACAGCAGTTCCTCTACCGACCACTGGGGTCTGGATCCAGAACAGCAGTTCCCCTACCAACCACTGGGGTCCGGATACAGACCTGCAGTTCCTGTACTGACCACTGGGAGTCCAGATACAGACCTGCAGTTCCTGTACCGACCACTGGGGTCCAGATACAGACCTGCAGTTCCTGTACAGACCACTGGGGTCCGTAGTAATATTTCACATCCTTGACAACTGCACGGGGTGAACGTTTTTGTACCTCATTAGATAAAACCATACATTTCTATATAATTCGGGGTAACGAGAATATGCTTCACTGTGTTGTTAATGTTACTAGCAGACCATCGTGACTGGTTGTGGGTTGGTCTGGTCTGGACGGATGCTTGTGACGGAGCTTGTGCTAACTGTCGGGTAATCGTGTCGGACTTTTCTTGCAGCTCCACAGCTCCTCCGGTGGTGGGTCGGCAGTTTTCTTCATACTAGTCAGCTAAATGTTGCCTGTCGGTGGTGTTCACTCCCCCTCCCTCCTTTTGAAACGCCCACTCTGCTCTGATTGGTCGGCTGCTCTGGCCTGAGGCACCGCCCACAGGACTGCTCGACTGGACGTCACTGCGGCAGAGCGACTCGGCCACTTTCTGGTTTGCAGCTTTTAAAAACCTCTAGAAAATATTTTGTTTACAAACTATATTTGTAAACAAATATAGTTTGTTTTTGTTGAAATAAAAGCGATGAGTTTTATCAGTGATGTAAAGTGAAGGTTCATCTGAGGAGATAAAATGGGTTTGAAACTTATCCAGAAATGGCTTTTGTTCTTCCTTTCGTGGTCAAAACACGTTTTTACTCACTGGAGCTTTTTAAGTCAAAACAAAAGTAGTTTTATTGGAAATCTGGTTTGTGACACAGCTCTCAGCATCGACGTCGGTGCTTTGGTTCATCATTTGTTTGTTTCTGAGGGTCTGTTTGCATCAGCAGATGTTATTTGAAGCTCCTGCTGGAGACCAGGTGGACTTTGTCTCTGAGTCAGTCCCCTCGTTGATCCGCGGAGGTGGCGGCGATGATGACGCAGGTCTGGCTGAGCCAGCCCGGCGTGATACAGAGGAGCTCTGGGTCGTAAATCATCGGCTCTGCTGCAGCAGGATTTCAGCCTCGTCGTTTTAATTCCGGGCTGATGTTAAACACAAGCGGTCCCGTCGTATTTCTTCAGCTCCGCTCAGCGGGAGGTGAAGCTTGATGTAGAGAGAGTGAACATAAGTACATGTGCTGCACACGGAGCCTCAAACTATCCATTAAATAATGCAAATTAAGGTTTTAAAACTACTCCACTTCTGACTGCATATCATAAGAAAGTTCACATGTCCAAGCAAAGGACGTGGTCTGGTTGGCGGGTCTGATGTGAACCGGTTTATAAAGAAAACTGCAGTTCCTCCGGCGAGGATTTGAGCTGTGTTTTAACTTTGATCTCAAGCGAACGATTTCTCCAAAAACCAAAGAATATAGAACCACATGTTATCTGAGAGTGATGACGTTCAAGTAAACATGCAGTAGTTGTGTTCACGAATGTCGGAGTTCTTTTTGATTTTTATCTGTTTTTCAGTTGGCCAACATGTTTCATTTGGGGAATCCGGTTCATCCTAAAAGAGGGTTCATGTCCCCTGACCTCTGTTAAAATGTCCAGCTTTGCAGCAGAAGTAAAGCGACTGATTTTGGCCTGAAGTGTTCGAGGGTGAAGTTTAGCACAGCAGCTGTCTTGACACCAGCTGGACACAGCAGTTGAGTCGTCTTCACCTGGACTCACTTCAGGTTCACTAACTGGTGCTCCCGTGGTCAGCCTTGGTCAGCTGGTCGGGTTGCAGTAACCGGCCTGCTGGTCTTCGGCCTGGGCCGTTCTCGGGTCTAGTGTGGTGGGTAATGGGCGACCCGTTGTTCGGTTGCCAGACTGCCTGTAGATGGACCTGTAGATGATGGTGACAGGCGAGCCGTTTCTGGACAACTGAGTGAACGAAAGTCACAACGGAGTTCTTCTAGTGCTCGTTTCAGCGCGGGCGGCGGTCATTTCAGTGGCGGCGGCGTTCGTTTTAGCTGCGGCGGCACTCGTTTCATCACCGGCGGCACTCGTTTCAGATGTTGTTTTTGTGGCGACACTTGAAATGAGGATGTTTGGACAGATTTGATCTGATGTGACATCAGTTAACATCATAGTTTCCAGCCAAGCTGAACTGGTTAATGTCCAGTAACTGGGATAAGGTGGGTGTGTTTAGGCGGATTCCAGATCTCCTTGTCCCGCCCATTTGCCCTTCTTTTTTTTTGGGCAGGGTTGGGTGAAGTCGCTTCTTACCTACATGGCACCTTGCAGTAAGACGAAAAAGAGGCTTCAAAAAAGAAGTAGTCACAAAGCTGTTGATGACATCACAGGGGGTTTGTCCTGTTCTTTTGAGGCCGTCCATCATGGAAACCTGCCAACACCGACTTCGGGCCAAAATAAGGAATAATTGTTGTTGCTAAATCCAACTACAGTTTATTTTGTGATCCACAAGGGATTTGGGAAGTTTCACAAGCCAGAAATTTTGAGTGATTTTTCTTGGAGTTCCCCCTTTTTAGTTTTTTCCAAGTTTTTTTGGTCCAAGTTTCTTGAAGCTGCTGATCTTTAAGGGCTGCAGTCTGTTGCCTCCTTCAAATACAGTGTTGGACAGGTTGTGGCCCCTGACCCGGGGGTCCGTTGCTGGTTTGGAGCAGAAACTTTGTCTTAAAGCTGGAGACAGAATAAAGTAGGATACAGCAGGAGGTGACTTGTCCTTCGTATGAGTGAAAAAGGTGAGCTTTATTTTCAGAAACGAGGCCAGTCGTCAGTGTTTCTGTCACAGCTTTTCTCCTCGTGATACCCTAGATTCTTCCTTCCTCCACCTTTTCAAACACCTTACCTCCATTAATTCTTCCCTCGGTCTTTACTTCACTCATAGTCAAAGAGTTGTGCATGGGAGAAGGAACTGGGAAACAAGAGTGAAACCAGAAGGAGGCGATCCCGAGGGAGGACAGAAGTGAGAGGAAAAGGGAGGAGTGACCACAGAAGGACGTGGGAGGGGCAGTATGATGGGAGGAACAAATCGTGGGAAGAACCAGGACTGATCTTGTTTTGATGGTGACACTTGAAATGAGGATGTTGGGACAAATTTGATCAGAATGAGTTTAAACTAAAGTGCTGCCAGCCTTGGAGCCTCCAGCCCAGGCAGTCCTGCTCGGTTACCCGTTGGTTAGCAGGTCGGTGGGAAGGGTCTTGAAAAGATCGGAGGTGAAGGTTGCTCAACCGGACCTGCTGTAAGGGATAGAAGCCGATGAGCTAGAGACGGTCCAGATGGCATCCTCTGGCTCCCCTGGCTAGCAGCCTTCTATCGGGGTCACAATAACTGAACTTTGCCCCCGAACCCCCCAACAACCTCCGACAACCCAAAACTGCTGGCAGCAGTTAACGCCACAAGAAGCCATTTCTCTGTTAGATCTTATTATTGCTCTTATTTTGGACAGAATCTGTATTTCCAGTATTTCCAGCTAGTACTGGCTGGGAGCAACTCGCCAAGAAATATGTATCCTGCATTTCCAGACATCTAAAGCCCTACCAGGTTTCCTCACCAGGACCGTTATTAGGTCCGGAACATGTTCCTGGAACTATTAGATTATATTTTTTACTTCTGTTTGCATCCCTTATTTCCCTCACCTGATCAGCAGGTGGTCTGGGAAGGATCTTACAAAAGTCCGTCATTTCTAAGGTGGATGAGAGTTTAATTTCTAATAAAATCTTTTGCCAAGACTAAAACTATGTAAGGAGTATGATGATGGGATGAAGTGTGATGGTGAGAGTATAGTAAATGGCAAAGGTGAAGAGATGGAAGAGAAGAATGTGGAGGACATGAGTTAAACAAACCTGCTGTGAAACCCTCATTTGAAGGAGGAATGTTCTGGAAAATGTCCAGCAGATAGGAAGTGAAGCGGTGAAAAGGAGAAAAGGAGGAGGAGATTTTCCCAGTGGCCAAGTTTCAACTAAATATGGAGAAATCTGTTGAAGCTGACCACGATCGTCACTCAGTTTCAGGAGCAGCTGAAACAGAGACTAGCGGAGCTGAAACGGGGACTAGCGGAGCTGAAACGGGGACTAGCGGAGCTGAAACGGGGACTAGCGGAGCTGAAACGGGGACTAGCGGAGCTGAAACGGGGACTAGCGGAGCTGAAACTGGGACTAGCGGAGCTGAAACTGGGACAAGCGGAGCTGAAAAAACAAAGTAATCTGACATATTATCAGATGTTTTTTTAATATTTTTTACATGGTTTGAAAAAAATAGCTATAAATTAAATGTGTGTGCTTTTCAAAGATGGTTCTCATGTTTTGATAACAAAGAGGAGCTCAGAAAAGGTTCCTGTGGTCCAAATGGGCTCAACTTTTACGCTGAGCCCTGCAGTTTACCTTGAAGGGGTGTCTCAAATTGTGGGCATAAGTGTCCATGTGGTGGTGTTCAGGTCAGGGAGGAAGTCTCCTCCGAGTATCATAGACGTGAATATACTCGCAAACACACCCATATTGTGTGCTGACCTTGAAGAGGACTCAGTATAATTTGATTTCCATCTAGCCAAAGGCGTTTCTCTGGCACACACACACACACACACACACACACACACACACACACACACACGGTCTCTCTTTCTGTTTCTCTATCTGTCTAACATTCCTGATAAATGAAATGTTCAGTTTTAGGCCTCCAGATGTGGACTATGTACACATCATCTGGTGTGTATGCGTGCATTCTAGTTTTAGTTGCCTCATGAGAACGTATTTTTGTACAATCACTCGCCTTGTTGGGACAGTCGTCCCTGTGGGACCACAGCCTCATCTGAATGAAGCAAATTGTTATTTCTGAGGTTCTGGTTCGAGTTAAGCTAAGGTGTGAAGAATTGGCTTTGGTTTAAACTGATGAAGTAAAAGTTATTTGGTTTAGGCTGTACATTATAAATGGTCAGTGTATAAATATGTGTGCAGATGATAGATGATCAATCCTAGTTTGGGTTGACTTCAGGGTCCAGTTGTGTAACAGTTGGTGTCTGTTTTTGTGCGTATAAATGTACTTGCGCCCTGAGGCGTGACCATCACAGTGAGGGTGGGGTCACCAGGGAAACGCTGACAGGAAATGAGTGATTATCAGAAACTGGGACGCTGCCTCTGGGCCAAAGACCCACAGAACCGTCTGCGCTTAGCAACAGAACAGCTGAGAAGGTGAGCGGAGGATGCGTAGAAGCACATTTTCATTAACTTTCTTAAACACCTCTTCGCTTTACCGGATATTTCGTTTCCTGGATGTTCAGGTCACGTTTTCAACAGGATTGATGGTGGTTTCAGCGGTTGCTATGGCGACAAACAGCCGTACATCATTGACCTCCACCCTTCTCGTCTGGAGATCTTAGCTGTAACAGAGTTGCTGGTGACCTCATTCACTGTCCTGTGTGTGTGTGTGTCTGTGTGTGTGTGTGTGTGTGTGTGTGTGTGTGTGTGTGTGTGTGTGTGTGTGTGTATATGTGTGTGTGTGGATATGCAGGAGCTTTACACCAGCATATTCTTTACTCTCAAATACCCGCTGACACACTCGGCATCCTGGGATAGGACTGTGATGACATTGGCTGGCGTCGGGGGAGGGGCGGCTTGTCCTTCACTAAATGTACGTTTGTGAGAATCTGTCACAGTTTGTGGGCGACTAACGTGAGCTCTGCTCAGCAAAACACTTCCTCTGTTCTTCAGCAAGTTAAAGGATAATTAAATCTGTTTTCATAGGTTCTTTTCGTCGACCAATTCAGCATCAGAACCTACAAACTTTTGTTGTTGTTGTTTTTTTGTTTTTTTTTAAGTTCTAGAGTAGCTCTGCAGCTTAACTCCAGAAGCCAGTAGTTATTTCTGTACGACAAAAACATTCACAAGCGGAGGCTTTTCTTGAAAACAAATGGATTTGACTGAAGTGCTTTCTCATTAGTTGAATTCCTGGAGGCCTGACAGTGGGCGGGGCTAATGGCTCATGACGGCACATGATTTCTGTTCTTGGTCCGACACACGTTCTCAATAAATCAACGTGTTGTCAACGCGATTTTCCACATTTGTCAGCTAACTTTCCCTCAATGTTGGAGTTCGTAAGTAGATGATCTACCAGAGTGATTGTCCATAAGGAACCTTAAAACTGATGTTTTGATGTTGGAAACTGCAGCCTTGGACTATGACAACGTCACAGCTTTCCTGGTGCCATTTTCCAGCTTTAAATATGTCATGTTGCCAACATAATGCTACGGCTAGATAGCTAGTATTAGCATTGTGTTGGTATCAGTGTTGGAGCAACTCTAGTAATAACAGCTTAGATAAAAGCAGCAAAACGTAAAGAAACAGGAGAGTGGGTGGAGACGAGAAAAGGAAATGTAACGGCTGCAATGCAGAGCTTCAGCCTCCGTATAGACCCGGCGCTGCTCAACTCAAGTTTATTTAGACGACATTTATCAAGCACGAGTGTAACACAGACGTTTATGGGGCCAAAGCAAAACTTTAGTGATCCAAGTGTGGAAATAACAGAAAATATACAAGGTTAAAGGTTAACAGTACTTACAAAAGCAAGGTGCAGACAGCAGTAGCAGAAAGGTGAGTGTTTCCAAAGTTGATAACAAAACAAACACACAGGAAAAAAAAGCTCACTGTAGTAAAGTCATGATAGATGGTTCATTAACGAGCCTCCATGTTTCTGCTCCATCCAGCCAACGCGGTGTCGCAGCTTTGTTGCAGGTGTGCAGACAGGTGTGTCAGCTGACAGGTGTGTGTGTGGTTGGTCTCCGGGTTGAGGAATGTGTTTGATGCCACTTGTACTGGAACAAAAACGCCACTATGACTGTGGACACGCCCACAGAGTGGAGCCTCCTTCTCTTCTGAGGACATTGTTGTGGAAAGGTTTTCTAGAACCTCCAACCACGACCAAAACTTGATCATACACCGCTGCTCTTTGTTCCCTGCGGGAAGTCAAGACCTTACAGTGTGATGATGTAAACAGATTTATGTCCCTGTAATGTCAGTGAAACACACACACACACACACACACACACATACATATATATCCCAGGGAATTAGATTAGATCTGACAACCCACAATGCACTGCAGCTTGAGCTGGGCAGGATTGTGTGTTGGACAGAGGAAGTGTCTGGCAGCTGTCCAGGCCCAGATGATGGGATGGATTGTCACGACAGCTCTGCTGATGAAATGGCGAGTGTCTATGTGTGGCGTCTGTAAACGTTTTTTCAGTCGGACCAGCTGTTCTTCTGAAGCTGGGTCTGAAACCAGGACAGCAACTGACTCTAACAATGTTTTGTCCACCTCGGATGTTTTGGTTTTTAGCCATGTGACCTGCTGATTCAGGTTTTATCTTTAAGTGAATTTGCCACGTTGATGAAGCAGCTGATTTTAAGCCGGAGCAGCTCTGACTGGTGAGCAGCTGCTCTGGTAAACGCATCAGTCAGATGTGATAAAGCCAACTGGGCTGGTCTGTGATGACCCCCAGATGTTTCCATGTTGGGTTTCAAACCGAAACAAACCAACGTTACCTCAGTTAGCACAGTCCAGCTGTTTTAGCGTATCTGAGCTAACGGTAACCAGCAGTGCTGAGTGTAGTTACCTCACATTCATTCTGATCGGTTCTGTCCATCCATTCTTGTTTCAGATTTTATTTTGGTAACTAGAACTTCCAGAGCTCCTCCTGGGCTGCCGTTGAAACCCGCTGTTGGTTGGGCAGCCGAGGCGGCTGTAGTCCGTCTAGCTGGCTCGGCTGGAGCAGCGAGGAGGAAGGCCACCCTTCGGACGCAGCAGTGAACTTCTACATAAACTAAGTGGTGATATCCTCCTGTAACCTGATGAGCTTCACGAGGATTATTTAATATTTCTTTCAAATCAGAATTGGTCATTGAAGCTGATTTAATCCGTTTCTGTTTGACGTTCTGAGGAGGAGAAGTTAAAGAGGAGGTTTCTGGCAGAGTTGACATGTGCAGATGGTCATCTGGAGGGTGTGTGGGAGTGGCCGAACAAAACATCTTCTCTGACGGGGTCGAGGTTGCGTTGAGGGTCATCGCATAAACACTCAAGGCTGCAGGCTGGAAGAAAGAGGAGAACATAGAGGTGAGGAAGACGATGAAGAAGGTGGCAAGTATGATTCGGAGGAGGAGAACGTGTTGGGAAGCTGGTGAAGGATGGGCGGAGGCTGGGACAGGGTGGGGCAAATGGAGGAAAATTAAAGGAGCGATGGTGTTTAAAGTGCAGGGTGAATTGTAAAATGAACAAAGCTGAAGGAGAAATTCCATATTTTCTCTTCTTCTGCTCCTCACCCTCCTCCTCGCCCTCCTCTTGTTTTCACTCTCCCTTCCTGCTCTTTGATCCGTCCTGCTTCCATCGGAGAGTTTGGGAACAGCGAGTTCTCCTCAGATCCGGTCTCCAGAGACCGAGCTCCCACCCACCACACACTCGCTATGATCTCACTGCGCTGCCTCTCGCCACCGTTCTGACGTTTGTGGGCCGGACGTTCCCTGAACCGACTGCTTCAGAGGAGTCGGGCTGCAGGAGATCAGCTTTCCATCACTTCTGCTCAAATTAAAGTTGCAAATCACTTTGAGCTGTCGGGATGCTCTTTACAGCAGATTTGTCTCCTCCGTCTTCTCTGTTTGGGATTTCTTTGAGCACACAGCTTTGTGGTCTCATGAACTTTTATAGTGGGCGTTGACGTCTGTTATTTAGGGGTAACTGGCAGTTTACAAGGACGTGGGACCGGCGTTCGTGGGAACGCTGGTTTGAACCGCCCTGCGGTTTAAGATCACGTTGTGGATCTGTGATAGTAACGTAAATGCAGCTGCTTTTGGTGTGTATTGTTTGAATATGGAAATTCATATGTGACTGCACTCCTGTTAACTCATTTTAATACTTTCATGTGACCGGTACATTTGCTGTACTCTCTCAGTATATTTTAGTACTTTGTACTTTTTTATATCCTGCTCTGTTGAAATATAATGTACACCTTGCTGCTGTAACAACAGATGTTTGACTGTGGTTTCTGGCCTGGCTGTAATTGTCCTGGCCAGTCTTACCCTGTCGTGGCCTGGGCTGTTTTGGTCTCTCCTGGCTTGTCCTGGCTTGGCCTGTCCTGGCCTGGTTTGTTTTTGGCTGTCCTGGCTTGGCCTGTCCTGGCTTGGCCTGTTTTGGTCTCTCCTGGCTTGGCTTGGCTTGGCCTGGTTTGTTTTTGGCTGTTTTGGCCTGTACTGGCTTGGCCTGGCCTGGCCTGGTTTGTTTTTGGCTGTTTTGGCCTGTCCTGGCTTGGCCTGGCCTGGCTTGGCCTGTTTTGGTCTCTCCTGGCTTGGCTTGGCTTGGCCTGGCCTGGTTTGTTTTTGGCTGTTTTGTCCTGGCTTGGCCTGTCCTGGCTTGGCCTGTTTTGGCCTCTCCTGGCTTGGCCTGTTTTGGCCTGTCCTGGCTTGGCCTGTCCTGGCTTGGCCTGTCCTGGCTTGGCCTGTCCTGGCTTGGCCTGTCCTGGCTTGGCTTGTTTTGGCTTGGCTTGTTTTGGCTTGGCCTGTCCTGGCTTGGCCTGTCCTGGCTTGGCCTGTCCTGGCTTGTCCTGGCTTGGCCTGTCCTGGCTTGGCCTGTTTTGGCTTGGCCTGTCCTGGCTTGGCCTGTCCTGGCTTGGCCTGTTTTGGCTTGGCCTGTCCTGGCTTGGCTTGTTTTCGCCTCTCCTGGCTTGGCCTCTCCTGGCTTGGCCTTTTGTGCAGCGACTTGTTCAGACTTGTTCAGAATTGGACCAAAACGTCAGCGGTTCTGGTACCAGCAGTTCTTTCTGTACACATAGAAAGTGAACCTTTGTTTCAGGTGTCGGACCAAAGACAGACGATCGTGTTACTGATCCACGTTCTCGTCTCGTCAGAGACTTAAAACAGTAACTTATTGGGACGTATTTTCTTTGCCTGCTGTGTTAAACATTAACTCTAAATTTGCTGTAAACAAATATTAAATTCATAACTCAAAACTCTTTGATTCACTTTGTTTTGGTGCTTAATGAAAGTTTTCTGTTTTTACCACTTAATGAAAAACAAACCGTGTAAACTCAGGAATTGTCCTTTAAAGTTCCGTATTGTAAAGTTTTTGAAGTTGAAAGTAGTTTTGTTTTTTTTTTCGTGGTGTTTTCTCTGACCGGGACTCCGAAGTCTCCGGTTTGAACACTCGTTTCTGCGATGTTCTGCTTCATGCTGCTCCTGGTTCTGCACGGGTTTCTCTGGTTTTTGTCGTCCCGTTCTTCTCTGGTTTGCTCTGGTTAGTGTCACTGACAGACTCGTCTCTGATAAGCAGAGTAAAAGGAGGTTATCAGCTCCCAGTGGAGCTCCGGTCGAACCTCCTCTGCGCCCGTCTCCTGCTCTCCAACCACCCCAAACTAAACCAAATAAATATCTGCCGGCTTTCATGCAGTTTGTGTTCTTGTTCGGAGCCGACGTCCACTCAGAGATCCCTGTTGTCGCTGCAGCTTTTCAGTGACTATTTAACACCATTTTCCTAAAAGTTCAAGCTTCATGGGAAGTTCAGGTTTTCCCATTTATTTGTCCCGTTTTATTTGTTTGAAAGGTCACGGATCCACGCTGTAGAAAAACGAGTAATGAGGAGTGACACAGCCTCTTTCTTCCTTTCTTCTCCTCTCCGTTTCCATGATTCGGATAATTACAGCTTAACTTCATTACGTTGGTTCAGTCGGGCTGAGCAGAGCTGCGTTTCCCAGCCATGTTGTCACTGTCCGGCGTTCCCGGGCGTCCGGAGCAACAATCGGACCGTCTGTCCGCTCAGACAGACACAGGAACCTTTCAGAAATGGATATGAGGAAAAATTTGTGCTCTTTATCAGACCATATCACATTTATCTGGGAGCTATGTGGGTCTTTGTTGGTGGCTTTTACGGCATGTTCGGAAGATGTGACGCATCGGCGAGTACTAGCGTTGGGTTTTCTGTTTTTTTTGTTTTTCTGAAGGAGGACAAAAATATGTTTTCAGTGTTGAATAAAATGTTCGGATGCCAAATGTACGAACAAAAAAGCTGCCAGAGGGATGAGCGCGTCAGGGTTGAACGGGTTCTGTTGAGGGCGGGATCAGAGTCTGTTTCTGTGATGTTGTTGATGCTGGATATTGACGACGGGGAACTTCTTATGTGTCCTCCACGAAGTTTGACGACTTGTCGGAGTACCGCTCTTTCTACACACCACCTGCATCCGTCGTGGAAAGATCCAGACTCAAGTGGTCAGTAGAGGAACTGCAGCTTCACGTCCTGGACCGAGTCGGCTCCTGAGCCGGATGTAGTTGTCTGTCGGGCACCTTCAGAGGTTCAGGATTGTCGGTGGTTTTGGCTTCTCAAATAAGAGGCTTTCATAAATGTAACTGTTTAAAACCATAGAGGAGTGAGTATTTCTGAGGTTTTACATGTGTGTTTCACTATAAATGTCAGGTTCACACATCTAACAGTTCAGACGAGAAAACAGTCGAGACTAATAGATAAACTTTTATCTGTTAGTCTCGACTGTTTTCTTGTTTTTTCTAAATAATTTGCTGCTGCGTTGTTTTTGTGTTCTCTAGTGCGAATTGATCCACCCGATCACACAATCTGTTGACAAATAAGCATAAAATGGTTTTAATTGTTTGAGATTACTGATAAAAAGACTTTGATAACTTGTAAAAAGGATTTGAGTGATTTGTGTTGCACTTGCTCTGTAGTTTCCTAAAACAGCAGGTCCAAACCTCACAGGAATGTCTGTGTTTGGAGAATCCAGCTGATTAAATAACCCCCCAGTTCACATCATATTAAAGTCCGTGATTGCATCAAAGGCCTTATTCGGTAAATTCAAAAACCCCTGCCACCTTCGTTACGTAAAAACGAGAAGCTCTCCCAGGAAGGCTGGTGCGCGCCGAGACTTTGAGAAAACAAACGATTCCAAATAAAACTGTGCTATTCCAAAGTTTGTTTCTGGAGAATGAAAGCCGGGAGGCCGTGAACGGCACCTGGGTGTCCGCCTCCTCCACCCTGGTCCCCGGCCCGTCTGCCGGCGCAGAGGGAGGTCTGATGTTTGTTTGAACTGTGGGACGTTGGGTGGCGGGGAGGAGCCTGATTTTGGCTGCAGGTTGGCGTCGCATAAAGACAGGAAAGCAGTGGGAGCGTTGGGACCGGGAACTGGAGGGTGGAGGCTGAACACGCTCACACAGGAACCTGAAAGGGCTTCCAGGCTTTCCAGGGACTGTCTGCTCCTCATCACGAGGCTGAATGATCCAGGACTGAGGACAGAATGGATGATTTCAGAAATGAGACGCAGCAGTTTTTCTTTTTAATCTCCAGGTTAAAACTCCTCAGCTGATCCTGCTTCTCTCAGTAAACACATGCTGGTTTCATCCATCATTTTTATCAATGTAAATAAAACACTGAATATTTTGGATAGAACCCCCCCAAAAACCTAATTGGACGTGTTGTCTAAGCTCTGGGAGGTCTGGTGACGTGTTGAACATCTTGGTAGCAGATAACAGGTGCAGCTTCACAGACCTGCAGAACATAACTATTTACACTGCAAAAACTATTTTGCTGGTTCTGATCAAGAACATTTTTTTCACCTCGTTGGGGGAGATGTTTTTGCTTAAAATAAGAATTTGACTAAATTTATGAATATTAGGCTCATTTCCAGGGGGGCTGTTTTTGCCGTGTAAAACTGTAACGTATGTGTGCGTATGACATCACATGTGACGCCAGAGGGGTCCTGTAGTCTAATAATTGGTTAATAACGAATTGTTGTCGACCTGCAGTAATTTAAAAGATACTTCCGTCGGAGAGCAGCAGCGTTCCTGAGAGCAGAGTCCAGCGTCGGACACGTGCAGTAAAATGTTTTTCCAGGTTCTCGCCCCCGTCCTCCCACATGCTCGCCTCATCGCACCAGCCGCCTCCCTGATGAGACACTCCAGCAAACACATGATCTTCTTCCTCTATTGAGGTTTTTTTGTTCTCACAACAAAGACATCTGACCAAGAAGCAGTGAAGATGTTCTTTAATCGTGTGAAATGATGACGATCAGATGTTTCAGTGTAAAACGAACCAAACCGGCTGAAGAACAGTGCAGGTTTAAATACACCACTGTACTGGGTACCGCAACACCACTTCTGCTGTGTGGCTCCGGTATAGAACGATTAAATCTGGTATAGATCGTATAGATCCGGTATAGATCGATTTTAAATCCGGTATAGATTGTATAGATCCGGTATAGATTGTATAGATCCGGTATAGATTGTATAGATCCGGTATAGATTGATTAAATCTGGTATAGATCGTATAGATCCGGTATAGATCGTATAGATCCGGTATAGATTGTATAAATCTAGTATAGATCGTATAGATCCGATATAGATTGATTAAATCTGGTATAGATCGTATAGATCCGGTATAGATCGTATAGATCCGGTATAGATCGTATAGATCCGGTATAGATCGTATAGATCCGGTATAGATTGTATAAATCTAGTATAGATTGTATAGATCCGGTATAGATCGTATAGATCCGGTATAGATTGATTAAATCTGGTATAGATCGTATAGATCCGGTATAGATCGATTAAATCTGGTATAGATCGTATAGATCGATTAAATCTGGTATAGATCTTATAGATCGATTAAATCTGGTATAGATCTTATAGATCGATTAAATCTGGTATAGATCGTATAGATCGATTAAATCTGGTATAGATCGTATAGATCGATTAAATCTGGTATAAATCGATTAAATCTGGTATAGATTCGGTATAGATCGTATAAATCTAGTATAGATCGTATAGATCTGGTATAGATTGATTGAATCTGGTATAGATCGTATAAATAACATCAAAATTCTGAGGAGAAAATTCAGAATTTAGATTTTTGAGAACTTTTCAGAACTCTGAGACTGAAGTCGAAGCCTGCCTGCTGCTCTGACCGAGCCACCCAACCAGACCATGGCTAGCTTCAGATACTCGGCTATGGCGGCTGGTTGTGTTAGCTCTGGCGGAGCTGGGCTCAAGTTCTTACAGTACTTGTTTCAGCTCTGATGGTTCTTTTTTTTCAGTTGTTTTGGTTCAACAAGGGAGATCGGAAGGTAACGTTTGTTAGCATATTAGGTTAGCATAAGCTATGCTAAAATAGCTAGTAGTTGTAACTGAGTTCAGGTCTGTAAGGTTCGCTACACTTGTTATTCCCATTTCTGGATGAACCGGGGCTGGGTGGAGTTGACTCCTGACAGTATTAATGATAAAAAAATTGGGTCCAGAACTTTTCAGAATCTTGTTCACATCACAGCGGGCTTTTCCAGTTTTTTTTATACAGCGTGTGTTCCTCAGTTCCTCCTCCTCAGTCTTCATCGTTTCTGCTTCAGTCTGCCAGCCTGACTCCTCCCTCTTCTGTCTGTTGGAAGTCCTCACTGGTTTTTCCTGCTTGAACGTGAATTACACGAGGAACCACATGCAGCACACATGCGTGACTACGCTCGCACGAGCACATGAATAATTCAGTCAAGTTATCAAATATTGATTTTAAACTTGCCGTTGGACAGTGAATGCAGCGCAGATTCGCAGTCCTTTGCTCCCGTGAAGTCCTGAAATTCAAAGTAAAAGTCTGGAATTCCTCACAGAAACCAGATCCACAGATCCACGGAATTCCCGACTGGTACTTCATGAGCCAACCCTCTCTGACACTTCTGGAGTTAAACACGAGTTGTTTTCCTGAAGTCTCTTAGCTGAATCTCTGCTCTGAACAAAACAACTCGCCCGACTGAGCAAATGTGACCACATGACTTATTGATGAGCAGCCGCTCGCGTCTGGCTGCTTTCCTGTCGGTGGATGTGGCGCATCAGTCGCTTCTGACACTTCTGTTCTTCCGTGGATCAGTCCAGTGTAGGAAAGTGTGTGTGGGGTGGGGGGTTGTGCTGCATCAGGTAAAATTATTCAACACAACAAATGTAGATGTAATTAGGGGCGTGGCCTTTTGATTGGCAGCAAGCGGCAGAGTCATGCTAGTCCTCGTTTCAGTAGCAACACTGTAGATGAGGATGTTCGGAGAGTTTGGCAGAGTTAATGTAAAGTATTATTATATTAATTAGCATTAAAAGTTAGCATAGGCCAAGCTAAATGATCCAACTTTGATTGACATAAAACTGGGCGTGTTCCAGCCAGTTTCCAGGTTGTTCCTGTTTTACAACATGGTGCTGCGCTGTAAAAGGGAAAAGAGGCTTCACAGGTGCTCTGCAGAAACCCTGCAGGTGATGTCACAGATGGCTTGTCCAGTTCTTCTTATACAGTCCGTGTTCCTGCTGCTTCTCCGCCTGCCAGCTCACAACAGGAGCTATAGCATAACATGGAGCGTAAATACTTTAATGCTCTGTAAATGCTCCCATTTTCAGCAGTATCAGTGAGTATGTTCGATGCCTTTATCAGTACTGGGACAACTCTGGTCCAAACGGCACAGACGAGTTTTACTGCTGCAGAAAAGTTCCAGATCAGATGTCATTAACAGGTGGGAACGTGGTCAGTTTTTCCTTTTCTTCGTCTTCTCTCCGATTCCCAGTCAGCTCTAGCGTGATCTCATCCTCTCCGCCTGCTGACACATTCCTCCTCTTTCAGCCTTTCATTTGCTCTCTCTTTTGTCTTCCTGTCTGTGTTTGTTGGATGTTTTCTCACATGATGGAGCAGAGAGGCCCCGGAAATGAACCGAATGCTTCTCGCTCGTCCAGTTTCGAGCCCAGACTCTGGTCAGGTCGTCCGTAAAAGCGTTTCACATTCCTGTCTGCGCTTCAGCACACCAAATACACCTTTTTGTGATGATGATCACGTCTGCAGCTGGAGTCTTGCAAACGTTCTGGACTTCTGAGAAGGTTGCTCGTGTCTCTGGGTTTCAAGTTAATTTACAGAGGTTTGTGGTATTTTTGTGAGAATTTGATTTAGAGGTGGGTGATCTGGCCAAAATCACGAATTCCTTCGGCCACTTTAACTCTTTCATTTCAACTCGAGGCTGAACTCTCGAAACTCTACAGTTGTGCAGAAGTTTGAACCCCCTCTTTTAATCCCAGGACGTGGTGTGGTGGTTGTTACGACGCAAATTCAGCAACACATTTCTCTCTCTAACTGGGCCATTATTTTAAAAAATGAAGCCTAACCCTTCTAAAAGGTTTATCGGGTTAAAGCATTCAGATGCGTGTTAACACAATGCCAAGAGGGAAAGGCATCAGCTATGGTTTTAGAGAAAGGGTCGCTCTATCGGGAAGCCCGGCCCCTCTTAGTTACTGTTGCTAACTCGAACTGTCTGTTAGTTTACAGTTTTACAGTGGTGACTGTCAGCGTTTCATCAAGGAGCATTTAAATGTAGGAATCCTTGTTGGACGTACTGTCGCCAGTTTAATCGAAAGCAGATCTTTAGATCTGTTTAGATCAGGAAACGGAGTAAACTCAACTCCAGTGGTGGTACTCCAGGTACATCGTTTTCAACTTTTTGTTTAGTTTTTGAATAAACGCAATCAAACAGATGAGAGTTCAGGATGTTTCAGGGTTTTTCTGTGGAGCTGGAAGCTGGAAATGTCATTGGCTCATCCCCGTCTGAGAGGCGGGGCTTACTGAAAGCTCACTTTTTGGTCAGTATTATTAACTGATTTGATTATATTTTATATATAATATGAGCTTCATAAATATGTTGCAGGAATGAAAAATGAATATTTTTGTGGCTTTGACCAAACTAAAAGAACAAACAACAGTTTTTCTTTTTTTTTTGTACCACTAAGGTATCACAGTAAACTATTACTTTAAACTTATAACTGTAAACAAATTTTTGGTAAACTTTGGACGCTTCTTCTCAAACAAAACCTTCTGTGAACGTGAACATCTAGATTATTCGACCTCAACTAAACGTCAGTTCCGAGTTTGGACGCTGTATATTAAAATAAAACAAAACAGCAGAAGACACTCGTAATCCAAACGTTTCACAGATGAATTCAGTAAATCAAACCAATAAATGACAAATTACAGGTCTAAAATAAAAGTGAATATTTATTGGGCGGATTTGAATTTGTCTCTCATCTCTTTTGAAGCTCACTGATTTGGTTTTTTGAACTAGAATCAACTCTGATGAATTTCTGGGGTTCAGAGTTGATGGAAAAGAGTTAGTTTGCGTTGCCCCCATCGATTGATCAGCGTAACCATGGCAACTGTTAACTGCATTAGCAGATAACCTTATCAGGTAACCCACTTAAATGCTGACCGTCCTGCAGAGACCCTGCAGCATCGCCAGAGCATTTATATGTTTAAATCCTTTACTCTAGGAAAGTCTGCAACTCTTGGATTTTTAATTTGGTACAAAGGAGGAGAAGTAAGGCTCGGCAGGTCCTGCAGGGACGTTCCTCGTCTGTCGGACAGGAACCAAAGATCTCAGAGGTCTCGCTCTAAATGTGACAGCTGCTGCTTGGATCCGCGTCAGAATTACGCGGGAGGAGCCAGAAACTGTGCGAGCTCTTTTGTGTCGTTTAAATCGCTCACAAACGCTCGCCGCGTGTCAGTTCGTCTGAAAACAAAGCAGATCGAGGAGGACAATGACACGTCTGTCTGCACGCTGTCATTTCCACGGAGGGACTCGACGCGAGAGAAACACCTGCCTGTCCAGATCCAGTCTGTTTTCAGTCTTCAAGATGACTTCTGAGTTTCTAAAATGAGGTTACAGTTGATTTCAGACGCTCTGGCCCTGAAAACTCCCGTCAGCTTACTGATCAGCTGATGTTCACGTGGATGACGAAGTTGAGCTTTCCACAGAAACCTCAGTCCTGGTCTGATCCTGATGTGGTTGGACATCTGTGTGGAGATCAGCTGCTCTCGTCCTGATCATTAACCTGGCCTAACGAGGCGGACGGGACGAGCTGTGCTCCACAGATCTGAGACAGAAGTCACATGTCTACTTTTCCCCTGTGAGAGCTGAAAGCCATCATTTACCGTAACGTCCCTCTGTAACCAGGAATTAGATCCCTGATGTCCAGACGTTGCTATTCAGCAGAATCCAGGAAATCCTGCCTTTAAGATCTCATTTAGACTTGAAAGATGAGTGCAAACGGTTCCTTCTAAACAGCTGATTATAGTGATGTAAGAAAACGTGAAAGAGTTCAAGGTTCTACGCTGAAGTAAGCAAACCTGCGGTTCCTCCGCTGACCGCCGGATCCAGACCCCGGCAGTCGGTACACGCCCTGCAGGTCCGGATCCAGACCCGCAGGGCCTCTACTGACCGCCGGGGTCTGGATCTGGACCCGCAGGGCCTCTACTGACGGCCAGGGTCTGGATCCGGACCCGCAGGGCCTCTACTGACGGCCAAGGTCTGGATCCGGACCCGCAGGGCCTCTACTGACGGCCAGGGTCTGGATCCGGACCCGCAGGGCCTCTACTGACCACCGGGGTCTGGATCCGGACCTGCAGGGCCTCTACCGACTGTCGGGGTCTGGATCCGGACCTGCAGGGCGTCTAGCGACTGCCAAAGGTCTGGATCTGGACCTGCAGGGCCTCTACCGACTGTCGGGGTCTGGATCCGGACCTGCAGGGCGTCTACCGACTGTCGGGGTCTGGATCCGGACCTGCAGGGCCTCTACCGACTGTCAGGGTCTGGATCCGGACCTGTCAGGTTGATTGATGAGTCTAAATTGCCCGTGTTGTTTGTATGTGACCCTGCGACCACCCGTCCAGGTTGGGCCTCTCCAGTGATGAGGTCCGGCAGACCCCCGTAACCCCGTACAGCAGTAGGAGGGTGTAGAAAATGGATGCATGTTTGAACCAGCTTTTTTCTAACGTTTCAGTTTCGTGTGAAACTGAACCGGCGTTCTGCTGGTGTCGGGTCAGATATCTGCTGCTGTCCTGAATGTGTGTCCTACATAACGCTGCAGAGGGGAGAACGTGATGGATGACTTCCTCATCCACGTCCTAGATACTCCTACACAGCGGTGCACGTCGTCTTTGAAGAGCACTGCAGTGGAGGAACAAACGGCCCTGTGCAGTTTTTCAGATGCTCGGTCGTCTTCGGTACCATCAGAGTCCAGAAAGCTGTTACAGGAATTACTGTAGTCAGAGCAGCGTCTGATTTTCTGATTTGAAGCTGATGCTGCACAAAAGAAGCATGTTTTACTGCAGTTTCTCCAAGTTTAGCCGAAGCTGCATGAACTTCTGCAGCTTTTTTTTTTTTTTTTTTTTTTTAACTGGACCAGTCCAGGAGTACAAATCCTCGATTTAAAAACTCGACACAAACAACAGTTCAGCTCAGGTTTGGAGTGACCGGGTCACCTGGAACGGTGAAATCCTGCTGTGTTTGACTTAGTTGGACCTCTACATTAGTGTAATAAAGCAACAAGACCTAAACCGATTAACCGGTCCATCTACCGATTTTTCTCGTAGTGTCCAACTTTGTCAAATGTACTCGTAGCAAAATGTCTCTGGTCCAAATGAGTTGCGTTCATGTGATTTATGTTCACATGAACGAATAATATAGAAATCCTGATCAGCTAAGACCCCCCACCCTGTAGTAGGAGAGGTACCCGAGTACCTCTCCTACTACAGGGACATTTTTCCGCCTGTAAAGGTTCCTGAGGGCCACTTTTACATGGCCGTTTCTGGTACTGCGACCATGAAATCATGTCAGAGACGCGAGTGTTTGGTCTCCAACAACACTGCAGTCATCGAGTTTGCAGATGATGTGTCTCTTTACAGATGTGCTGTGGAAAGCTTGCTCTGCTCTGATAGTAATTAGAAAAAACCAAAAGACCCAAAAGCAGTTAAGACAGCAGGGGAAATAACTGGCACTCAGTTCCACACTTGGTAGAGTACATTTACATAAGTAAGTTTTTTTTTTACCATTATTGTTGTGGGTTTTTCTTTTTCTTTGGAAGTGTAGAGCCTGATCCGGTTCAGAGGATTAATACTTTTTCATCAGTATAAAAACAAGAATATACATTAGAAACAACTTGATCATTATTAATATAAACAGGATGAATTAAAGTGGTCTAAGGACAGAACCCTGGGGAACACCTTAGGAGGAAATTTAGACATTAAGAAGGAACTGGAGTTAAAGTTTGAACTGTTTATTTTCTCAGAATGAGGCCAAAATAACAAGAACCGTAAGTGAGTCAGATGTTGAAGCTGCTTTTATTTGAATTTAGAGCAGTCCTGTATTATGTTATGAAACTGGATTCGTTTGTGGTGTAGTTTGAGTTCTGAGGTTGTTTTAGAACCACCCGAACACGGTAAATCCACTCGACTCGTGTTTTTTCTCCTGACTGAGGGCTGCCAGCCCACAGAGCTGCAGTGTGTGGGAGTGTCTTTGTGTGTGTTTTATTGTACAGCTAATAGGACAGATCAGGGTGACGACGTGCATCAGGCTGCTGGTCTTGTGTGGGAGTCTGAACACAGCTCCCGGTTCTGCTGGTTGTTGGTTGCCATGGTGAACAATTGATACTTGAAATGCAGAATTGTCGGGGCGCTAAAAATACCGAGAGCTGCGATCCATCTGCTTCTCCATCTGCAGCGTCTCTGCAGCAGAGATGAAACTTTCTGCTTCTTCTTTTAGAAGGTAATTACGTACTTAATCTGTCAGATTTCCTGAGCAGGAACAAACTGAAAGTGAAACTGGATAACAATTATTGAGCGTTGATATCTAAATGAGGCTAAATGTACAAACGCACCTTGGAAGCTGCGACCACATCCTGCAGAGGACTGAACCCTGTCAAGACAAATAAAGAGCACAAAACGAGGAATTAACTTATTTTATTTTATAAACAGGCCTAACTCTTACTGGATGGATTTGCAGCGCTGCAGAAAACTCATCACAACACAGACGCTGCATATCTGAGGTCCTCCAATGGAAACGCTTTAGTGTTCTGACTTGGGTGGCTACAGATGCAGACAGGTCCTTAAACACCTCCACCATGTGGGACATTGAGGCTGATGGAGTGTAGAAGAACCGGAAGCTCCTGTGATGTCAGCCACAGGTTTTCTGAAGAGAACTTTGCAGCATTTTTTTTTTTTTTCTTGTACTGCACAGCGTCGTCTTGTAAAGGGAGGAACAAACAGGTCTGGGACACGCCCACACCCACCTCCAGACCCCGCCCGACCCAATGTGTTCCATGTCTTTAATTTATAAGATAACATGTCACCCAATTTACATGTTTAACAAGTTACAAATAAATAGAAAAATAATCCAAATACAATATAAATATCCTTACCACAAAAAATCTTGTTTATAAGGGAATAAATAATAATAATAAACTATAAATACAACAAGCAACATCAAATTTGAATAAATACAGTTTACACACAATAACTCTGTACATAAGCTTCATTCACACAATGTAATAACTATATACAAACACTAAATAAAATAACTACACACAGAAACTATATAAAATACATGTATTCAAGTATATGCAAACCAATGTACAATAAAAGCATTTTTACAGACCTCTAGTGGTGCTTTTTATTACGGCATCTGCTAGAATGATACTTTTACTTCACCTGCTGTTGTCATTAGTAATATTGTCATTTGTAGTATTATTGCAGACGGACAAACTGACTGCTGTCAGCCCACGAGTCGCAGCCTGGTTGACACCGAGTCCCATCTCGAGTCCTGCTTGGAAGGGTGCTGAAATGATCTTCCGTGGCTCCTGGGTCCTTCTGATCCACAACCCCTTGTGGTTTTCAGAGGAACTGCAACTTTATTTATGTCTGCATTGCTTCAAGGGAAGTTGGACCTTGACAAATGCAGCATATTGAGTCTGACCTTGCAGCTCGGATGCCCCCTTGTGGCGATGGGGATCCCAGCAGGAAAGGCCTCTGGTTTTCACTTTAAACTTGACTGGAACTCTCAGCTCAAAGCTTGTTTTTTGTTTTCTCATTGTGTCATCGATGGTCACGGTTCTTATCTTTTTATTTAATCGTGTAGTTCGGTTTTATCTTCAGTTCACAGGACACGTCTGAACAAAGTGGCAGCAGAAGCCAACGCAGCATCTGCACGTCTGCAGCGTCGTCTCTGCGCTCCAGAATCCACCAGAACCGCGAACAGCTGATCGGCCTCGGCGTCGCCGTTCGCTTCTCAGTCTGCTGCTGCAGCGTCTCTTTGCTGATGTGTGTTTAATTTTCCTGCTGCGCCAGTAAACTTTTTCTTCCCGCTGAGGCTCCAGCCGGGTCTTTGTGCTGCTGTCGGCAGCTTGACGAGTGGGCTCAGACGCAGAGCATGCTGGGACGGTGGTAGCCATGGAGATGTGCACTTTTAACTGGGTAATGTTGGACTTTTATTGCCGTCTGGGACGCAGAGACGACGCAGCGTTAAATGAAAACGCATGAATTTGTGTCGTCCTGCAGGACTTTCCACTGCAGGCGTGGAGGAGGTGGTGTTGGGGGATTTTTTTCACTTTAACGAGAAACGTGCGCGTGCACGAAGCAGCTTTAACCTGCATTCATGCAGCAGGTGTCCACTTTTGTCCGTCTTTGTCAGCGTTTCTGCAGAGATGCGTGTAAACAACTTCTGGTGGTCCCGATTTAAACGCCAGCAGTGGTTCCTGCACCTGTAATCACCTTGTAGTCGCCTCGGAGAGGTGAGCTATCTGAGAGACCCTCAGATGGTTTGAAAAGGTTGATTTGAACATGTTCTCGTACCTGCTCTTCAGATGCGGAAGTCGCAGTGTTGTGGATGATTGTGGAGCTTTAACGCGTCCAGACCAAAGAAAACCGGCCACAGACGTCTCTGAGGACGGTTTATAACAAGACCGATTCCTTCAGGCGCTTATTTACTGCTCAGGAGTCAAAACTAATCCGATGTATTTACCTGAGTTTACGTTGAAGGATGTTTTATTTCTTTTCCAGCCGTTTGGTCAAACCTGTAGTGTTTTAAATTAAGTTTATTCCCATTATTTCCCATGGAAAGTTCCCGGCTTTGAGCATTCGTATTTAATATGAGCTTTTCCTGTTTGTCATGTAACCTCATATGATCGACGTTCTGCCGTCGTGGAAAACTGTGACATTCCTCAGTGAAGTTCTGCTGGTGTTAGGCAGAGTTTTTCTGTTAGTTTGGAGCAGATTTGTGGATGACCTCAGAGATCTCTGGAAGTGTACATTTTCCAGAGTCTGTGTAGGTTTGTAGAAGTTCTGGGTTCAGATCAGACTCTGTTCGAGCAGCTCAGCAGTAGATGATCGGACCGGTCAGCGTCCAGAGGACACGGGGCGTGCTTCCTGAAAGAAGGGCTGAACATGGATGATGATTATCAGGAATTTAGAGTCTCAGTCTCTAAATGTCCAGAGCAGATTAAATGATTAGTTTTTATAATTCCAGCAGCTCGGAAACCGGTTTCTGTGTTTGGCCTCAGTGCTCGTTTCTCTGTTCAGCAGCGACGCGCTTTCTGCAAACTGTTGTCATGGCACTGTGTGTGTGTGTGTGTGTGTGTGTGTGTGTGTGTGTGTGTGTGTGTGTGTGTGTGTGTGTGTGTGTGTGTGTGTGTGTGTGTGTGTGTGTGTGTGTGTGTGTGTGTGTGTGTGTGTGTGTGTGTGTGTGTGTGTGAGTTACCACTTCTACATGAGTTTGCGTGGCTTCCCTCCAGCGACACACACACACTCAGACCGTCAGAGTCCCAGTGGCGGCGTATTTTTAGCGTAGCAACACAAGCAGGTCCGGCCTCACTGGTTGTTCAGCTGCCAGTGGGTGGCAGCACGCACGCACGCACGCACGCACGCACGCACGCTGGTTTGCAGATTCTTCACACATGAAAGGAAAAACTGCATTGGTTGAGTGAAGCGTTGGTGGGCGGAGCCACAGATGAAGGGTAGAGCTGAGTTCAGTGAAGCAGCTCGACCAATCAGAGAACAGATCTGATGCGCTCGGATCAATTATTTATTCCGATGATGGTACAATAATAAAGTAAGATGTAAAAACTGTCGGTGCTGCGTAAAACGTGAGTGATTTAGATGCATCTGTTCTCAGTGAAGACATATTCAAGTCTTTAAGGAGACGTGTTTAACCAGGATGCTGCCATCCCGCCTTTTTCGGTCCGGGTCCGGGTTATGTCGGATTCCAGCGCTTCGCGTGTCAGCTGATGAACGTTTGGGGCAGGAAAAAGTGGAAATCAAGTCATGAAGGCACGAAGAGTTGAAAAGTAGTGTCAGTCAGCGACCCGCCCTCTAAATCATGACATCACAGAACTTGACTCCCCTCTCATTTCATTTAATTAATATATAGAATAAAAGTAGTCGTAGTTATTTTCTCATCTAATGGGAAAGAACGGTGCACCCTGATTGGTCGAGTCTCTGCAACAGCACTGCTATTGTGGCACATTTTTAAAACCCGTGTCAACACGGATTTTATTTGACTTGTCACTCGGTAAAGGAATTCCTTTCAGATGGAACCATTCCTGCTGAGCTCCGGAAGGGCGTGGTGGATTTGGATGATTGACACCTCTCTGGAATCTTCACAGCCACTAGAATCGATGGAAAGTTCATAAAGTCATGTGACTTCAGGCGTTATCCAATCAGATCAAAGATGTCCCATGTTTGTTCTTGGTTGTGCTGGTGTAAACCCTCATCAGGTCATGGTTCGTCTCTAAGGCCTGAGTCAAGGCAGCTGGACCCGGTTTTCTTTGTTCCTGAAGACGCTTCACCTTCCATCTGGACAGCGAGGTGGGCGTCCTGACACCTTTACAGTCTGTGAAGCTGACACTGGGTTTTTGACACATCACATTTCCATGTGGTCAAATCTGTCGTTGGTCACAATAGTTGTGGAAGCTGTGAGGTCTGTGAGGTCACCAGTCTGTCCCTGCAACCATCGTTCACGGCATGAACCTGCTTTGCCCTTCCTACCCCAACCCGAACACTGCCAACCTCTGAACCTCATCATCTTATCATTGTATCCCTGAAAAGATCCCAGGAGCTGCGTTGTCAGGGGCAACGACTCGGGGTGATTCAGGCAGACTCGCATGGAAAAGAAAAATCTCAGAGCACAGTGCTCCTCGCCTTGGCGTGGGTCACCAGGTCCTGGGGGAGGGCTTTGTTTGAAAGCGCCTGGTTGGCCATCCATGGATGAGGGCCGGGCTCTGGCCCCGGTGTTTCAGGCATGTCCAAGCGGGTGGAGGCCCCAGGCCTGATCCAGGACACGCCACAGACGACTTCCTTGATCCGTCTGGATCCTGGAGTCAGCAAACAGAAGCATGACTCGACCCCACAACAGCTCGAAGTCAGCAAACGTTGTTCTGCTGAATCCCTGATCTGGATTTAACCTGAACAGGCGGGTCTGGACCTGATGGCGTCTGCAGATCTATGACTTTGAGGCTAGTTCCAAAGATACAGACATTTTTGTTTGGTTGAATGACAAAATATGATCAAATTCTCATGTTTTCCACAAAAGTAGAGAATATGAAATTCTCAGCTGATGAACCTAAATTATCTCTACAGAGTTGTGGAGACTTGCCAGTTGTTTTCTTCTTCTGCAGCTCGGAGGACTCTTCCAGCTCTGATTTGATCCTGATTCAGTGTTTCAGCTGCATTTGTTTGTCTCTGTCAGTTTTGTATTCAACGTTCTCTGGTGACAGGACCAGCTGTTTGTTGCTTTTATCACATTTTTATAAATGTTTTGCTTTTTTGGTTCTTCGCTTTGATCGTCTGAGGCCTCAGATCTGGATCTCTGGGTGTTTTCACACAGCTGGAAGCTGAACCTGAACCCGTGTGAACCTGAAGTGTTGGAGGTCCAGGGTGGGTTTTGAGAAGCTGTAATGACGCGTTGGCGTCACAGGGAGGTGCTGTTGTCTGTGTTTGAGAGACACTGGGCTGAAACACCCAGCAGCCAATCGCAGATCAGATTCACAGGCACATGACAGACTGACACAGGAAAATAAGAAAAAGAAAGTGATTTCTAAGATATGTACTCATTTAGAGCAAATAAATAAAAGAAAATGATAAAATGTGTTTGCTAAGTATTTTACTGAAACAGAAGGAGAAAGTGGGTTCAGGTTTGCATTGATTCAGACCAAAATAGAGAAACTGGTGGAGTATCTGTTCTCCAGTTGTTTCCCAGCAGAATGAAAAAGAAGCTGGAAAACATCTGGATGTCTGAACTCTGAACTCTGAACTGAGGAACAGAGGAAAGGACACAGTTCACTCTGCCCCACCACAGTTGACCCCCAATGACTCCGCCCCACCACAGTTGACCCCCAATGACTCCGCCCAACCACAGTTGACCCCAATAACTCCGCCCAACCACAGTTGACCCCCAATGACTCCGCCCAATCACAGTTGACCCCCAATGACTCCGCCCAATCACGGCTGAACCCCCATTGACTCCGCCCAACCACAGTTGACCCCCAATGACTCCGCCCCACCACAGTTGACCCCCAATGACTCCGCCCAACCAAAGTTGACCCCCAATGACTCCGCCCAGCCACTGTTGACCCCCCGACCAATCAGAAGCTTTCAGTGGATAAAGTAGCTGAGCGCTAACTTTGTGTCTCTTTTTTTAATCTTTCCAGGTTTTCTACGAACTTCTCAGCCTGGCAGTCGGAGCTGGTCTGAGCGTGTGCGCGAGGGTCCCGTTGAAAACCGTGACACAAGAAAGGACTTGAAGACACCATCAGCAGCAGCGGCGCCGGGGGGGGCGGAGTCGCGGCGAGGTCAACATGACGTCGGTGGCGGCGGAGTTCGAACACATGGAGATCCAGCAGCAGTACAACGACGGCGTCAACAACCGCTGGGATGCCGACGACTGGGACAACGAGAACAGCTCGGCCCGTCTGTTTGAGCGTTCGCGCATCAAAGCGCTTGCAGGTACGAGGACGGAAAAGTGCGTCTGCTGGAGCGGGTTTGTGGGCACGGTTCTGAGCTCGGACATGAAGCGGAGATGCTGCTTCTCCCGGTCCCTGGTTGGGTTGTTGAAGATGAAACCTGGATTCATCTGGTTTGGTCTCGGGTGTATCTGGGGGGTCTCAGCCCTGCGTTGGTGAGAACTCGTGGGAGTTGGTTTCCTTCTGTCTCAGAGTGGAAGCTGAAGGTGATTCAGCCTCTTCATGTAACATAAAAGTCTCCGATCAGGAACGTAGTGAGGACCAATGCTGGATCTCACCGTTGGACTCGTCTCGGTTCCTGATGTTCCTAGGGTTGAACAGCTGGTAATAAGAGCACACGGGTCTCCTGGTACTGATTATCCTGCACATCTGGGTGCTGCCGTGGTCTCCCAAGCTCGTATTTCATAGTCTGAATCTAATCCTGGTTTCAGCTTGAATTAATTTGATTTCAGCTGCTGTCACCTGTCATCTGAGGTGACATGAACAAAGAATTTCAACCAAATGATAAATAATAACAGACGTACCGACTGGAAAGTTCTTTGCTGATTTTCATGTATTTTTTTCATCAGTTTTTTTGAGTTTGTGTGTCAAAACTGTTACCTATTTTCTTAAAATAACTACTCTGTGAGTCATCGTTTTTCCCATCTTACTGATATAAATTATTAAATACAAAAACTCTTTTACATCTGGGATGTGAATGTGAGAGAACTTACAGGGCTGGATCAAGACTCTAGTGGCCAGTAGAGGAACCGCAGGTTCTGGATCTGGGTGTTAGTCGCCAGTAGAGGACCACTAGGATCCAGAACCTGCGGATCCACTACTGGCCAGTAGGGTCCGGATCCAGAACCTGCAGTTCCACTACTGGCCACCAGGGTCCGGACCCAGAACCTGCAGTTCCTCTACTGGCCAGTAGTAGGGTCCGGATCCAGAACCTGCGGATCCACTATTGGCCAGTAGTAGGGTCCGGATCCAGAACCTTCGGATCCACTACTGGCCAGTAGGGTCTGGATCCAGAACCTGCAGATCCACTACTGGCCACTAGGGTCCAGATTCAGAACGTGCAGTTCATCTACTGGCCTGTAGGGTCTGGATCCAGAACTTGCGGTTCCACTACTGGCCACTGGGATCCGGATCCAGAACTTGCGGTTCCACTACTGGCCACTGGGATCCGGATCCAGAACTTGCGGTTCCACTACTGGCCACCGGGATCCGGATCCAGAACTTGCGGTTCCACTACTGGCCACTAGGGTCCGGATCCAGAACTTGCGGTTCCACTACTGGCCACTAGGGTCCAGATCCAGAACTTGCGGTTCCACTACTGGCCACCGGGATCCGGATCCAGCGGTGAGTTTTTACAGTGTAAAAGTTGTGTAGCATAAATATCCACCTGGTTCAGGTGTTGTCATGAATCTTTGATAAGACCAGCTCCTGATCATGTTTTCTGAGGTTCAAACGTGTTTTCAGCTGCAGCGACGTCATTTCATCCCGTTAATGCTGATCATGGGTTTGTGCTGGACGCTGCTCACATGATTTAGTTGTGTGTTTAGTGTAACTTTATCTGCCGGTTTTACTCCGATGGCCGACTCCTTCAGCAGGGCCCCGCTGCACTGAATAATTCACACAACGTTAAAAATGCAGGAGACGGCTCACTGTGTGTGTGAAGGTCTGAGGGCGGGGTTTGTGTTTCTGCTGCTGGCTGTCTCGAGCGTCTGAGAGGGGTTAGTGGTAATATTTAGTCTGGTTTAATAAGTAAATAAAAAAGCTGCAGTTCCTCTACTGACCTCTAGGGTCTGGATCCAGACCTCCAGACAAGGATGGCTTTGCTCCCAGCTCCTTCCAGCTGAGATGTCTGCAGGGCTTCCATCAGATGTTTCCAGCAGGCTATACCATTTTGAACATGTTGACTTGATGGCTCACGGTGAACCATTGGCTGAGCCAGCTGTCTATCAATCATATTAGAAATGTCATGGATGTGAAATCAAACGTTTGAGACCAAAACGCTGTTTTGAACCAGGCTTTAAATATGTTTATTTCTGCTCTAAAGTTGGACATTTTATCATCGAGTCAGTAGAGATTGACTCGCTTTTAGGGCCTCCAGTGGCCAGTTGAGGAACTGCAACCAATCTCGGCTCCTCCTCAGACTCAACCCAGAAGTTAGATGGTCGGCAGTGGTGCAGCTGTCTTCTCCGACAGCTGGACTCGACTCCCTGGACTAGCTCAGACCGAGCATCAGCTCACACAGGGCAAATAGCCATTCTGGAAAGAAGAACGATCCAGAAGTCCTCCTGAACGTTGTGCAGCTCTGATCCAGAAACAGTGTAATTCTGCACTAATATGTTTGACCTTCTGTTTGCTGGATCCTAAAATATGTGGACTGAAAACGAGGTCAGCACTACCTCAGATGAACAACACATGACCTACTGCAGTGTTGTCGTTATTACACAGCAGCTCAGATAAGATGCAGAGGCAGTGTGCGAGCAGCTCGCAGGTCCACCTTCAGCAGCAGTAAGTAGAAGTAGTGGTTTCCTGTATGACTTCATGAGTCGCTCACGTGGTTGTGGAGGAATTCTGGCCCACTTTTCCTTTACAATGTTGCTTCTGTTCATTGATGCTTTTGGACATTCACTTCTACATTGCTCTCTGAAGGTCCCACCACAACATTTAGGTTCAGGTCTGAACTTTGAGGTCATTCCAAGCCCTTGATTTTTAGTTTTCATCACGATTTCCTGCTGTGTTTGTCTTCTAATTGTGTTGTCATGGACTTTAACGTGATCAGTGAAGCTTATGGGCTTTGAGGTGTGTTTTCTTGAGCTGTTTTTTATGTCAGTTTATGGCATGCTGCCTGGCAGAGGGATCTAATGGGAGGTTGTATGGAGTGAAAATGAGTGGCTCAGCGACGAAGCCCTGTGGAACACCGCGGCTAACTTCGCCGTGTCAGGAAAGATGTTGTTTCACATAGAGATGTCGCAATACCATCTGTTCCTCAGATGCTGGTAACTGGGTCTTAAGTATCAGCACCTACTGAGTACCGATTAGATACCAGTTTTTTTGTTTTGTTTTTAATAATTTTTAAAAATAATATTTACTTCTAACGTTTCATGACTGTGGTATGATTGTGGCATCACTCACACTTGGGGCAGCAGATCTTCATTTAAAAGTTACCGTAGCGCCAAATGTTCACCAAAGTGGCAAAAATGCAATACTTTCATTTACCAGCAGGAGCTGCTTATTGAATTCTGCTATTTTGTCAAGTTTTGCCGTTTCTGGCTCCAAACTCCAAGATTTGGTGGGGGTGGGAGGTGTTTAGGTGGTGGTATTTTTAAAATGCTGCATGCAACTACATCCTTCATCTTGAACACCAGATCAGAGACGGTCATGAACTTTGGTTAAATTATTCTATCAGTTGCTTCACTTATGCGCCGTGATCTGACGACTGTAGACGGCCCTGTAATCAGATCTAGAGTGGAATGACAAGTTTGTTAATTGTCATGTGCTGACGTGCATCTTATTGCAGTGGGTTTTATAAGCTGATCTGGTTTGATAATGATCGTAAAGAAACTTAGCTTTAGTGCTTTATAGTTCAATAAACGGATTACTTCCATAGCTGAGGGTAGTTTAGTGGAGTTCAGACCTTTTCCTGGTTGAAAATGATTTGCTTCCTGGTTCATGTTGGGGAAACTGTCACAAACTTGATTGGGATCGTTGAGGTGATCGTTTTTGGGGTGTATGTTTACGTTATGTGAACTTGGGGAAAACAACTTGGTTTCTGTACCACAGAGCATGAAATGTCCTTAAAAGCTCCCAGGAAAACCCCTACCGAATACCGTAGGTGCATGTCTGGTGTGGGATGGTTTACTTCACCGCAGTGACTGTGTTCTTGCATGACCGCCCGCTAACATCAGATATGCACTATAAGATGTCTCTTACACTTATTATCAGAAATGTGTTTGCGTGTCTTCTGAACTGCTGTATGGGAGGCAGCTGTTTTCACTTGGCCTTGGATTTGATGTTTCTGTTGATGTGTCTGTTTTCCTTTTCTGTGTTTCTGACCTATGTGACGTGTTAATTCGATTAATTATCTGAGATGTGACAATAAGGGGGCGGGGGCCGCTGTATCCGGCCCCCGCCGTGTCCGGCCCCCGCCGTCAGGTCTGGGCTTTGGACAGTTACACGGGGGAGCGTGCACAGGAGGATGGAACTAGTCAGTAGATCCATGTGGGAGGAGCTACAGACCTGCCAGGATGACGTAACGGTTATAAAAGCTCACTGGTACTGAAGCGAAGGTGGGCGTGTCCCAGCCCGCTTCCACACCTGCTCGTTCCGCCGCGTTTGGGACTAAGCAGGATGTCGCTGCATCATTTCTTACCAACGCTGTGCAGCATCCCGAAAAAGAGGCTTTAAAACTCTTCAGACGGCTGTGTGTGACATCACAGGAAGTTTGTCGCGGCCTTTTTCTATGGTCCGTTTGTTTCACATGTAAACGCCACAGGAAACATCTGCGTCCTCGCTGCAGCCACTTCTTAACTTTTGATTTGATTTTAACACCAAGTTGCAAATTAGAAAAAGACTTACCAGGGCTGAAGTCGGGTCACTTTAATGACACACTGCAGCATCTGAAAACTGATGCTGAGCCCTGTCTGTGTGTGTGTGTGTGTGTGTGTGTGTGTGTGTGTGTGTGTGTGTGTGTGTGTGTGTGTGTGTGTGTGTGTGTGTGTGTGTGTGTGTGTGTGTGTGTGTGTGTGTGTGTGTGTGTGTGTGTGTGTGTGTGTGTGAAGTTGATGCCAGCCGCCTCCATGTGATATCCTGAGGAACACAAAACCATTGGTCACCATGGAAACGCAGGCGGCTCTCTTACAGGGAAGCAGACACTCTGATTTCCTTTAGAAAACGACTGCAGAAACTTCCAGAATCTACCTCTGCATCAGCCCCCCCCCCCGGGTCCACTGACACAAGTTTACACCAACTATATGTTTTATTAAACAGAAATGTTTTAAGTTTGGTTTTAAAGGTGGAGGTGGTGTCAGCCTCCTCAACCCAAACTGGAAGTTGGTTCCATAGTGATGGTTCCTGATAACAGAAGACCCGTCCTCCAAATCTACATCTGGATCCTCTAGTAACTACGAGTAAACCTGCACTCTGAGAACGGAGAACTCTGTTATGAACATGTGGTTCTATCAGGTCTGGTTAATATTGCAGCGCAAGGCCATTTTGGACTTTATACGCAAGTAATAAAATCTTTGGCTTCCGGCACTTCTTACATCCGTTCATGTTTGCCAAGAGATAAACGGGTAACTACCGGCAAACGTACACGTCTGTCCTCCTCCTGAGGGACAGTTAAGAGCAACAACGACATTTGTCCTGAACATGCATAAATCTGTTCTTGCTGTTTGCACAAACTTCACGTGAATGGAGGGGGGGGGGGGGTTCACCAGGGTCGGAACAATCGACCTACAATACAAATAAGTGGCTTTTCTCCTGCTGCTGCTACGGGATCAGTGACCTAACCAAGTGTGGGAAGGGATACGAGGTTTGTGTTGTTGTTATGAGTGTATTATTGGTTTCTTTGTTGTGTAGGAAGGTGCCACCTTTTCACAGGGAAGGAAAAACTTTGACACGGCTTTATCCCGATTATGATGTGGGTAAATGAGTGACGATTTTAATCTTCGATAATCTCCTGGAGTGTTAGAGGGCTCAGAAAACGAGTTAAAGTTAAACAAGGTATAAACAGACATGTTTTCTAACAGAAACACGTCGACTCTCCAGCGAAACGGGTCGTTTGGGGAAGCCAGGGGGGGTCGCCGGGCTCGAATCTGTTTCTCCGTAATACAAAAGACAACTTTGGTCCCAGTGGGAAGATTTGTTATCTTCAAGCCTCACTATTGAACGAAGACTTAATCTCCAAATTTCTAGATTATGTTGGGCGAAATATTGATGACTGTTTTCGGTTGAACACAACAGAAACATCTGCTCCGATACGATGGGAAGCTTTTAAAGCCTTTGTTAGGCGACAAATGATGGCTTACACAAGAAATACATCAAACAGACGACATTTGCAGATGATAGAGCTGGAAAAGGATATGAAGGAACTGGAATTAAATGAATGTTTCCAATACTAGAGACAAACAACAAAAACTCGCAATCCTAAAAGCAAAGTATAACACGTAATCCACCAATAAAGCCCGAGCAGGATTAAGAAGGCCGAAGCAGACGAAGCAGGGACGTAACTCTCATGGAGCAATAAACCACAACAAAATCAAATGAAAGTCACAAACAATGAATGAGTATTTGAATGATACTACAAATGGGTTTTTCACCAATTAAAGCTTTAAAATTTGATCTGGATCCTACTTTCACAACAGCTCTGAAGCAGCTCTGAAGGGGGGGGGAAAGGCCCCTGGCCCAGACGGGACACCTATGGATATCTATAACATTTTTGGGAACAAGCTGTTGTTCCCACTGTTAGACACGTTTGCGGAACGCTTTAACGCCAGCGAACTTCCCCGTTCCAAGCGTATTGCACTTATAATTGTAAATCTGAAACCTGAAAAACAGGCAGCACGATGTTGCCGGTGATGCTGAAGTACTTGCACGTAGGCCGGAGAGATGCCCGCCTTTTCCTCCTGATCCAGATCAAAACGGGCTTTTGAGGGACGTGGAGCTTTTATTGCATTGGCAGGGTCCTAAATGTTGTTTATGCCACGAGTGAACATCCAGAGGCAGCAGCACTTCTGCTGGATGCAGAAAAAGCTTTTAATCGAGTCGAACATCCATCGATATCTCCACAAAGCACTTGCCCGTTTTGGATTTGGTAATATTTCTCTAACTGGATTAAAGTTTTATATAACATCCCAGTTGCATCAGTAATAATAAATAGCAGCGTATCCAACGCTTTCACTCTTTCAGCAGCGGCCCGTCAAGGCTGCCGCCCATCGCCTCTTCTGTCTGTGACAGCAGTTGAACCCCGGGCAATTCCCTTTAGAAGTAATCAAAACACCATCGGTGTTAAAGTTAATGATATTGATGACAAGATGGGTCTGTTAGTGGATGATCTTTATCCAGTTAGAACAGTCAATTCCCATTTTGTTCAGTAGCATCAACACCTTCAGTAAACTTTAAGGTTATAAAATGAATGAATTAAAAGCTGCTACTCTTTTCCTTGGATGCTGTGAAAGAGTAAATCCTCAGTTCCAACACCATTTAAATTAATTACACATGGCTTTACATATGTTGGTATTAATATCCACGTTACAGACTTCCATGATCGGTCGCATCAAAACAATAAAATGAATGTTCTTATATATATAATATATATTTTTAAATTTTGTTTCAAAGATGAAAAGCATGTTTTGTCATTTCGTTTGGAGCAACAGACTAGACTTCGCTCAGCTCCGCTGTACCTCCCCGACGAAAGAGGAGGCCTGAAAATCCCAAACCTCCTAACGCTCACATTAGAAGCATGCTTGCCTTGAACGTCAGTGTCCATCTTTGAAGGTATGTTTTTGTTTTATTTATTAATATGGATAGCCTTTACTTTTCCTGGATAACAGGGAACCACCAGTGATGTTTGAGGACAGTTTGTTGCTTTGGATTATGTCGAGCAATTAAAACTAATAAAAAGTAATCGAATTTTGAATTGCATTCTTAGTTTTACGGGGAGCCGATGGAGGGAGGTGAACACTGGAGAGACGTGGTCTCCTCTTGTTGGTTCCTGTCAGCATTCGCGCTGCTGCATTTATGATCAGCTGGAGGCTGTTCAGAGAATTACTTGGACATCCAGCCAACAACACGTTACAGTAATCTAGTCTAGAAGATACGAACGTGAGAATTAGTTTTTCAGCATCACTCTGCGTCATTGTTAGTAATTAGAGTTTTTTAATAGTGGAGGTTTTTGTAAAGGAGATCTTAAAGCTTCAAAGTGACGAGGACTCGCTCAACTGGTCGATAATTAAAACCAGGAGCCGTGTGTGTGTGTGTCTGTGTGTGTGTGTGTGTTCGTGTGTGCGTGTGCGCGTCACTTCCGGTTCAGAAGGCCAGATTGAGGAATGCTGGGAATGTTGGTGTGGCTGTTTGTTTGTTTTTTGTTTTTTTTAAGTTTGTTTTTATAAAGAAAGTGAAAGTAAAGTTTTTGTGGTTTTTTTTGTTTTTTTTATTAGCAGTTCTGACTCATCCTCGTTTCTTTACGTGACTGAGGCATATTCGTTCTTTTCTAGTTTATCCTTTAAACATCGCTGCAGAATGTGTCTTAAACTAAAATATGAGGTAAAAAAGCGAACGGGTAACTTTAGACGAAGGTGTACCACGATACTCACCGACATGTCAACTACTGAAACAAAGACTGAGCTTGAACTGATTTTAGGTAAATTTTTCAGAAGAAACGTTCTTCCAGCGGACAGGAAACCCTGAGGTGCCGGGCTGTTTTGGCCCCCGAGACCGCAGCCACTGGCCGCCGCTGCGCTCTGACCTCACAGGAATGTCTTTGTGTAATCAGGAGGACGAGGTGGCGTGTCGGAGTGACATTCACCACACATGCGTGAACCCTGAACGCACCGCAGACGTGACCGGAGCGTCACGCCATCTCCGCTCCATGAATGATGCGTTTGGTCGGTGGGGGTGCCGCCCCGAGGGGCCGAGCCACGAGGGAGGCAGATGATGGCGGGGAAAGTGGCGTGACGCTGAGCTCGCAGGCAGCCGGCGGGAACATGAAGTGGTGTGTGTCTCAGATGCAGAAACGTTTGGTCCATCTGGTGTCTGTTTGGCGAGAGCCGACCTCCGACCTCTGCTTGGACGGCGGCGTGGGGGGCTGAAGCTGTTTCTAGTTTGGTTAAGACCAGTCAGGATGTGTCGGTTCTGTTGGAGAGAGCTTCTCAGTGGGTGATCTTCCTCTCTGAAACACCGGGAGCAGCGTTTCAGCCTGGGAAACCGTCTTTCATTGCAGATCAGCGCTGGAAACATCAGCTGCCAGATTCTGAGCGGGACTTTCCCCGGTTTAAATTCAAACCCAACGCCAAAAAACTGAACTAAGTACAAATACAATTGATTTCTGAATCTCATAGAGCCATATTTTGTTCTCAATGAATGCAGAACTGGTCAGGAGAATCCAGCTGTTTCATTAAAACCACAGAGGTGTGAGAAGAATCGAGTGCTAGAGGAGCTGAGACGAGTGCTAGAGGAGCTGAGACGAGTGCTAGAGGAGCTGAGACGAGTGCTAGAGGAGCTGAGACGAGTGCTAGAGGAGCTGAGACGAGTGCTAGAGGAGCTGAGACCAGTGCTAGAGGAGCTGAGACCAGTGCTAGAGGAGCTGAGACCAGTGCTAGAGGAGCTGAGACCAGTGCTAGAGGAGCTGAGACCAGTGCTAGAGGAGCTGAGACCAGTGCTAGAGGAGCTGAGACCAGTGCTAGAGGAGCTGAGACCAGTGCTAGAGGAGCTGAGACCAGTGCTAGAGGAGCTGAGACCAGTGCTAGAGGAGCTGAGCTGAGACGAGACGAGTGCTAGAGGAGCTGAGACGAGTGCTAGAGGAGACGAGACGAGTGCTAGAGGAGCTGAGACGAGTGCTAGAGGAGACGAGACGAGTGCTAGAGGAGCTGAGACGAGTGCTAGAGGAGCCGAGGCGAGGCGAGTGCTAGAGGAGCCGAGGCGAGACGAGTGCTAGAGGAGCCGAGGCGAGACGAGTGCTAGAGGAGCTGAGACGAGTGCTAGAGGAGCTGAGACGAGTGCTAGAGGAGCTGAGACGAGTGCTAGAGGAGCTGAGACGAGACGAGTGCTAGAGGAGCTGAGACGAGTGCTAGAGGAGCTGAGACGAGTGCTAGAGGAGCCGAGGCGAGGCGAGTGCTAGAGGAGCTGAGATGAGGCGAGTGCTAGAGGAGGCGAGGCGAGTGCTAGAGGAGCCGAGGCGAGACGAGTGCTAGAGGAGCCGAGGCGAGACGAGTGCTAGAGGAGCTGAGACGAGTGCTAGAGGAGCTGAGACGAGTGCTAGAGGAGCTGAGACGAGACGAGTGCTAGAGGAGCTGAGACGAGTACTGGAGGAGCTGAGACGAGTGCTGGAGGAGCAGAATTTCAAGTTCAGTTTTGTGTCCCCACAGAGCCGTGTAAACCAGCTCTGGTCCAGAGAACACGTCGACTCTTTGATAATTAGACGAAGGATACTGACATGTGTGACCCAAATATTAATTTGGATTCTCTTACTTGTGATTGCTGGAGCTTTTGGCGTCATCTCACATCCTTGAAGGAACATTGTGGACGACGTGGACGATGTATGACGCCACCTGAGCCTCTTCTCGCTGAAGAAGAGCCTGTAGGCTGCAACTGGTCACATGCTTTGTTACAGCGACAGCGTTTTTCCTGCAGACCAGCTTTCTCGACTGCTGCGATCTCACTGTTTGTCTTCTGTAAATTGCAGCTAATTGTCTTAATAACTTATAAAGAATCAATAATAAGTGAGTCTGGAGTTGGTTTAAATCATTTAGACTCTATGATGAAGATGTCGAGAGCAGACTTGGAGATGGTCCAGGTGTGTGAAGGAAGACCTCATCTCGCCATCGCCAGGACCTTCGCCCTCGTTTTACTTCCGTTTTACCCGTCCAGCAGTAAAACTGATCTCTAATATTTAATGAGTGAACAGCTCAGACGTCAAGCTCATCAAGTGACAGACTGGACTACAGCTGTCACTCATGAAACCACGCCCCTAATCCTGCATACATTTGGGGTTCATGACATTTTTCCCTGCTGAGGTGCATAAAACCCCCTCGTTGTATTAAGGTGGAAAACTTCTGTTATTTCAGGGTTGTGGTAATGATTTGTTCCGTGTATTGTCCGAGCGGCGTGACCTCTGACCTTTCGCCTCCTTGCGTGTTTTCTGAGCTCAGTGACGCAGGAAGTGAAGCTCTAAAAGCTCCATGTTTGTTTGGCAGCTCCAGCGTGGTCCAGACCTGCAGTTTAAACTTCTGTGTGTGTGTGTGTGTGTGTGTGTGTGTGCGTGTGTGTGCGCGTGTGTGTGTGTGTGTGCCTGTGCGCGTGTGTGTGCGTGTGCATGTGTGTGTGTGCGCGCTGCTGACGGACAACTGGATCAAACAGGAAGTGCTGGTGAGACTCAGACAGGAAGGACATCTCCACAGAAGGACCTAAAATTAGAGCTGAGGTTTGTCAGGATGTTTGGACGTCTGCGAGTGAGCGATGAGATCCGACGCACACACGTGCACGCACGCCTGCACGTGCACACACACGTGCACATGCATGCACGCCACCCTGTTGTCCTGCTGGTAGAGTCACTGCAGCGTCTGAATTGATTTGATGAAGCGGTCTGGTCATTTGACGTCTTCCTGAAACATAAATGTATTGTCATCTGTCAGTGAAGCACGAGGCCCCGCCTCCTTTTGAACTTTGACCCCTGGATGTTTTTCAGACAGCGAAACTCCCTCGGTGCTCAACGTGTTTTCAAGCTTTGAAGTGTAACTGATTATTTCACGTGTAAACACGAGCTTAAACTTTGTTTGAAGTTGGTTGTTTTCAGGAGGCGGCGTCTCGCCGCCGTGGTCTCCCGTCGCCGTTACCACCACTACCACCCGCCCCGGTCGCCCCTTGTGACGACTTTGTGTTGCGTTACAGCTGCTTTAATCTCTAATAAATAAAAATGAGTTGAAAAAAGGAAGCACTTCCTCTACTGGCCACTAGGGGCGCACCCTTAAAAGTGAGTTTCCTCGTCCAGCTTTACAGCAGAAAAAGACCATTCTGTCTGGTACCACAAAATGTTTGTTTTTCTGCTTTGATTATTAATAGCAGGTTGAAAGGTTCATTTTAATGCACATCATCAGGTGAAATTGCATAAAAACTAAAACCCTGTATTTTCCACATTTTCTTCATGTCTTGACTTCTTAGACATGAATCAGGGTTATTATGTCTTTATTTGCCCACCGAAGACGATTGCTGTCTCATGTAGACGTGACGAGGACCAGCAGACATCACTGACTATGACAGCATTAGTTTGATTTTAAAGATACAGCAGCAGTTACATTTATTTACTTTATATAAAGATGATTCATTGAATTAATTGAAGCAACAACAGACCAGACAAATTCAGTGGTTGTCACAAAATAGTGATCACCAATACCTGCGCAGGACTGCCTACCTGTCCAGGTGGATGGATTCCAGCAGATCCCCGAGAACCTAAACGGGATCCCATGAAACAAGCGGATACAGATGGTGGATGGAGGGTTGCAGTACTGGGATGTAAATGTTTAACACCGTAGTCGGCAGGACACGTTAACGGTTCGATAGCCTTCCCCTCCCCGTCACAAACACACCGTTACCCTGGTAACCGAGTAGCAGGAGGAGAAGCTTCACGGCTTCACTCGAACAACGTGTCGGACATTAACGAAGCTGCTGATCGCCGTAGAGACGGCTCCGACACGGCTCCGACACGGCTCCGACACGAAGATGAGCAGCGATGAAGAGTTGCTCATGTTACGAGGACACACAGACACGTGCGCGGCTTCTCCAGACCAGATTCCTTCTGTATTTACACTGGCCGCTGTTTTCCTGGAGTGCATGTCAGGAATGTCACTCGGATTCCAAGAAACCTTTTGGGAATTTTTGTTTCTCAGTTTGACTTCTTTGACTGCTTTTATTTCTTCAGTTTTATGTGTGTTCTTATCCGAAGGGAAACCCGGAGGCGTGATGTGATCAAGGAGAAGTGAACGAGGTTGAATCCAGGACGGAGAGTTGATGTTTTTCTTTTCTTGCAACACTTTTCCTTTTCACTCTGGTTTCATCTCCAGAAACAGAAACTCAGCCCATTTTCTTTTCAGTCCTTCTTCTGCTCCACCCCTTATGCCAATGAGCCATGACATCATCTCTGAACTAGAAGAGTGTGATTGGCTGCTGGGCGGAGCAGCGTGGGCTGCTGGTGGCCCCTCCCCCGTCATCTGTGACTCCGTCTGTAAGGTGTTTCAGTGTCTGAGCTGCCGCTGCTGCACACTGGAGTACAATCCACGCTTTCTTTCTCCACCTCCCTCCACCTCTCCGTCTGCCTCTGCCTCTTCATCTTCCTCGGCTGTATTTTTCTTCTTTTCCCGGAGGAAGACGTGAACCCTCAGGTTGGATAGATGGATGGAGGGAAAACAGAAGCGTGATGCTGCCACCGCCGCTGTCGTCGCTGTGCGGCTGCTGAGCCGGCAGTTTGTGCCCCACTCGTACAGCGGGAGAGAGAGGGACTCTGCAGTTCAACCTCAGGGTCTCCCGCCCTCTCCAGCACTTGGACCTGCTGGTTTGGAAGTGTCAGAGAAGACTGGAAGGTCTTCCTGAATCTGGGGCTGCAGCTGGAACTTATTTCTTGGACTTTTTGCTGTGAATTTAAAACTCAGGTTTAAATATTTACTGTTTATCTTAAATCTAAACTCACTGGTGCTTCTCTTTATTTCTCCGGAGCACAGACGAGAAACCCGTCCTGTTTCAGACTCTGACTGGTTCGGGACCCTGATCGTTCTGGGTGGAGTTTGTCCTCCATGACTCTGTGGACTTGACTCGTCTCGAGTCCCCCACTGTCTCCTTTGGAGTTGCATCATGGAGCTTCAGAGCGCCTCCGGCGGCCTCCCAGGCCCCCTTTCCCCAAACTTGGACTACGCTGCCCTATCCCCTTCCTCGGGCATCCCGGGCCCCTCTCATGTTGGAAACTCGGGCCGGCCGCCGAGCCCTGGCCCCGGGTTCTCTGGACAGGCGGCCTTCAACTACAACCAGCTAGAGGGCCGGTTCAAACAACTTCAAGGTAAGAAACTGTGAAACGGGGACGCCGCCGCCACTTTGGAGGATGTCTGCTTCACTTTTGAGACATCAGCGTTCTCAGAACTCAGAACAGGTGTTGGAGGACGCGGTTTGTGTGGTTATGAAGTTTGGTTTGGTTGAACAAGGAGGCAGGTGTGTGATCAGCGCAGCGTGGGCGGTTGGCGGTGCGGCGGTACGGCCTGAAATCAGAGTTCGGGCGTACGTGAATGAGCGGCTGCAGCCTCATGTCAGGAAAGCGTTGCCGTACCAAAGCCGCACCCTGCCTCATGTTCACACAGCGACTCTAAAAAAGCCGCCAGCGGCCTCCGGAGCGCCTTGCTCAACGGCAGCGGAGGGAATCTGCGAGTCAGGTCCCACGCCCAGATTCTCTCAGATAGCTGTGATCTGACCACCGAGGTCAGCCGGGCACTTCTTCTTCTGTGAAACTTATCAGACTGTTGTGCTGGTGAGAAAAGTGCAGCTAATCATTGACATGATTACTTTCTGTCCGTCGGGGCGGTTTGTCGCCATAAAAACGGCAATAAAAATAGTTTTACTCCACAATATTTGTCAGTTATATTGACTCAGCTGAAGAAGCACAGATATTTTCAGTAAAGATTCTCATTGAAAGGTTTGAGTTTATAATATAGATGAAGAGTGTTCGGCCCAAACCTGGCCCGTATCTGGCTTTGACCCGGCCACGTGTCCACCAGACCTTCTCCAGTTCTGGGTTTCCTCCTCAGCCTTCGGGCACCGCTTGGCCCTCAAAACCTTTGCTGAATTCATGACAACTGTGAGTTTTTATTCACCTCATCATGTAACATCAAATAAAAGCCACAAATTTTAGCATAAATAGGGGTGTGGTCTTTAGAGTGACATCACTCAGCAGCTGTGGCCTCGTTTTGGGAAATAGTTGTAAATACTAACTATAAGACAAGCGGACTGGTTTGGTCCGGAAGGGTCTGAGGGCGAAGCGTAGCGAAGCAGTCGCGGCGTCTGGCCGAGCTACCCTTCGGGGTGATTTTACCAAGACTTCCACTAGGATCTGGCTAAGACGAACCGCGAGGACTGGCTCATCCGGGGTCCTGCTGGTGCTCGATCGGGGGTCTGACTTACCGATCGATGAAGTGACCCGATGCAGCAGGTGGGTTGACGACCACGCTGCTTTTAGCCGGTAACCTTCAGAACAGCTAACGAAGCACAGACGAGACCAAAGGAGGGTTGAGACGGGGCGTTTGAGTCAATACAAGCTTTTAACGGGAAAACGTCCGTCAAGGAGAAACGCTGGTCTAAAATTACCACGAGGCTGAATTTAGCCGGAGGCCAACGAAGGCCGTTTTCTGATGACGGCTCGATCGACTCGGAGCTGCTCAGAAACCTTCAGCGTCGCCTCCCGCGTCTAAAAGTAGCCCAGTGGTTCAGGGAGGGCGGGTTTGGAGTCCAGACTCGTCCCTGATGTGTCTCGTGATCGTCTGCTTTGTTCAGTCAGCGTCAAACCAAAGACGGCGCTGAAAAAAACGCCGATAACAAACTTTTCCAGGCTGGTTCCGTAATAACTCCGCTTGAGCTCCGTGGAGCTACAAAAGCTAAGTAGCGGGAACTTGGCAATGGTGGGCGTGTCCTCCAGGCCTGCCTGTACCACCCACTTGTCCATTTTTGGATCTGGGGTTGGTTGAAGTGAGCTTTACTAAAGTATCTCTGCCAAAATACAGACTTCAAGTCCCCTTTTCAGACGCCTGTGGATGATGTCACAGCGGATTTTTCCAGTTCATCTTAAACATCTGTGGTTTTCTACCCTTTTTATCTCTTCTTCTTCAGGCTTTACAGACCTTTATCTTGTTACTGTTGAGTTTTTCTTATTCTTGTCAACAAACAGTAGAACTTGAGATTGAATTTGAAGTATTTTTGTGGTTAACTGTGTTTTTCATGTCTAATTACTGTTAGAACTTCTCAGGTTTTTATCGGTTTGTAAACAGAACTGGAGCTGAATTCATCAGACGGCCGTCATGGCGTCCAGATATTAGGAACCCTGATGTTCCCAGGAAACAAACGACGCTCTTACAGAGCAGCATGATCCTGAGTTATGAGTCTGACGAGGGCTTGGCGGCGTGTCGGGAGGCTGTAAGTCATGTGGGACTCAGGTGCTTCATAGCAGCGTCTCGCTTCCTGAGAGACGCTGCAGTTGGATCTGAATGTGGAAGAGCTGTGATTACTGCAGAGCAAACAGCTTCGACTTCCTCCGCGTTCAGGAGTATTGAACGAACATCCACAGTTTGAAAAGAAGCAATTACGGAGAGAAACGAGTCATCAGATCCGCTGCTGAACAGGAGGGAGGTGGAGACGATGCCGAGTTACTCCAGAAGATCATGAGGCAGCTCAAATACTGAACTCTTTTTTTTTTTTTTTCATGATAGATGGTTAAAGGAACTGAAAGCTACTAAAACTACCTCCAAATCTTTGTTTTGAATTCATGGTGGGCGGGGCTACAGCATGAATTTGTGCAAAAAGAGATATTCTGGACAGAAAACAAGCCCATCATGCTTCTCTGTTCCCAGAGCCCCTCCTCCTCCTCCTCCTGCTGTCCCGATCTAGCCAATCAGCTGTCTTTTGAGTGGTTTGGGACCCTGGGAGCTCCGCGTGGTGGGGGTTGGGTTAACAGAGGGGAGGGGTGTGTCCAACATGGTCTGTAAGCTTGAAAACATCCAAACCCCATTGTCATCTCACATTCTTTTTGTCCTTCTAATAAGACAACAAGCAACTCGTCAACCTCATCAATGTTTCATGAGCCTCCGTGGGGCGTCTGTCACCCTCCTCCTCCGTCCTCGCCGTTCCTCCATCCATCCATCCATCCTCTTAGTGAAATTAAAGGAAGCTTCAGCTGCCATGTCCCGATCAAATTCACACAAAGACGGCAGGAGAAACCGCTTGACGTCCTCCTTCCTTCATCAGAGTCGAGTTTATTTGGAAGAACTTAACTTGAAACCAGGTGTTTATGTATATTTGTAGGATGTGATTAACTTGGAAATAATATTATTAAACGTATCACGCTTTCTGTCATCCACTTTTAAACAGTGTATAATGTTGTATGAAAACATTTGTGATATTTATAAGCTCTAGTGTTATCTATCTGTTAACTCATCAAACTTTTATTTGACATGCCGTAAAATCTAAATATTTCTGTCAATATCTTTACCATTATTTATATTTCTTTAGCTTTTTGTGTCTTTTGGAATCATTTCTGCTGTTCTGCCAAAAATCACAAACTTGTGTACACGGTAAAGCGAGATCTCAAGTTAAAGTTATTATTTATTACGTTATTTATTATTATTAGTTATTTATTTATTACGTTAAAGCGGGATCACGCGTTAAAGCGGGATCACGCGTTAAAGCGGGATCTCGCGGTAAAGCGGGATCTCGCGGTAAAGCGGGATCATGTGTTAAAGCGGGATCTCGCGGTAAAGCGGGATCATCTCATTGCAGAACTGGACTCAGCAGAGAACTGGGCAGAACTTTTATTGAAGAATGTTTTTATTATGAAATTGGGTTTAAGGTCATTAATTTAGTCATGACGACCTCTTTTTAAACTTCTCTGTTTCCGGATGTGAAGCTGAAGTTTGACTGGTTTTTTCTCAGAAAAGGTTGAATGTTTTCACTGAACACGTTTGAGGTCGGAGGACTTTCAAAGACGTTTTTCCAGAAAGAAATCCGACCTGCAATGTCAGAGTTGAAGCATATTTCACGCTGCTCTCGTCAATAAATTGCTCCAGCGTGTCAAGAAAAGAGCTGAGGCCGTGAGTCTGAATCGTCTCCCGTGTTTTCGAGGTGACATTCCTGGTAAAAATTCCTCAAAAGTTAAAAATATGGAAGCGATTGAGAAACCTCGGGCTGCGGTGGAGTCAGCAGTATCAGTTACAGAGACAGAATCGACTTATTGTTGAGTGTGTGAGCAGAAGGTGACATGAGGAAGTGTGTGTGTGTGTGTGTGTGTGTGTGTGTGTGTGTGTGTGTGTGTGTGTGTGTGTGTGTGTGTGTGTGTTATCAGATCTTCAGGATAAAAGGGCCCCTTTGACAGGGACGCTCCATTGAGCATGCTCACAGCAGCGGGGAGGGGGTGGGGCACGTCTGAGGCACAGAAAGTAAAATCATAAAGTTAAAGCTCAGTCCAAATAAGAAACCGGGAAAACGTGTTTGTTTGTCCCGTCTGGAAAAAACGTCTTCAGAAAGTTCAGTCGAACCGCCGACCAACTGCCGAGGTCATCTGATGGTCCGTTGTTTCCTCGAAGAGTCCTAATCTGAACAGTTTTATTTCCTGAACCTTTGTGAAGCGAAAGTGTGTCTGCAGTGATGTCAAACTCGGCCCTGCATGGGTGCGTGACAAACCTGTGATGTCATATTGGTGGCGCCATCAGGGAAAGCGGCTGTTGAGCCTCTAGTGGTCAGAAGAGGAACTGCCACTTTTAAAGCTCGCAGTATCCAAGTTGATCTGGTAGATCAGCTGAGTTGCAGCGATGCTCGAGGCCAGCGGTGCCGCCGGCACCCCACGGGCAACTGACGGGACCCCGCAGCAGCAACGGCCGTCAGTCTGCTGGTCCTGGTCCTGGTCCCGGTCCCGGTCCCGGTCCCGGTCCATCACGAGATGGAAACTAAACCATTGACTCCCCTGCAGTCGTATATTAACGATCTTGGCTGACTTGGATCACACAGAAGGACTTTGGATCATCACAGGCCCGACTCAAACGAGGTGCAAAGTCTTTTTAGGATGTGTATTTTTTTTGTATTTTTTTTAACTTAAACATGCAAAAACAAATCTGTGGAGTGAAGCTCTACACTTAAAGAAACCCAAATCAGCAGAAAGCCGAGGGCTGCGTAAGGTTTTAGGAGAATTAAAGAAGACCTGCAGCAGACGTCTGCATTCCTGCTGCAGCCAAGAAGAGACAGAAGCACGAGGTGTTTTTTTCTCGCTGCAGGAAACAACTGTCCCTGTAAACGTCCTAAATGCTGCTGGTGATCACAGTCGTGGTGTTTATTGGACAACAGTGACCACGTGTGACTCGGACTCCTCATCCATGACGGACGACATTCCTGAGTCTCAGCCGCCGTGACACGTTTTTTTATTTTGAAGTAATTTAAAAAAAATCCTATTGATTAATCATTTATCAAAAATGTGATTGGGTCATTGGTTTCACCTTCTAGTCATTTGAAAATCCTTTGTTGTTGTTGTTGTTGTTTTTTGTGTAAAACTAAAGTAAAAGTCATCTTTTTATTGTGGTTCAGAAGCAACCAACATCCCTCCACCACCGTGCCTGACACCGGGTCTGAGGTTTTTCTGCTGGTTTTCTCCAAACATGCTTCTGGACGTTACGAACAAACGTCTCCACTTTGGTCTCATGTGTCTTGGGACAAGTATATACACACTGTCCGCTCTCTGAGGACGTCCATGGCTGATGTCTTTCCCATTTGACATTGTGTTACCGCACATCTGGATGCTTTTATAGAGGTCTGCACATCTGATGGCTCAGTCAGGGTTGACCAATAGCAGCACTTTCCTGCAACGTACCTTCTTAAATCCTGTTGAAGCAACAAGGGGTACTTGGTGTTACCCACACAGGCAACTAAATAACCACATGGTGGAGAAATGACCTCGTTTACCTGCATTTGCACAGAACACGAAATCTGACATCTACTAAATCACAGAGACTGATCTTTATGGTCAAATAAAAGCTTCATAGTGAGAAGCAAAAAGGAAAAGAAAGTAAAGGTCAGCGTTCACAAGCGGGAATCTCGTCATAAATCAGGAGGTGAATCACTGAAGGTGGACCAACGATGAGCTTCAGGTTCTGCTCAGACGTCTGAACTGATGCTCAGCTGGATGCAGCTGCAGCAGAATTAGTGGAAACTAAGTACCTGATTCACCTCCACCGGGCGCCGCTCCGCTGCAGCGTTCCGCCTCGGTGTCAGACGTTTACCACGTGCAGACGTTCACAGCACAGAATCAGCTGCGTGTGACTGTGAGATGGTCGTGGAGCTTCCAGGAACCCAGGTTGAGCCTGTTTTAATCTTCTGACCGGACTTGACGTCAGTGATGCCTTCATGAACCTCTGGGATGTCGGGCAGCTCTGAAACGGCTCTGTAGCGAGTTTAACTGGATCGTTAACAGCTGGATCAGCTGGCGGTCGTGGCAGCGAGTCAGCGGCTGTCTGGTTCCAGTCGGTTAAACGGTCTGATGATCAGCCGGTCAGTCGTGGACCCGTCAGTCGTCCCTCTGTTCCAGGAGGACACTGCTCTCATTCATGCAGCCCTGCTCTCATGGCTCACTGTGATTGGACGCCAGGCTCAGTTTCCTGTCCTCCGATTGGCTGCTCGAGTTTCTGAACCGGAGCCACTGGAGGAGTTTTACACCTGCAGACTTCCTGATCTCCGACTCCTTCCCCTCTGGGAGTTCAGGAATGTCGGAGTCCAGGAATTACTGTGTGCATGCGTGCGTGTGCACGTGCGTGTGTGAGTGTGAGTGCGCGTTAGTGGAAACAGATGTTTGAACTCTCAGCTCGTTTCGTCTTCATTCACTGAAAACTCACATTATTATTATTGATCCAAAGCTACATATTCATTTACTATTTTATGCTTTTTTTTTTTCTTTTTTTTTTTTTTACAGATTTTTGTCTTTTTCCTACTATCAGTATTTTTATGTTAGTTTTTTTTCTTTCTTTTTTTCGTTGGTAGTTTATTTTTTATAAAAGGATTTCCGATCCCTAACAAACAAATATTTTACATTTTTATGTTTTTGTGATTTTTATTATATAATTTATTTCATTTATTTATTGCTTATGAATAATAATATTACACTTTTCTCTATAATAAAATTCAGAATATGTTAAAAGTTTTCATTTAGAATAAAATTAGTATCTATATTTTAATTTTAATATTTCAAAGGTATAAAGATTATTAAAGAGTTTATAAAGATTTTTTCTCTTTTTTTCTTTCTTGTTAAAATCTTTTTTTTTTGTACATTTATTTAAATTTTGCATTTAATTACGTTTCTGTGGGTCGATTCCCAACTGTCCGAATACTTTTCATACATAATAAAAGTATACTTTATGGTTTAAATATGAGCAGACCACTTTCTAAAGTAATATTTATTTTATTCACACCGTTGAATCATGATTTAAAGTTTATTTTGATGTTTGTTCGATACTGTCGGACGACTTTAACGCCGGAAATCAAAGTTCGATCTCAGATCTCAGAATCTGAAGAACATTTGATGAAGCTGATGAAGGCTGAAGATGTGAAACTAAATGATTTTCAGAAACAGATTGAAATTTTCAGAAAAGACGATTGGAGACTGAAAACGTTTCGGGAACAACTCGGACCTGAAGCGGCGCTGCTCGTCCTCGGATCACAGCGGACTCCTCCTCCTGACTCGTCTCTGAATTGACTTGATTATTTTATTTTGTTTGTGTGTTTGCAGCCAAACCTTCAAGGATTAGATCACATAGATTTATTTTGTCTTTCAGCTGTTTTCCTTTCCTTCCTTCCTAGATAAGATTCCTGATTCCTGAGTTTGGCATCACGAGCTCAGCAATCGCAGTCGACTTTAAAACCCAAACAGCATTAAAAACTGCAAGAAAAAGGCAGCGTATGTGAAAGTTTGGTCTGTTTGCGTCTGTTGTTGGAGTAATTAGAGACGTTTTCCTGATTTCTGCTGTGATTGTTGGGAGTGTGCGTGTGTGTGTGATTTATGAGAATGACACATTCACACGATGATGCGAGCAGTGATGCTCCTCACATGATGCTCAGGCTCCACATTCCTCCCGCCGTTGTGAATGCGTGTTTGTGCCTGCCTCGGGGCAGAAACGTTGATTTCTGTCTCTTTTTTCCAACGGCGGGGGGTTGCGGGGCTGTCTGGGGCGGCAGAGGACCACTCATCTGTCTGGTCGGCGCTTCGTCGGCCTCAGGTTAAGGTCGTCCTCTCGTTACAAGGGTGTGTGTTATTGATCTGCTCTGACTTTGCTGAAACACTGGCAGCTGCTTCATGTGGATTCAGCAGAACCCAGAAACCCAGAAACTGTAACTGAACCTGATGACATTGACTTCTGCTGAGCTGTGTGTGTGTGTGTGTGTGTGTGTGTGTGTGTGTGTGTGTGTGTGTGTGTGTGTGTGTGTGTGTGTGTGTGTGTGTGTGTGTGTGTGTGTGTGTGTGTGTGTGTGTGTGTGTGTGTGTGTGTGTGTGTGTGTGTGTGTGTGTGTGTGTGTGTGTGTGCGCGCATTCAGATCAAAATACTTCCTTGACCTCAGTGCGAGCACGTACCCGGATGACTTGTCACATGGAAAAACAACTTGAACGGATCTGTGAAGTAGTTGAACACAACATCTGTGAGGTCATAACCACCGTGGCTGCAAAAACAGCAGCGAAAACATTCCGATTTCTCCCCGTGTGGCGACATGTCGGCGACCAGTACTTGGAAGTTGAACGGGGAGCTTGAGCCGATATCTCAGGAGATGATGAGACACATCGGGTCTGGACGTTCAGGGGCGATGCGAGTTTCAGACCGACGTTACAGTCGCATCCAGTTCCCGGCGTCAGGTTAACGTAAAAGTAAACTTTGTTTTTTAAATGAAAACTGAAGTCCCAGCGGGGTGTTGATGAGGCGTTCCACCCACAGATTACGATGCCGAATCAGGATTAATATCACGATACGTTCAGATCACAACATGATTCAGGGACAACGTGTCCTTGTTTCGGAGTTCAGTCGGATCCACTTCCTAACTCGCTTCAATGTGGAGATTTAATTTCCATTTTAAATCACAACGAGCCAGTTTTAGAAACTGAAGCCGGGATGTTTATGAGACGATCCAATACGTATCGAGATTGCGATACTTTTCAGGGATGATACATTTTTATCCAAAAAGTTCCGGTTTGATCAGTTCTCAGTGTCGGTTTAATTAAAATATTTAACATTTTACATTAAACTGAGAAAATGATAAATTTAACAGGGCCGTTAAATTTTTATTTAATCCCCCAGCACATCAGCGACGGATGTTTCCTGATCAGGACATGTGTTGGGAGGACGATCGTCAGGGACGACACATTCACGCAGACTCTTTGCTGATGCTGCTTGTTTATTTTCTGTTTCAAGTTAAAACAAGACAACTTTAGGAATTGAAAGGGGGTGTTCATGATCACAACACACAGTTCAGAAAAGATCGTCCGATTGAAGGTTTTTGTTCCAGTAAATGAAAGCCGGCCTTTTTTATAAATGTGGATGTTGACCTGTCAATCACTGTCTGTTTAGTTCCTCACTCCGAAGGACAGAGGTTTGTTTCTGCTCTGACAAATGGAGGAATAACGCGGAAGTGGAGATGTTCCCACGTGGCATGGAGTAATAATAGACAAGTCCATTAGAATTTATTGATTAGTGATGTTGGGAAGAGTTTGGCAAATGGATGTTTAAAGATTTTTTTTTTTAAATGCCAGAACTGATTCATTCCAAGCTGAGTTCAGCCACTTTGTGTGAACGCATGTGTGTTTAAAGGTAAATACGTTTTCCTGCAGGGACGAGCATCTGCTGCTCTTTCACCACAGGAAGGGGAAGCCCCGACACATGCACGCACACATGCATGCATGCATGCACGCACGCACACATGCATGCAGAACATGCAGGAGGAAACTAAAGATGCGGATTAAAGACCTGGGTGATGAGGACACGGCTGAGCGGACAGAAGACACAAAGGCAGAAATCCGTTGCAACATCTCCAACTACGATTGTTGGCTGACGTCTAGATTTTCTCCACAGAAACCGACAGTTCTGTCCTGAAGTCCAGCAGCTTCAGAGGCACAAATAAGACCAGACACCTGAAATGATTCTGCGTTGGGGTTCTGGATCAACAGTTTTTTCACCAGGACACCAGATAAGCAGTTGACGCCGTGGATTGAGTTTGTTTTTCCGGGCCAACAAAGGAGCAATTCTTATTCTTTTAATGACTGTTAACTGAGCTCAGCCGGTTTAATGGCGTTGGATCTAGACCCTAGTGGTCAGTAGAGAAGCTTACAGGTCTGGATCTAGAACCTAGAGGTCTGTAGAGAAACTTGCAGGTCTGGGATCCAGACCCTAGAGGTTCGTAGAGGAATTCACTTTAACTTCAACCTAGAAGTTGAGAAGTTGGACTGTTGCTGATTGGTCTGATCATGAGCTAATAGCTCCGCCCCTTTGCCAGCCTTGAGAAGTTGAACCAATGAGAAAACACTTGAACCAGTTTTGAGGAAGATCCTCTACTTTAGTCTGTGTTGTTCGTATTGGCAGGTTTTTGGAGTTATTCTGGGTGCAGAGCTACTCAAGAAGAACCAGCTGCTAAAATTAGAAGGATGAAGTGGAAATAAAAAGAACAGTACAAGTCTGTTGTTCCGGTAAAAATATAGGACAAAATCTTCTAAATCCGGTTACAGTTCAGAGGTCTGACATGACCTGGTTCCGTTTTCGGTGTTCAGACTATTTCACCAACTCTTTTATTCATGGAAATCTCTGTTTGGCTCCTCCTTCCCGTGCATATCTGGCCAGTCGCAGACCCGGCGGCGTCTCGCCTGCAAACTTCCAGCAGCTCCAGTTTGATACCAGAAGCCGCTGAAGGCCTTCCAACACTGCTGCTATTGTCCTGCGGCAAACACTCCCAAGGTCACGAACGTGTACGAGTGTTTGTGAAGCGGTCGAGGTTCTTATCGGCTCCGTTTGTGTGCGGACGTCTCGGCCCAGCTTCCTTCCACAGGTCAAACGCAGTTCATTCACCAGTGTTGTGAACTGGCGCTGGATGAGTTTGTGGTGCAGAAATCTTCTCTGTTGGTGATTGTGAATCACCATGAAGATGCTGAGAACATCACTGTTACCTGAGTGGAGCATGACACGGCGATAATGAAGTCATGTTGCATTCGTGGTCTGTGAGAGAGGCGTGAATTTACAGTTTCATCTTGAATTTTCAGGCGTGACGTTTTTGATGTGAATGAATGTGACCGAAGTGGGTTTCATTATTATGTAAATACAACCTCAGATGAAGGTGCAACGTTCACAGAAGATGATTCCTCTACTGACCCTGGTGGTCAGAGGAACCGCGGGTCTGGATGTCTGCCTCTAAGACTTACAGGTGTCCAGGTCCCAGACCATCATCCCTCCACCACCGTGCTTGACAGAGTGTTTTTGTTGGTTTCCTCCAAACGTGGTTCTGGAAATTAAGACAAAAGATATCTTCACTTTGGTCTCATCTGTCCAGAGGACATTGTTCCAGAAGTCTTCTGGATTTCTTCAGATGCAGTTGTGCTTCTAGTCAAGTCAGAATTATTAAATAGCACATTTAAAGACAACCACAGTCGACCAAAGTGTGTTACAGGCAAATACTAGAATTAATGCACATAAAAACCCGACAAAGTAAAGCAGGTGTTTGGCAGATGCCGATTTTTAGCTTGAACTACAGACCATCTGTTCCAGAGAACCAGTGACTGAAAAAGCTTGATCACCTGTTTTTAAGGCTGGATCTGCAAACATAGGCCTGTGGACACTTGAGATGGAGCTTTTGGTACATTTATCCCAGTATATGTGACATTGTCTAATACTAGTACTTAATGGAAACGTATATACAGTAAAAAGTAATGGTCCAACTACAGAACCCTGTGGAACACCACGACCTGCTGTGGTTTATGAGGAGGACTCCTTGTTCATGTGAAGTGGAATTTATCAGATAAATATGACATAAACCAGGCTACTGTGGTTCTGATACCTCCAATATCTGGTTCACGACTCACTGTTGTGTTCTTATCGCTGCCTTGTGCTTAAAACAAGATTAACTTTACTTTTCAAACTCTTGACGCTTCACATTCAGGTATCAAACAGTTATAAAAAGGCTTAGGAAAGAAAGAAATCATCTGTGTGTGGTAGTGGAGAGGCGGCGGCAGACAGCCTGATGTTCGCGGAGACCTACAAGAAGCTGAGCTGCTCACATTAGAAGGCCGGGAGCATGACCTCCAGTGTGAATCTGTGAGGGTTAAAGGAGAAGTGACGGAGCTCAGTGAGGTGTAAAAACACACATGTAGCAGCTGTGACTGTGGGCGCAGGAGATGTGGGTGTGGTCTTCAGCAGGCTGAGCAGCTTCCTCTCACCTCAACAGCGGAGGTCTGGTTTCTCGATGCTGGAATCTGTCGAGCGTCGTGTCGTTTAGTTTAGTAAAAAGAAACCGTGGAATAACTTTTTCCTCTTTCCCGCCTGGAGCAGCTCAGTTCTCCGGCCTTTACTTGAGGTCTTCATCCAAACACAGAAATGGGATGATTTTATAAAGTTCCCTTTAACTTACAGCAGATTTAGCTTTCGTCTGCTTTGTCAGACACAGGAAACGTCTCCCACGTACATCAGCCATCCAGGAACAATGCGTGGATGCTGAGATGTCGTAGACGTCCCAACACCCCACAGAGATCAGCAGGACTCTCATTATGAGAAGACTGCTGCTCAGCTGGACCCCTGCTGCCTGACCGACGTGTTTATGGTTTTGTTTTTCTGTGTGCAGATGAACGCGAGGCGGTGCAGAAGAAGACCTTCACCAAGTGGGTGAACTCCCACCTGTCCAGAGTCTCCTGTCGAATCACAGACCTCTACATGGACCTGAGGGACGGACGCATGCTCATCAAGCTGCTGGAGGTCCTGTCTGGAGAGAGGCTGGTGAGTAGCAGCGCCATCTGGAGCTGGAAAACACCTCCACGTCCTCAGAGTTTAAAGTGAAGTCCAGCATTTAGCTCCTGTGTCTTGATGGCTGCTGAAAAAGTGGTTTGTAATGCCAAGAGGAAGCTGATATTTTGACCTTTTTCAAAAGTTTAGACCGTTTTTTTGAGGTCTTAATGAAACACTCAGCCATGACTGTACGGCTCTGTTCATTGTGTCTGGCTTTCAAGGGGCGGGGTTACTTTGCTTGACTCTGCCTTGTCTTCTTTAGGTTGCTCTACTTTTGCCTTTGTTGATAATAAAGGTGATAAAGCTGAATGCAGATGTTTCTGGGATATTCTGCCCCCTAGTGGTCAAACGTTGTTTGGCTACATAGTTTGGATTTAAAGGATGTTTTTGGTTTGTTGGAACAGTTTGTTGAGGTCTAAATAAAATGTCTGTGACATGTCTTGATAAAAATCCCACACAGAAACCGACCAGCAGCTCCTTGTTCACCCAACTTCAGATGATGTGAGGTTGTGGGCGGAGCTAAGATGGAGAACCTGGAGAGCTGGTCTGTGACGTCACAGTCCCCTCTGGGTCTGAGCGGCTCTTCAGCCTGAGGTGAACCCAAACGATGCGACAGAGACGTCCAGTCAGAGCTTTTCTGTGCTCCCAAACGCAGCAGATGCAGGTTTGGGATGACGTGTCCCTTAAAAAATGATTTTCGTTGACCTGCTTTCCCACGTTTGTCCAGTCCGACACTCACACCAACGTTCAGTAAATGAACATCCAACTTCTGACAAAAGACAAATTGTTCTGCAGAGTGTTTTCTCGGTCATCATGCCATCACCGCGGCAACGGTACTACCCTCCTGTGTCTGTCCTGATCACATGCAGACGCATTTAAACCCCCCACCACCGTCTTGTGACTTCCGGCGCTGCGAGCCAGAATGCGCTTCTTCTTCTTTTCCTCGTCTTTTCCAGTCATTTTCTTGGCCGGCATTTTCTGCTCCGCTTCCGATCCCCTCTGCTGTCATCCGGCTTTTTCTCGGCCTGTCAAACACACGCCAAGAGGAAAGGCAGCCTCGCCGCTGCAGCATTTGCTCCGTTCACATGATTCCCATGTCATTTTCAGCTGCAACTTGTCCAGCAAAGAAAAGGGTGGATGTTTGGGGGGGTCGGCAGCGTGGAGGGTGTCCGAGTTGTGAAAGGAGTCGTTGAGAAACTTTGAGGGTTCACATGGAGCCAAAACGCCTCCAGAGGCAGCAGAAGAATCCGACGGAGAGCTGCTGTCTCCAGCTGCAGAGGAGTCTGAGTCTCAAGCAGCACACGGTTTTAACTGCAGGGTTGGAAAAACACTCAAACCAAAGACGTGGCTTCATTGTTCATTCATACCGAAACTGCTGGAAATGTCGCCATGTTGTTGTTTACGTGGTGCCGTCAGGAAAAGTCCCGAGGACGATGGTTAATCACGAGCGTGTAGATGTATTTGTTTCCTGTCTGACTTTATCAGGGTTTCCCGGGGCGGTGGAGGAATTCTGGTCCTCTCTTCTGTCCAGCGTTGCTTCAGTGCACTGAGGTTTCAGTCGGGTTCAGTCCTTCGTCTCCACACCCACCTCTCTCCGTTCAGGCCCACCGGCCCCAGCGTTGATCCTGTGTTCATAGACGGACAACCTTCCTGTGATGTCACCCAGACGTTGCTGCAGGGAAGCCTCTCGTTTCTCCTAGTGTCCCCGCTGGAGAAGCTGCATAGCTGCTCACGAACATTTCCAAGAGTCATGTCGTGAATTCAGAAATAACCGCTGCCGGAGCTTGACGTGACGTTATAATGGCGTCTTTAAGTTCACTGCTGATGTCGGTCCTCGAGAGCATTGTATTACCACACCTGAATGCTTCATTAGAGATCTGCACACCTGCTGATGACCAGCAGCACCTGGTTGCAACTTACCCTCTTAAATCCTAAGGAGGCAGTAAGGGGGAACTTGGTTTTGACTTGTTGTCGTTTTGTTAATCCTGATATTTAAAATCTTAGATTAAAAAGGTTTCTGTTCTCCTTTACTGGTATGCTCTTATCTGTTGCTGTGTTTCTGCCGGCAGACGGACATTTGTGGGACTGAACACGTTCCAGTGTGGGAGTGACAGAGGAACGCGTCGTGGCCCTGATGAGTTTTTATTAGTACAACAAGGACTCTTACGGAGCTATGAAGTCCATATATATGCAGGATTTTTACCAGATTAGTTGAAGCACCACGGCCTTGTCATGTGAATAATTAAGCGTGGAGATTCTAATGGATCAAAGGCTTCAAACGGGAGCCTCCAGCCACGCGGCGTGATGAGACCTGCTGATGGTGGAGAGATGAACGGAAGGTTGTTCGGCGTGTGTTTGTGGAAGTTTTGCTGACCAACGCTGCATTTCCGGGTGCTTTGTTGGATTTTCATCCTCAGCAGAAAACAATCCAATAACCCTGCAGTGTGAGCACTGATCCTGATGAGTCCTGGTTTTACTGGTTTGAGGTCCGCTGGGTCCGGCAGCACACTCCCGCCGCTGACACTCTGAGGTGATAACTCACAGTGGGGTGGGGGGGGCAGCATCGAAACAGTCGATAAACGTCTGAAACTGACAGAAAATGAAGCATAAACGCGGCTTAATATCCCAACATTAGAATTTTAACCAGGACCTTCAGCGTTTTTGGAGAGTTGAGACCAAAACGGGCTGTGAAATGACGGCTGCTGATAGCTGAAGTCCGTCAGCAGACGGTTGTCCCTGCAGAGGTTGGGGCAAATTTAGTCTTACTAATCTTAGTCAGGACTTTATTCGAAGGTAAGAAGTTAAGTCAGCCTTCGGGAAACTGATGGCCACTGACCACAGACAGCTGTCACTCAGAACACCACACCCCTAATGATGCATATGTTATATAATTATATCTGTGTACGGTTGTCATGAATGTAAAATCTAACTTCTCGTACCAGGATATAAATGATATATTAAATATATTTCTGCTGTGACGTTGGACATTTTAATGCAGAGGTTAATGGAGGTCGTCTCACAGTTGGATCTCAACTTCAGGGTGGAGTCTCATGGGGAACCAAGTCTGGTTGCAGTTCCCTGACTGGCCACTAGAGGCTCCAAAAGCGAGTCAGTCTCCACTGATTCCATGTTAAAATTTTAGAGCAGAATTTATACCAAGAATTATCCATACACAGACCCCAGAGGTGAGTAGAGGACCTGCAGGTCTGGATCCAGACCCCAGTGGTCGGTAGAGGACCTGCAGGTCTGGATCCAGACCCCAGAGGTGAGTAGAGGACCTGCAGGTCTGGATCCAGACCCCAGTGGGTCGGTAGAGGACCTGCAGGTCTGGATCCAGACCCCAGTAATGAGTAGAGGACCTGCAGGTCTTGATCCAGACCCCGGTGGACAGTGGAGGACCTGCAGGTCTTGATCCAGACCCCGGTGGACAGTGGAGGACCTGCAGCTATGTTCCTGGTTTGTGTCAGATGTTCATTGGTCAAATGCAGTATTTTTAAAAAGAGCGGCTTTAAAAGTCTGTCAGCCTATTGACTAGATTTGTTAAATCTTTGATGTCCTACAGCTGCAACCAGATGTTTATAGGAAACTTCAAGGGGATGTTGCTCAATTTCCACCAAGTTTTGATTGCAGTGCAGTCTGGAGCTGTGATTTACAGCGTTGTGGTGTTTATGTAAGAATTTAAAATGAGGCAGAAACGGAGAAATCGCACATGCTGTGGGAAAACCTCCAGTTGTTGTCTTGCTGAATAAAACTGCAGCAAAGTAAAGACTTAAAACGAAACGTGTCAGTTCAGAGAGTGGTCAGCTGTGTCTGCAGCTGCTGGCCTCCTCTTCCTGTCCTCCTCGGCAGCTTGAAGCTGTTCCCGCTCGCTGGCCTCCGACAGGCGCACCTAAACTGATTTCTGTTTTGCTGCGTTTCAGCCCAAACCCACCAAGGGTCGGATGAGGATCCACTGTCTGGAGAACGTGGACAAAGCCCTGCAGTTCCTGAAAGAGCAGAGGGTTCACCTGGAGAACATGGGTTCCCACGACATCGTGGACGGGAACCACCGCCTCACTCTGGGGCTCATCTGGACCATCATCCTCCGATTCCAGGTAAGACGCGTACATCCGCATCCAAACATGAGGCGTTGAATTATTCCAACTTCTGGGTTGACGCCAGGTTCTTCTGGGGGGGCCTCAAAAATGCCTCTACAGAAGTAATGGGGTCTCCAAAATCTTGAGAACATTCTTCAGAGAAGAGGGAAAATTGTTCCAGCTGGAAAACAGAGACCAAGCCCACATCTGACGTGTGCTGTGATGCGCTTCCTGTCACCGGAAGGACGACGTCAGGGTTGGAGACGGGGAACAGTTGGTGAAATGAGTGAAAAGGATTTAGCTTTTATGAGCTTTGAGGATTAAAAAGTCTGTAAATCCTCAGTGGGAGGAACGACCAGTTTTATTCGCCGCTGGTGTTTGTGATCTGTGGATCTTTCGTGGTTTTCGGGCGGATGGATGCCAGTCGATGAAGGTGAGACGTCGCGTGATGCGTTGGACTGTGAGGGACGGGACAGATTTACGTTGGAGGTGCAGGAAGGTCATCCTTAGAAACCATGCAGGTTTCGTGCAGGTGGTGGGGATGTTTTTACTACATGAGACATCTTTAGAAAGTTGAAAGGCCAAAGTTCTCAGTCCGAAAAGGCTGCAGGGTGGCTGCATGTCTCTTGGAGCTGGGATGAGAAGTTCAGACATCCATCAGGGACTCTGAGCAGGGAGATTGCGCCTCCACATCCGGCGGGCCAGTTGAGGTGGTTTGGTTTGGACATCTAGTTAGGAAGCTTCCAGGTCGCCTCCCTGGGGAGGTGTTTCAGACAGATGCAGGCATGCAGGACAGATTATGCTTCTCACCTGGGTCTGGACATCTTGTTGTCCTCCTGGAAGCTCTGGAGGAGGTTTGGGGAGAAGGAGGTCTGGGTCTCTGGGTAGACTGCCTCCCCACAAATTTCCACGAACTTCCACTGAAATAGTTGTTTTTTTTTCTTTCTTAATGTTGGTAAGCAAAAGCAGAAGCTGCAGGTTAGATGCTCTACTATCCTCAACGTGGGCGGAGCTTCAGATGAGAATTCATCAACATTAGAGGACCAATCAAAGTTCTTCCTGCTCGCTACACGAATGCTTTAAACTGTCCTGCCCGAGCTTCAACTTTGGATCTGCATCTCTGTGCCTCAGATTCAGGACATCAGTGTGGAGACGGAGGACAACAAGGAGAAGAAGTCGGCTAAAGATGCTCTGCTGCTCTGGTGTCAGATGAAGACTGCAGGGTGAGTTTCCCATCAGCCACCTCTTCTCTGCGAAGTCCATGAATATGAATCCACAACAAAACATTATTTTTTATTTATTGTGAACTGTGTCAGTCATTTATAGGAATGTCCTCGTACAATTACATGTGGCATTTCAAAATAAAAGTCTTGTGACAGAATTTAATGTAACGTCTTAAAATACATTCAGTTTATATTTAAAAAAAATTAAGATTCTGATATAATTGCATTGTAGTATTAAAATAAATGTATCCTAAAACATTTTAATGTATCATTACAAAATAAAGTCTTTTAATAAAATCCAAAGTGTCTTTACAAACTAAGTACATTAATACATTAAATTCAGCTTTACAAGGTTTTTTAAAATAAATTAGGATGGTATTACAAAAATATGATGTGATTTATTGTGACTTTAGAAATAAGTTATTTTATTATAATTACAAGTGTGACATATACATATACACACACATAAATAATCTTATTTTATTAATGTAAACATATATTGATATTTAATGTGAAATTAGAATAATTTAATTCAGCATAACAAAATAAAGATCTTTTAAAATAAAATAAATGGTGCCTGAAAACACCTTTGATTTATTTCTGAAATATGACATCTTTGTTCCTACAATGACACATTTTTTTAATGACTTATTTATTAGGTATTTATATTATATTTTTGTTTGTTTGTGTTTTTTTCTTCTTTTCCAAATTCTTTCTTTTCCAAACTCCAGTAAACATGCAAAAGACAGAGTTCTATACCTAAATTTTATCATATTTTTACACCGTAAATCAGTGTGTATGTATTTATACAAATATCTTGAAAACAGTGATGACATATTTAGAAACAGCAGTGCAAAGTTGATGTGCTGCATCTCTTTTTTTCCTGTCCAGGTATCCCAATGTCAACATCCACAACTTCACCACCAGCTGGAGAGATGGGATGGCCTTCAACGCGCTCATCCACAAACACAGGTCTGGGCCTCCGACACGCCTGCGACGCGCCTCAGACGCGCCTCAGACGCGCCTCAGACGCGCCTCAGACGCGCCTCAGACGCGCCTCAGACGCGCCTCAGACACACCTCAGACAAGCTTAAAAAATGCCTCAAACACACTTAAAACAAGCTTCTAACACACCTTTTAACACACTTCAAATGCTCCTCTAGCACACTTTGACCTCAAAGTGTGTTTAATCACTGTTAAAATCTTGGATTTGTTTTTTAAAATTGTTTTAGATGTTCAACATGTATCTAAAAAGAAAAAACACCTTCAGTGGGCGAATGTCGTTTTTGTTACTTTCATTTCCATATTGTCACAACTTCCTGCTGAATTCTGGTTGTTCACCAGTTTTCATTTTTTTCTTTTCATTTTCATGTGCTTTTTCCATCTTCAGACCGGACCTGATCGACTTCGATAAGCTGAAGAAGTCGAATGCTCACTACAACCTGCAGAATGCCTTCAACCTGGCCGAGCAGCACCTGGGCCTCACCAAGCTCCTGGACCCCGAAGGTGAGAGGGGACCGACCCCGACCCCAACCCCACCACACACACACACACACACACACACACACACACACACACACACACAGCATTGCATCTCCACTGATCCACCTGTCCCTGCAGACATCAGCGTGGACCACCCAGATGAGAAGTCCATCATCACCTACGTGGTCACCTACTACCACTACTTCTCCAAGATGAAGGCGCTGAAAGTGGAGGGGAAGAGAATCGGCAAGGTGAACGACGACCCCGCTGATGATGTCATTGTCTGGGTCGGGTGGGTTTGTTTGTTCGGGGAAGAGTTGGACTGTTGCACTTAATTTGTGCACATTTTCACTCAACTAGAAGTAAAACCACAAACGGTGATAATCTGGTCCGAGCAGAACCTCCAACTGAACTTTTAACAAACTTAGACAGGGAATATTGAGCACACAGCTTTAAAGAACCTGGTCTTTAACTGAAATTTCCCTGAAAGGTCCCTGTGTGGACGGCTCGTTTCTCCTCGGGCCTCGACTCTTCATCCAGTGGAGAACCAAGACACCACGATGTTACATGCAACATATCGGTGCAGTGGAGAGATTCTGATCGAAATGGGAAAACATTGACCCAGAACTTCTTTTTTCCTCCACTGTCTTCAAGGTTCTGGACAACGCCATCGAGACGGAGAAGATGATCGAGAAGTACGAGTCGCTGGCCTCCGACCTTCTGGAGTGGATCGAACAGACCATCATCATCCTCAACAACAGGAAGTTCGCCAACTCGCTGGTGGGAGTCCAGCAGCAGCTGCAGGCCTTCAACACGTACCGGACCGTGGAGAAACCGCCAAAGTCCGTCGACACTCGCTGAGGCTTCAGACTCGAGCGGGACAGAATCCTGACTGACCGTGTGTGTGTGTGTGTGTGTGTGTGTGTGTGTGTGTGTGTGTGTGCAGGTTCACAGAGAAGGGAAACCTGGAGGTCCTCCTGTTCACCATCCAGAGTAAGATGAGGGCCAACAACCAGAAGGTCTACACCCCCCGAGAAGGAAAACTCATCTCCGACATCAACAAGGTGACCACACCTGCCCACCTGCGGGGTTTCAATCCAAAAATAATAATTAATCACGCTTGGTCATTTGGAAGAGAGCCAGAGGAGTCAATGTTTTCTGACGATGACATTTAATACCGCTTCTGACCACATGAGGGCGTGAACGACTGAGTACTGTGTTAACGACGGAGAAATTTTAATATAACTTTTAATATCATCCATCCCTATCAAAGTAACCCGACGTGAGAAGTCGGTGTGTGGAGGCTCTTCAGGGCCGTAGATGAGATGTTTGGGGCCCCAACTTGAGAATCATTGTTTCATCTGCCGAGGATCTTTGTGTAAACAGGGAGAACCTGCCGTGTGGTCCATCTCGCCTGCTGACTGTTTACCGCCGTATTTCTTTGGGGTCCGTTTGTTTCAGGCGTGGGAGCGTCTGGAGAAGGCGGAGCATGAACGGGAGCTGGCGCTGAGGACGGAGCTGATTCGTCAGGAGAAATTGGAGCAGCTCGCCCGACGTTTCGACCGCAAAGCTGCCATGAGGGAGACGTGGCTGAGTGAGAACCAAAGGCTGGTCTCCCAGGTAACGGTCATCATGACATCATGACATGACATCATGACATGTAATACACACATGGCTCCTTTCCTGTCTCCTTTCCTTTTTAACCTCCTTTTTGCCTTTCATCTGTCCTCTGCAGGACAACTTTGGATTCGACCTCCAGGCCGTCGAAGCAGCAACGAAGAAGCACGAAGCCATAGAAACGGACATCGCTGCCTATGAGGAGCGGGTTTCGGTCAGTCTGTTGTCTTGTTGAACCGTTTAATCAATCGATCTGAATATTGATCGCAGTGGCTGAAACTATCTGATGGAACCAGATGAATCTGGGATTACTCCATCCTTCAGTCAAAGATTCACTCGCTCTTTTTCTCCCTCTCACCTGGTGCAGGCGGTGGTCGCTGTGGCGAAGGAACTGGAGGCGGAGAGTTACCACGACATCAAGCGCATCACAGCCAGGAAGGACAACGTGATCCGGCTGTGGGAGTACCTGCTGGAGCTGCTAAAGGCCCGCCGGCATCGGCTGGAGCTGAACCTGGGCCTGCAGAGGGTTTTCCAGGAGATGCTCTACATCATGGACTGGATGGACGAGATGAAGGTAGGAGGGGGCGGGGCAGCTAATCAGGAGGAAAACGTAAACTCTGGAAGTATGTTCTCATGTTTGTCTTGTTTAGACTGAAGCTCAAACACACTTCCTGTTTGAACTACTCCGAAGACATTAAGGTTTGAAACGACACGTCGACGCTGAAATAAAGAACTGAACGATTTCTGTTCAGTTGAGTCCGCAGGTTTACGGGTTTCTGTTCGATTGAGATCCGGTCCTGGTGAATGAGCGGACCTGGATGAAAGTCTCAGATCTTTGCTTGGATCTTTGACCTTCTCTCGCTCTGCAGATGCTGCTGCTGTCTCAGGATTACGGGAAACACCTGCTGGGTGTGGAGGACCTGCTGCAGAAACACGCGCTGGTGGAGGCCGACATCGGCGTCCAGGCCGACCGCGTCCGGAACGTCAACAGCACCGCTCAGAAGTTCGCCATTGACACAGACGGTACGCTCCGGTACCAGTTCTGCTGCTGCTCCTGGGTTTCCCCCCTTCATCACCTTCTCCTCCTCCTCAGGTTATAAACCCTGCGATCCTCAGATCATCAGGGACCGGGTCGCTCACATGGAGTTCTGCTACCAGGAGCTGAGCCAGCTGGCGGCCGAGCGGCGAGCCCGCCTCGAGGAATCCCGACGCCTCTGGAAGTTCTTCTGGGAAATGGCTGAAGAGGTTCGACCATTGATTATTATCATGAATATTGAGGACATTGTGACCTTCAGCTCACCTTGAGCTGGGTTGGGGTTCAGATCGTTACCTTTACCGTCCCCCATCCGTCCAGTCCAGTCATAAATGTTGATGTTTCCACGACAACTGTGAAATAACGCCTAGTTTAAAATAATGTCACACAACCTGGAGTCGGTCATTTTTGGACACCAGAACGATCGGTGGTCTCACCGATCAATACATGTGAACATTTGTATCGATTAGTGACTTCTGATCGAGGACGTTAGTTGAGTCGCAGTAGAAGGCTGTCCTCTGAGCTGTAATGTCTGAGTTGATGCGATTGTGGTTTGTAGGAAGGATGGATCAGGGAGAAGGAGCAGATCCTGTCCTCCGAGGATTATGGGAAGGATCTGACGGGCGCCTTGCGACTGCTGAGTCAACACAAAGCCTTCGAAGACGAGATGAGCGGGCGAGCCGCCCACCTGCAGCAGACCATCAAACAGGGCGAGGAGCTGGTGGCCGACCAACACTTCGGAGCCGACAAGATAAAAGAGCGAATCCAGGATATCCAGGTACGCCACACCACCTTCAAACAAACCACTTTTATTTTGAAAGTACTAACGGCGTCTTCCTGTTGTTTCCCGCCGCGCTGCAGGAGCAGTGGGCGGCTCTGGAGCGACTTTCTGCCGTCCGTAAAGCTCGTCTGCAGGAGGCCTGCAACCTGCACCAGTTCCAGGTGAAAACACTCGGCGCCTCCGCAGAGATTCGGGCAGATGTTTTGGCACTTTGCTGGAGTAATCAAGTGCATGATAACATAAAGCCAAAAGGGAAAGACATCACCTATGGCTTTAGAGAAGAAATTGTTAAGCACATCAATGTGCAAAGGGTTATAATGCCATTTTCAGTTCCTCCATCTGTTAAAGGTCCCATGTTCTCCTTCTCCTGACTTTCAGCTGTTCAAAAGTGTCTTATAGAGCCACGAACCGTTTTCAGGCAGTTACACACCAAATAACCCTCCACAGTGGAGGGGTTTGTGTGACCACTTGATCCCAGGAGCTGTGCCACAAGGCGCAGCGGCCTCTAGAAGGGTCTCCAAACACAAATTGGTCCTGGAGGACAGCCCCCAGGAAACCAAGCTCACGTTTGCGTTTATTTCTGTAGGCTGATGCAGACGATATCGACACCTGGATGCTGGACGTTCTGCGGATCGTCTCCAGCGTCGACGTCGGCCACGACGAGTTCTCCACTCAGGCTCTGGTGAAGAAACACAAAGACGTGGCCGAGGAGATCGGCAGCTACCGCCCCGTCATCGATGCTCTGCATGAGCAGTCCCGGACGCTGCCACCCGAGAAGGCCAACTCTGATGAGGTAGGACTCCGACCACGTCGTTCACTGTGTTACAAACCTAAACTGGATTTTACCAACCAGGCGGCGCTGTGGGTGTATCTGCAGGTTCAGAATCGGCTGGCGGGCATCGAGGAGCGTTACAAGGAGGTGGCAGAATTGACCCGGCTCAGGAAGCAGGCGCTGCAGGACGCTCTGGCGCTCTACAAGATGCTGAGTGAAGCCAGCGCCTGCGAGCTGTGGATCGACGAGAAGGAGCAGTGGCTCAACAGCATGGAGATCCCAGAGAAACTGGAGGACCTGGAGGTTGTCCAGCACCGGTAAGAACCACGCAGAGTCCAGTCTGCAGCACATTTTATAAAAGCTGGTACAGCGAGGAGGTTGAATAAAAATAATGAAGTGATTTAAAAGAGCTGACTGGAATGATGATTCAGTCATAAAGCAGCATCCATGATTGTCTGAGTCCTTCAGGAACAAAGATGGACCAGAGAATCTCTATTTCGCAAACAAATATTTGAGATTGTCATCTTTAAAACCAACATAAAAAAAAAGAAAACAAAGTTCAGAACATCATTAAAACATTACAGGAATCTGGAGGTTTTTCAGTTTAGGACGGAGAGGAAGTCTAAGCTGGACACCTGCAACGGTTCTCTTCAAGAACCCACATTCATCAACAGCTGATAGAAGGAGGAGCTATCTCTAGACTCGGAAGCCTCTGGGATGGACCATCACCATGGAAACGTGGACTGTACCAATGGAGGAGTACCACAAGGCTCTATATGAGGACCCCTGCTTTTTTAAATTCTCCGTCATAACACCCAGCACCATCGTATGTTAATTATATGCAGATGACATCAGACTTATGTTCACAATCAGTACTCCAGAAATAAATAAGTGCCATGTGATCTGGACCAAAGAGAAGAATGATCATCCAGACTGTTGTCAGAAGCCAGTCCAGAATCCAGACTAAAATACACAAGCGGGTGTAAATTAACAAATTAAATCAAGAGTCAGTGCTAATAAAAAATATCCAAGCAGCTGATGGAAGTCTGCAGATGATAGTTGGACGTTTATTTAAATGCTGGCTACTTATTCTCCGTTACTGAAGCAGCAAGAATTTATGAAGAAGAAAATATTTTTATTTCTGCGGTTTAAACACCGGATACAGGATGTCTGTTCTCAAGAGGTTGATAAATACAGAAGGGTGGAGCGCACAAATAACCCCAAACATCTCATAACTGCATTTTATAACGAGTGTGTGATGCGGACGTTTGGCTTCGACATCACACTGATGTACGATGTCTGCTGGACTCCCATTGGCTGGAGTGAACAGAAATCCATGTGGAGATGATCCGTTTCAGAGTTGTTTTAGGACTAAAGGTTAGAGAAGGTTCTGGTTTATGATGAAGAACAGATGTGAGAGTTCAGTCTGTAATAAAATTTCCCAGAAACAACAGAACAAGTAAAAGTCCTTTAGGAGGTTCAGGTCTTTTGAATCCACCTCATCTTCTCCGTGCAGGTTTGAGAGTCTGGAGCCGGAGATGAACAGCCAGGCGTCCCGGGTGGCCGTGGTGAACCAGGTCGCCCGGCAGCTGATCCACAGCGGACATCCCAGTGAGAAGGAGATCAAAGCCCAGCAGGACAAGCTCAACACCAGGTAACCGTCCTGGGACCAGACCAGCCCCTGAACTGCTCCCGTCGGGTCTTAAATCCAGTTTTTAACTCTGATTGAAAAGTGACTTCAAACTTCATGTTCATTTGTTTTGAAGCTGTTTTTCAAACAAACTTGAATTAAGCAAGAACCAGAAAGTCCTGCTCACTCTGCTGTTCCTGGAAAACCAACCAGACGCGTTACTGCCAGTCTGAATCAAAGCCGAAGGTTGGTCGGGACTGTCGGGACTAACGGCGTCTCTGTCCATCCGTCCACCAGGTGGGGTCAGTTCAGAGATTTGGTGGACCAAAAGAAGGAGAGTCTGAGCTCCGCTCTGGGCGTCCAGAACTACCACCTGGAGTGCAACGAGACCAAGTCCTGGATCAAGGAGAAGACCAAGGTACCAACGAAAACCTGTCTCTGCTGCGATAATAGAGTTTTTGTTAATGAGGCAAAACATAAAACTTGTTTTTATTGTGCCAGCGAGAGGCCTGTGTAAGTTTCATCGTTTAAGTTTATTAATCACGTGTTTTTGTTTAATAAAAATGCAACAAAACCAAAACCAGTAGCGTTCCTACAGTAGGACGCGTTGGTTCTTAGACCCCTGATCATAACTGAGGGAAGACGTCCTTGAATGTCTACGATGTTGTGTTGACCTGTCGACATTCCCGACCTCACGACAACCTGTTCCAAAGCGAACTTCCACGTCGTCCTGCAGGTGATCGAGTCGACCCAGGAGCTGGGCAACGACCTGGCCGGCGTCATGGCCCTGCAGAGGAAGCTGACGGGGATGGAGCGCGACCTGGTGGCCATCGAGGACAAGCTGAGTGACCTGGGAAAAGAGGCAGACCGCTTGTCCTCCGAACACCCGGAGCAGTCCGAGGCCATCAAGGGACGTCTGGCTGAAATCACAGGCGTCTGGGACGAGATGAAGGTGCAGCAGTTTATCTGTTATGACTGAGTTTTTTAAGCTGTTGTCCCAAAAACCGTCCGCTGAGTTGGAGAAGATCCTGACAGACCAGAAGTCCTGACTCCACGTGACTGAGGGATTGTTGTTTTGATCTGTAACTGACGTAACTTGGGAGATAAACGATTCATACTCTGGTCTGTTATCAGGACACATTGAAGAACCGCGAGGAATCTCTGGGTGAGGCCAGCAAGCTTCAGCAGTTCCTGCGCGAACTGGACGACTTCCAGTCGTGGTTGTCGCGAACGCAGACGGCCATCGCCTCCGAAGACATGCCGAACACGCTGGCCGAGGCCGAGAAGCTGCTGGCGCAGCACGAGGGCATCAAGAACGAGATCCGCAACTACGAGGAGGACTACCAGAAGATGCGGGACATGGGTGAGATGGTGACGCAGGGTCAGACGGACGCCCAGTACATGTTCCTGCGGCAGCGGCTGCAGGCGCTCGACACCGGCTGGAATGAGCTGCAGAAGATGTGGGAGAACCGGCAGAACCTGCTGTCCCAGTCTCACGCTTACCAGCTGTTCCTCAGAGACACCAAGCAGGCCGAGGCCTTCCTCAACAACCAGGTAACGTCGTGTCACCTGCGCGGTTTCCCCTCTGGTGGGTCTGCGCGGTTTCCCCTCTGATGGGTCTGGTGGATCTGTCCGGTTTTCCCTCTGATCTCCGGGTGCAGGGAGTCCAGATTTGATTGTTGTGATCTGACCTCAGACTGAACTGTGACGTATTCTGGGATCAGCAGATAAATCTCTGATTGGACAAAGATCAAGTCCTTAATCACATGACGGGACTGCGGTGGAATCCGTTTTTCACCAGAGCAGTGCATGCTGGGAAAGACTCCAACTCTTCCTGACCCCGGGCTGGTTCGGCGTGTAAACACTGGGTGGAAGTGGAGCTGAAATCATTAGTTGATTAATGGTCATAACAAATCAATCATGCAGGGTTTGTGCGCGCCGTTGTTTTGCAGAACTCCGTCATTTGTTGTTTTTGGCTTCGAGTCCCTTTGAAACTACGAAGGACGCGTTTGATTTCGATTTGCATCCGTTTCTAAACATTCATCAGTAATCTGACAGATGGAATTAGATTTAAAAGAGAAACCAAAGAACATTAAACGTTTGTGCTGTAATCAGACCAAAACCACAAGAAGAGCCAGAAAACCAGCCGTTTGAGCACAAGGAGGATTAGCAGCGCCTGCAGAGTCATTTAATTAAAAGGAAGAGAAGTAAAACCAGATCTGGACGTGTGACGTGATTCACCATACTTCTGCTCAGAAGACACCAATATTGACAACTGATAGGTTCATATTTTGTAGAATATTCATATGAACTGTAGTTTGTGCCTTTATGAGAATAAAAAAAAAATCCTCCTGTGATGCAGTGATGAAAACTAATATTTTAGTAGCTGTGGCCAAACTATAAATGAAATATCTCTGTAAGCCCAGTCTGTGTTTGGGAAGAACCCATCCCGACGGATAAAAACCTCCTCCAGGTCTGGATGTGTCCTTCTGAGAAGGCGCGAGGCTGCCATCTGGTGGCGGGTGGCGGTTATTACACGAAAATGTTCTGTGGAAATAAAACTAAAACAAGACTTTCAGAGTTAAACCAACAGAAAGATCTAACGTTATGTAATTAAATCCAACATTTATGCTGAATCCATTTGAATTATTGCAGACAAGTTATTAATTATTATTAGAGAGAGATTAGTAGTTATAGTGGTGGGGTTGGGCCTGGAGGACCCAGGTTTGAGTCCCTGCTGGGACAATGGTGAATCACTGTGGGCCACTGAGCAAGGCCTTTAACTCCCAATTGCTCCCCGGGCGCAGTATAGCACCCCTAGTGAAACTAGTGATGGGTTAAATGGAGAGAACCAATTTTAGGGTGTATCGTAAGATACGTACTGACAACAATGACGAAGCTTGAAAAGCTTCTAGTGTTTAAGTGTAGTGAAGGGTGAGGTGTGGTTGAACCTCCATGGAGGCGGTTGATGTGCACCACTCTGCCATGAAGTCGTAGCGTTTCTGCCCGAAATGACCCGGACGAGAGTCCAGAGTTACTTTGGCAGGTCAAAGGGAAGGACGAGCTGCACCACACCTGTAATAATCTCTCAAATGAAGCCAAAACTGGTGTTTAAACCAAATTATTTACAGACTCTGATGCAGCTCACGATGCAAGTCGCCAATAATTCAGTCAAAAATATTGACAAAGTTAAAAACGGAACATCTTCTAGTTGAGGTGAAGTGGTTGGATCCGGACTCTAGTGGTCGTTAAAGGACCCGCGGGGCCGGATCCGGACACTAGTGGTCGGTAGAGGACCCCTGGGGCCGGATCCGGACTCTAGTGGTCGGTAGAGGACCCATGGAGACGGTTCCAGACTCTAGGGGTCGGTAGAGGACCCGCGGGGCCGGATCCGGACACTAGTGGTCGGTAGAAGACCCCTGGGGCCGGATCCGGACTCTAGTGGTCGGTAGAGGACCCGCGGGGCTGGATCCGGACACTAGTGGTCGGTAGAGGACCCCTGGGGCTGGATCCGGACTCTAGTGGTCTATAGAGGACCCATGGAGACGGTTCCGGACTCTAGTGGTCGGTAGAGGACCCGCGGAGACGAATCCGGACTCTAGTGGTCGGTAGAGGACCCGCGGGTCTGGATCCGGACTCTAGTGGTCGGTAGAGGACCCGCGGAGACGAATCCAGACTCTAGTGATCGTTAGAGGACCCGCGGAGACGAATCCAGACTCTAGTGGTCGTTAGAGGACCCGCAGGACCGGATCCAGACACTAGTGGGTTGGTAGAGGACCCGCGGGGCCGGATCCGGATCCAGACTCTAGTGGTAGTTAGAGGACCCGTGGAGACGGATCCGGACTGTAGTGGTCGGTAGAGGACCCGCGGGGCTGGATCCGGATCCGGACACTAGTGGTAGTTAGAGGACCCGTGGAGACGGATCCAGACTCTAGTGGTAGTTAGAGGACCCGTGGAGACGGATCCGGACTGTAGTGGTTGGTAGAGGACCCGCAGGGCTGGATCCGGATCCGGACACTAGTGGTCAGTAGAGAAACTGCAGATTTTCTTACTTCTGCATTGGCTTTAACCAGTACGTTGGGGTGCTGGAGCTTGATTGGAGCAGGAAAACTGTCACTTTCACATAACTGTTTCCCAAAGCATCATTCTTTAACTTAAAGGTGTATTTAACTGTAAGTTTCAGTTTCACAAATACAGCACAAATACTTTAGTTATTTGTAATAGTGATGTATTTGTACTATGATGCGCCGCCCAGTGGCTGAACTTTGCGGTTGCAGCCACAGACGGTAACGCCTCCCTTGTGTTTCTGGATCAGGAGTACGTCCTGGCTCACACCGAGATGCCCACCACTCTGGAGGGGGCGGAGGCCGCCATCAAGAAGCAGGAAGACTTCATGACCACGATGGACGCCAATGAGGAGAAGATTGGCGCCGTGGTCGACACAGGCCGCCGCCTGGTCGCCGATGGCAACATCAACACTGAGCGCATCCAGGAGAAGGTGGACTCCATCGACCAGAGGTGACAAAGACCCTAAAGTGGTGATGGAGGCGTTTCTGTGGCACACTGGTCAAATGATGAATGTTTTTGGTGGAAAATAAATCTCAGTGGTCTTTGGGGTTCCAGGTCGTGACGCTGCTGGAACCAAATTAATTTATGGAAGCCGTTTAACGGAGAGCTTTTAAAACTGGAATGATCACGGGGACGGTGGTGTCCATGTCCCTCATAAGACCTCCCAAGAGTCCTAGTGGTCCTGGGGATGGTCACATGCAGAGCTGTTAGGCAGATTTATAGGGACGTGGAGGAAGCAAGAAGCTCCACGTCCCTGGTCTCACGAGGGTTACCGTGTCCCAACTCTGCGTTTGTCTCAGGATGAAACCAAAGCCCAAGAGGTTCAGTAGACAACGATGTATGGCCACCTGAAGGTGGAAGTGGCTTTTATTTCTGACATTCATCCAATGTGTTGTTTTGTTCTGCAGGCACAAGAAGAACCGTCAGGCTGCCAACGACCTGCTGATGAGACTGAAGGACAACAGAGACCTGCAGAAGTTCCTGCAAGACTGCCAGGAGGTACCGTAGACACCAGAGGACCGGAGGTCGCGCTGTCCTCGATCAGAGCGGTGTCTAACATGCTGTCTGTCTGTCCTCAGCTGTCCCTGTGGATCAACGAGAAGATGCTGACTGCTCAGGACATGTCCTACGACGAGGCCAGGAACCTCCACAGCAAGTGGCTCAAACACCAGGCCTTCATGGCCGAACTGCAGTCCAACAAGGAGTGGCTGGACAAGATCAACAAGGTTAGGACGCAGGAGGAGGAGCGGGAGGGAGGGAACAAAAACTGGGGGAACCAACCCGAACGGGGTTGATGGAGGAGCGTTCCAAGAGCAGAGATGTCTGACGCTCTGTGCTGCGACTCTGTTTCAGGACGGCCAGGCGCTGATGGCGGAGAAACCCGACACCGAGGCCATGGTCAAAGAGAAGCTGGGCTCCCTGAAGACGATGTGGGACGACCTGGAGTCGACCACCCAGACCAAAGCCAAGTGCCTGTTTGATGCCAACAAGGCGGAGCTGTTCACGCAGAGCTGCGCCGACCTGGACAAGTGGCTGACGGGCCTGGAGATGCAGCTGCACTCGGACGACTACGGCAAAGACCTCACCTCCGTCAACATCCTGCTGAAGAAGCAGCAGGTGAGAAGAAGTTTGACCTTCAGCTTTTACACGTGTTCCTGGAGACCAGGAAAGGCCCTGGTAGACATCCAGGTTGACAGCAAACCCCCGTCTGCTCAGCTGATGAACCGAAACCTGGAGGCGCGGAAAGTTCACATTAGAGCCCTCGAGTCATGATTTAAACTTCAGCAGTAGTTCTGTCTTTTTCCAGAGTCGCGTTGGAGAAGTTCTTTAGTCGAACAGAAGACAAAGTCGTTTCCAGTCGTCTGTTACAAACGTCAGAGTTTATCTCCGAGATGTCAACACAGGGAGACTGAGACGTTGTCCTGAACCCTCTGAGTTCCTAGAACCATTCGGTTCAGACGTTCCTTCTGTTGCATTCGTGTGAGCTGAGGTCCAACCAGGCGTTACATAAATCTGCTGCTTCACACACTCTCACAGTCCCGTCACTCGGCGTTTATGTAATCCTTCATTTCATATGTTTGGAGCCAGAACTGAGTATGTGTCTGTCTTTGCGAGGACCGGTTTGAGCGTTGGACCTTCAGGACGTCAGGATGGGTTTATTTTCTGTCATGTGACGCCGTCTCAGACGTTAATAACTTTCTTCTGCAGACGCACGATCACTTGATTGCTTTCTGTCTCTTGTTCTGCGGTAAACAGACTTCTAGAGGCTGGATCAGAAAATGAGTCGAGGCCTCCGGTGGCTTTTTTGTTTTTTTGTTGTTGTTTTTTTTTTTTAATATATAATTTTGTTTTTGTGAAGACAAAACTTGTGACTCATCCGTTGCAGGTTCTCAGACATTTGCTGCACGATTGGTTAATTAAAGTCTACATGCAGCAGTGTCCGCCCACACGTGGGGACGTGCAGATCTGCTGACATCACAGGTGTCTCTCTGGTTGCCGCCGTGTTGAAACTCCCAACGCCGATTAATCCAAAACTCAGACATCTGGAAGGTGTCTAGAAGGCGTCGTAGTTCAGTTACAACAAGCTGTTTTAGTTTGATTGGCTGTGGCTGGCAGAGGAACCACAGGTCCAGATCCAGACCCTAGTGGCTGGCAGAGGAACCACAGGTCCAGATCCAGACCCTAGTGGCTGGAAGAAGAACCACAAGTCTAGATCCGGACCCTAGTGGCTGGCAGAGGAACCACAGGTCCAGATCCAGACCTTAGTGGTCAGTAGAGGAACTGCAGGTTTCTTCACCTCCTGATTTCTGTGAGACTGGCAAGCCAGACATAGATTGTTGGACAGAGCAAAGTGCACCTCTAGAGGGACGGAGTGGTATCACACCACCTGCTGGACCGTCTCCATTCATTAACACAAATGTTGTCAGTGTCTCCTTTTTGACGGCTGCTGAATTCAGATCGACCTTCTGGGAGTTTTGGTCATTTTATCCTGAAGTTCATCCAACTGTCTGAATATTTGAAAGTGTAAACCAGTTTAGTTTTTGTGACTTCCATCCTGTCATAGTCTCAGGTTCCTCATTTTTGCTTCCCTGTCTCACCTGTGCCCTGTCCTCCCCTCAGATGCTGGAGAGCCAGGTGGAGGTGCGTCAGAAGGAGGTGGAGGAGCTGCAGAGTCAGTCGCAGGCGCTCAGCCAGGAGGGGAAGGGCTCTGAAGAGGTGGACGGCCAGAGGATGAGTGTGGAGAGCAAGTTCCAGAACCTCCAGGCACCGCTGCAGAAGAGACGAGGCAACCTCATGGCCTCCCGCGAGATCCACCAGTTCAACCGGGACGTGGAGGACGAGATTGTGAGTGTGGTGGGGATGGGCGATGGTGTAGACGCGTCACAAAAATGACATTGATGTATCAGATAAGAGAGATTAAAAAGGAACCAGAATGGATGGCGTTAGTCTGGGAGGTTCTGATGCTTTAGTGGAGGACGCGAGAGAGTTGGACGAGTGAACCTCACTGTTGAAGATTAATAACGCTGCAGTGGAGGCCTTAATACTGTAGATACATACGGAAAACCACAGCTGCCAAAAACTCTAAATGCATTTGTACTAAAATATATGATTTACAAATGAAAAAATTTAATAATAATTTATATTTGTATTTTTTTTCCTGTCTCTGTATACAGTCATGTTTAAAAAAAATTTATTTTTTATTTATGTTTTATAAAACATGATTTTTCTTCATTCTTTCTTTGAACATGAAGGACGAACCAGTTCAAATTCCCCTGAATCAATATTTTGTGTCCACTGACATCCTCAGAATTAGCATTTTTATTGCAATTTCTTTGCAACTTTGTAATTTGTAAAGTTTAGTTTAAGCTGAATTTTTGTTTTTTGCTGATAAGCAGCAACGATGGTGTCCCAGTCTCCATGGAAACGAGTGTAAAAAACACAAATGTATAAATATATGTCAAATTTCATCAATAAATACAGAAATTGATATATAAATGCATGTAGAAATATGTTTTTAAATGTTTCTGCATGTTTTTATTCTTGATTTTGGGAGCTGGGGTTTTCCATAGTTATGGGTGTGACTGCACTGTAAATGAATACTGTTTGATTCTTTTCTCTGTGTGTGTGTGTGTGTGTGTGTGTGTGTGTGTGTGTGTGTGTGTGTGTGCGTGTGTGTGTGTGCGTGTGCAGCTGTGGGTGGAGGAGCGGATGCCTCTGGCTGCATCCACCGACCACGGACACAACCTGCAGACGGTCCAGCTGCTCATAAAGAAGAACCAGGTGTGCAGAACTCACCTTGATTCCATTTTTAGTTTGTTTGTGCCTCTCACACCACAAACACACCGGGTTCACTGACAGTCGCACCGAGACCTCGGCAGAGGGGTCTGCGCCGGACTCTGATTGCTTCGCTCACACTGACACTCCTACCCAGAGTTCCTCTGGGCCAGAGTGAAGACCCCCTTAAGTCTGTTTATCTTCCTGTCACGCTCTGATTTGTGTGTCCTGAACTTTACATGCAGCCTCTTTCCGAGTACAGAGTCTCAGGAAGGGAGGAGAGAAGTGACTAGATGGAGGGAAGTGCTGCTGGTTCAGAGACACTAAACGTCCCAGCTCCTCTTTAACCCCTCTCCGCTTCCTTTGACGTCCGCAGACTTTGCAGAAGGAGATCCAGGGACACCAACCTCGCTTCGACGACATCTTTGAGCGCAGCCAGCATGTCCTGAGGGACGGCAGCCTCACGTCCGAGCTGATTCGCCAGCGCCTCGCCGAGCTCCAGTCGCTGTGGGATCAAATTAAGAAGGAGACAGAAAAGCGGCACACCCGGCTCAGCGAGGCCCACGAGGCCCAGCAGTACTACTTCGACGCCGCCGAGGCCGAAGCCTGGATGAGCGAACAGGAGCTCTACATGATGTCGGAGGAGAGGGCCAAGGTGAGCCGAGAGTCCGGACAGGACGGACGCCGCTTTTGCTTCCGGTTTTTGTTGGTTTGTACGTCTGGAAGTCAGCACCTGAAACTGTATTTGAGTTGAGTTTCTTGAAATGTGAACGTGTACAACTGAAAAAGTAATTGATCATAGAGCCATTAAAGCCACCGTATGTAGTATTACCACTTCTGACCACATGGGGGGAGTATTGGTCTGCTGTGTTGACAATACTGTGTGAATGAGGGGGTGATATGCTGCCCCAAGTGGCCACACGTGGTGT